>VYXB01004885.1:2286-230403 GCA_013397135.1 Pachyramphus minor
CGCTCCCCGCCGGGGCCGCCGCAATGGACGAGCGGCTGCTCCGCGCCCTGAGGGGGCTCAGCCTGGGGCCCCAGCGGGGCCGCGGCGGAGGGAGGCTGGTGCTGCTGCGGGGGCTGCCGGGCGCCGGGAAGAGCACCCTGGCCAGGTAAGAGTGTCCCCCGCCCTGGCTCCGGCTGCCGCCCGGCCCCACCGCAGGGTATCGGGTGCCGGGGCAGGAGTGGAGCGGCTGCAGGGGCCGAGCCGGGCAGCGCTTCATGAGCCGTGTGCCCGCCCGGACCCCGCGCCGCGGCGGAGAGAGGGGCACGCTCGCTGCAGACCCCGCAGGGGCACCGCGGCAGGGCTGCCCTGGGGGCTCGGGGGAAAGCGGGAGCCTTGACTGATGGCACCCGCTCGGAAACCCTCCGCATCCCGGCTCCAGGCCCGCCCCAGGCTGCGCTGGTCCTGGTACCTGTGGCTGGTCTGGGTGTCCTGCCCGTGGGACCGTGGGTGCTGCTATTCCCCAGCGAGCGTACTGCAGGGAAGCTTCTAGGTAGTTGGACTGAACACTCCGACCAAGGTGGTTGTTGTCGTTTCTTTTCTAAAAAGCTTCACATTGGTGGTGGGGCTTTTTTCTTTGGTGTTTTTGTTGTTGTGGGGGTTTTTTTGTTTGTTTGTTGGTTTGGTTTTTGTTGTTTGTTTGGGGGTTTTTCCAATTGATCACAAACACAGTAAAGCACTTCCCCTCTCTGGCTGAAAATTGACAACAATTCTGACATACGTTTTTGTGATGTCTTGCACCCCTGGTCAGAGCTGTAGGGCTGTGCAAAATGGGCAGAGGAGACCAGTCCACTCTCTGACAGTTCAAAGACAGATTAAAAATAGGTGGAAGAACCCAGTGTGAAGTGCTGGGAGACAGCATTTCAGTCGGCGTGACACAGTGTAGCTGTAATCCTGTATCACAAAATCTCACAGTCTGGTATCACACAGCTCCCAGTGCCACCCACTCTGTATCAAAAGAGGAACGTTCACTGTCTTACTCTGCTGCCATGAGGAATCCGTGCTGGGATTATGAGCTGCCACAGGAACAGCTCTGCTGTGAGAGGTGGCAGCATGAAGCTGCATGATACACAGGGCTCTTCTACAGTTTCCTCTTCTCAGTACAGTACTTCCCTGTCACACTGGGCCTTCTGCCTCACTGCACTTTGGCAGGCGCAGTTCTTTTATAAATGGCCAAATGCTGTGTTTTACTCACACCCAAAGTACATGTCTTTCCTGTAAGAGGCTGTGTAAGTGCAGTCCTGCTCCTTCGGAGGGGTTGGGTCTTCTCGTAGCACAGTAAGAATGTAATGGTTTGGGGCCATATTCTCAGGCAGCACAGGTAACTGATACCCTTGTATTTTTTAGGTCAAAACACAAGGTTAATTATTAATGACAGAATTACAAAATCAGGTGTAAGTATTGTTTTAGTTCCTTGTGAGATTAATATTTTAGTATCTTACTCTGTTTCCAGCCCTTGTTCGTTGTATTGTTGCATTTAGCTGTTCAGAAGTACGCAGATCGAAGGGCAGCCGTTAGAGCAACATTTAATACCTCTCCATTAATTCTGTCCAGATACAGAAGGACTGTGTCAAAAAACTTCTTTTGTTATTCCCACACTGTGTAGCTTGTGGTGTTGGTAAACGCAATGTGCCAAGCAAGGCAATGTTTGCAGAAAATGACTGCAACCAAGCTTATTGTAAGATCCTATGGGAGGAGGAAGGTGGTTGTTGACTTGCAAAAGCCCTCCAAAACTTGTTTTATGGATTCAAATTTGTTTTCTCAGATTTTACTCACTATCACAGCTGCAGGCACCAAGATGCACGTGCACAGGTGGTCTGCCCAAAATCAGAGCAGTCAAGGGCCTTCAGCCGTCCCATCCTTGCTTTCCTCTGCTGGATTTCTTTTGGTTGGTAGTGACAGGGTGAGTTTTGGTCAGGTCTGGTGTGCTATCTCACAGCTTCTATGGCTGCCATCTCTTTGCCTCCAAATTCAGCTTACTTGGTGCTTCATGAATCTTAGGTGTTGGGGGTGTTTTCCCCATTATTTTAGTTTTCCTATTTTGGGCATCTTTTCAGGTTCCCCATGACTTCTGGAATGAGAGGAAGGAGGTAGGTGTGTATGGGCTGATGTGACCCGCTGGCCATCCTCCTGCTCTCAGAGGACAGGTCTTCCAGCAACGTGTCACTGGTGCTGGGTCTCAGCTGAGTGCTGGCCTTGGGGGTGTAAGCAGCACCTTTCCCAGTTTTATTGCTGTTAATGATGTTCTTGGCTGTCAGTGTGTACCACTGTTGTAGCCTTTGCTCTGTTGTTTCTTCTGATGCTTTCATACACACCTCCCTTCATTCATTCATTCTTCATATCAGCCAGCATTTCAATTACAACCTGTACATCTTTGCAGTGCTCAGAAGTCACAAACTGTGCAATGGTGATACCACAGCCCAGTCACAGCTCCAGGAGAAAGACCCCTTTTCAGTTCATCACAAAATCTTAAGGAACAAACTCAGATCCGTGACTTGCTTCCCTGACTTTTCAGTGTCACCCAGCTCAGTTTGGGTACAGCTTTGTAAGATTTAGGTACAGCATCTTCATTAAAATGATTTCTCAACCCCAGTTGTTCTCCCAGCTCAGAGCAGCCCGACATTGGCACGGATCGGTTCAGGTCTGATTTTTCATTTCTAGTAAAGATAAAAGAAGGATCCACCTGAGATTACTGAAGAATGAGGAGTTGTTCTGTTCACCACCAAGCTCCAAAATTTTCGAATTGCTTCACTGTTAAGGATATGCTTCCCTCAACCACCTCCCTCTATCTGTTCACTGCACCAGCAGAAGCCCCTAGGAGAAGGAGCAGCTGGAGTCACGTCTCCAGGAGTCTCCATCAGGCATGTGTGACACACTCCTCCTGAACACATTGTCCTTGACTTCACAGTACAGGTTTTATGATCAAACTGAGGCAACTACTGAGAAAATAGTTAACTGAGATTCAGTAGCATGTATAGCTTCCAAAAATGCCTCCAAAAAGTAAAATGAGCTGCATACAAGCTCATACCTGCTTCCCCAGCAAGCTCTTTATTGCATGGTAGATGCACTTCCAGCTCTTCTACAGGACGTTGCTGTGTTGCACAGCTCAACTTACACGTAAGCCTTTATCTAGCAGTTTAACTCAAGCATTAGGCTGGACATGATCAAACATGTAACTTTTCAGCCACTCCTGTTGATTTATAGCTTGAAATGAGGTTGTTCTTGTATTCCCCTTTGAACCACAAAGGGAGCAATCTTCCAGAACAGAAGGGAAAAAATGCATTGGCACTGAGGCATCATTGCTTGGCATGATCCACGTCTTGTCCAGTTCTCCCTGCTGCTGTTCCCTGGTTCATCCCAGCTTCTCCAGTCCTGGCCTGATATGTCACTGTAACCAGCACCCAACTGTGACCAGCACCTGACCCCACTGCAGAGCTGCAGCTCTGACAACTTCGTGGACTTGAGCTCTGCAGCTCCTGCTTCGAGGCAGCATTGCATTGTAAACATTTCCCCGTGTGTAAAACCACTTCAGGTGAGTCTCCTGAATGTGTTGATCAAACATAACATTGGCCTGTTTCTTTACAAAATGGAGCCATGGCTCAAGGCCATGTGGGTGAGACACAAAGGCGTGTCTGTGCTTTGCCGGCAGCACCTGGCTGGCTCCATCTGGGCAAAGTCCTCCGGGCACTAGAAATTGTGCAAACACTGTAGTCAGGTGATAATGCTGAGCATCTGCACCAGATCTCACAGTTCTGCTTTTCTGCTGAAACAAAGGCTTTTAAACACCTTTTAAATGCCTGCCACAGAGCAGTTTATGTTGGGAAGAGTGATCAGTACATGTGGTGCCAGTACATATATATTCTGGTCTCCAGGACATTGGAATGTGTCTGAGACTTTACTGGCTCTGAGATCTGCCTGACATAGCATTCTGCTGCCTTCTGATAATGTTCCTTCCAGTCTGCTTACCAGGCTCAAATCAGAAATGAATTTATTTTCAAATTTTCTGATGAAAAAGCATAAGAGCCTATGGAATACTGTTATGGATTTGTTTCCCTCCAGTGATTATTTTTGTTTACTTTATTATAAAATTATTTATAAAATAACTATTATAAAATTGTTACAGTTAAAATATGAAGTGGAAAAATATTAATTGTTTGAAAGCACTAAAGATGCTCTTTGGAAAAAAAAGGGACTTCAAAAATTGTATAAATCCTGGGAACAGATCTTCAGATTAATAACACAGGAGACACCTCGGACCCACCTGTCTCTAAACTGGGGCAGCTGTTAACTTGCTACTGTGGCCAAACAGAAACAAAGCTGTATTTGCAGCAGTCTCTTTTTTTGATCTCAGTAGCCATCATAAATGTGGCCAGGGAGAGACAGCAGATGAGTGTGCACCTGTTGTTTAGAAGCATTGTTGCTACCTGGGCTGCCGGAGGGGTTGGTGTGGGTAGGCAGTGAAGCTTCTGCCTCTGCAGCTTCATGTTTCCAAGGTATTTATGAGTTCACAGGCGCTGCTGTAGATCATGAAGTTTGCCACTGTTGTGTCAGAGCTGAAGACCTGAAGCATCTGAAAGCTTTTTTTTTCCTCAACTGTATCAGCCACTCTAATGAGACGCAGTACTACTTCATCATGTAGTAGGGATAGAAAGGGGTTGAGGAGATTTGTTGCAGGCAGAGGAGACATGCTTCAGGCTCTTCTTACTTTCTTATGCTTTGTATTTCCTGAAATAGCAGCAAACTTTTCTTTAGCAAGATACAGAACATACCACGTTCTGTATCCATTGCAAGATGGAGAGATTGTGCAATCACTGTGCAATTACATGTCCCAAATTAATACAGAACCTTTGACAGATGCTGCTTGTCACAACACAGTGCTTCAAGTTCAATGTTTTCTTTATAAAATGCTAATATAGCTCCTATGTATCCTTTGATCTTGCAAAGAGATTCCATTCTTCTTTTCCTGTTTAGTGTGCTTTGTGCTTACTGATCTGACAGCAATGGATAATTTTCTTTTTACATGGGGCTGTTCAAGATTTATGCATTAATAACAGTGGTTACATGCCCTCTGATTTTGCATAGCTAGTATATATTTTAGTAAAATACAGGCATTTTAATTGCATACGGTGATTAGGAGCCTGGTGTGATTATGCAGAACCTTTCTGCTAAACTACCTTGCAGTCCTGTGAAGATTGTATAAGGCTTATTTCATAAGAAACACACTGAAGAGGTTTGGGTGCCTTTTGAAATGATAAGGGACAACTTCATGGGCATTAGGGAGGGGATTACGGAAATGGTGATAAACTTCAGTGACAGTTCAGTTCTTCTAGAACGCTAAAAATCAAAACCAGCAAAATAAGCAAAAGGTAAAACACCTTTTTCCCACTTCATGGGTTCTTATGTTGCTGTTAGTAGGAGCTTCTTTGGTATAAATATAGCAAATGTGAAAAAAATTTATGGCTCTGGGCACATTTTGTGCTGTATTTTTCCTCCTTTGACACACAGATTTTATTTACTTTATTATCAATATCAGGGTAGTTAGACCGAGTTTACAGATAATCACATACAGTTTAGATTGCTTAAGGGTTAATATCAAAACTCCTCACACAAGTGTGCATATATGTGTTGAAAATTCAGTAAGTACATGCAAAGGAAATTACTTTAAAATTTGCATTGGTTGAGAACATGTTTGAAAGAAATACTGAGCAAGAAAAAAATAGTCTTGAGATCTTTTATTAATGTGTACAATTTTATGTGCCTATTAGTAGCTAAAGAGATGGCAGGCATTTTTTTAGAGAAGAAATTGCAGTGGGTAAAGCAGTGGGAAAGGTGAGGTGCTGAATCGTAGTGAGAGCTGAATATATCAGTTTCTCAGCACAGGAGTAACCAGATAAGCATTTGTTGCTGCCATGCTTATCATGGTAAGAATTGTTTGCCTAGAACCAAAATGAAAGCAAAAATAATTTGACTGTTTGCTAACAGTTTGAACCATGACTTTTCTTAAATCTGTTTGTCCAGCGGTAATTATGTGATTAAAGCACGGCTTTGGAGCTAGACGATAACAACATGTTATCTAAATGACACTTAACAGTGGGCACAGCCCAGTCCTGCCCGTTGGTCAGCAGCAACACTCTGTTCTCTGGGGGGGTGTTACCACAAAATCATATCAATTAATCAGCAGATGGTAGAAGTTACAGTGGAGACTGAGCAAAGTCAGAAACTGACCTTTATTCAGCTAAATGCAACCTGCAATCCTAGTGAAGAATTGCTGCTTGCAGGCAGATTACGGTAAAACTGGTAAGTAAATGGTTAGGACAGAGCTAGATGACAGAATTAAGCTTTTTTTTGTCTGTATGTCTGGTTTTTTGCTGATAACCTAAAGGCACCTTTTCCCTTGCTGTTGCACATGCAGATAAGACATTGAGAAATAGTTGATTTGCAGCTTATGGGGATGGAAGAGATGCATTTTATTAGGGAAGCTGAAATGAGTCACAGAGACTGGAGACCATGTGACGTGAGATAGCACGGCTGCAGCATTCCAGTCTGAGAGCCACAAGGTTTCTTGGTTGACCTTTCTTTACTTGAGACAGTTTGGGCCTTAGGGAGGCATAGATTAGAGAGATGACACCATGGGCTCTCCCTGACTTCTTGCAGAGACTCCCTCCTGGGAGGCCCCCAGCACTTCTGTGACTGAAAAAAAATAGACAGTTCTGTCTATGGACACAAACAAATCTGGATTATAGAAAACTGGGAATACAATGTCATGGTTAGATTTTTTTATGCTCTCTAAGGACTGGCAGAGAAATGCTTCATACTTAAACCACCTCACAAGCCAGCACTTCCACCCCTAGTCACAGCCTTCGAGTCAGAATGGTTGGTTTACAGCATCCCAGGTCAGCAGGAGCATCGCTGTGGGACACACATCATTGGGAAGGGAAGGGGATTTGCCCTGTGTCACTGACCACAGCGGTCTGTTTTATGGATCTGTGGCATTTGGGACTGCCAATCTGGCCAATCTGGCCATTCTGTGTGTTTTATAAAAACACACTTAAAAGCTGAAAAGATATAAAAATTACTTAATTCTACAGGAGGAGGATTAAGTGAAACTGGGACAAGTACAAGAACCATAAAACGGCAACAAATAACACAAAATATTGACTTATCACTCAGGTACTTGTTTACAAATAATAAATAAATAAGTGCTATCTGCTTTCTTGCCAAGAAAACCCCAAACCCCAAACTGATGGTACTCTCAGCCCTTTTAACTAAATGACAAATCCTTCCTCCTTATCTTCGAAAATCTTTGTAGAAAAGCTCCCGTGGTCAAATTGTCTTTTGACACCAACTTCCATAGGATAAGCAGGTTTGGGTTGTTCGGGGGTTTTTTTGTCTTTACAATCCTATGTTCTAAGACAACTCAAAAAATTCTCAAATCAGAAGGAAGACGTAATATATTAACATGATTAAAGATTTGGATGTTGGTAGTCCAGTGTAGATTTCTTTGCTGAATTAAAGAAATCAAGGCCACGCCTTCAAGCTCCATTTATTTCCTCCTATGTGCCCATCTACTGATTGCCGTATTTTCAGGCCCTTCAGTCTGGGATTTTTCAAATGAAGCACTGTGCATATTTGCAGAGCATTCAAATGGCTCTTGATTTAATGGTCTCTGTTAAAGGCATGTGCTACCATATACTAATCCTTCTTTCACCTTTTTGTTTTTTCTGCAGACAACTGAAACGTGACTATCCCAGTGCTGTAGTTCTTAGTACTGATGACTTCTTCATTGAAAATGGTGTATACGTGTATGAGCCTGACTTCCTAGAGGATGCCCACAAGTGGAACCAAAAAAGAGGTGGCTGAACTTCATCCAGGGGTTGTACAGAATAGTTTTGCCTTTCAGGCTCTCTTTAAACTTAGCCCCCAAAATAAAATACCCCAAAGTGTTGTCATACGGTGCAGTTCATGGGGTATTGGTTGAAAAAATACATTTCCTACTTCTGATTTTATTTCTTCCGACTTACCAGAGAGAAATGTGTAAATGAAAAAATGCTGAGGTTGATAGATATTATTTTAGAAAGAAAAGCAGTGACTGTTAGGAAGCACCACTGAAGCTTGGTAACAACAGGTGCCATACAAATACCAGCTCAGCAGCTGCTCCCTCCAGCAGTAGGCACCTCAGCCTTATGACTTTAACTTAATAGATGTCTGTCCTGACCTGGAAAGGGGGTGTTACTGGGTGGAGAGATAGTGATAGACAGGAGGAAAACTTGCAAACTGAGTTATGAGGTTTGAGAATTAAACAACCCAGGTCTCTACTTCAGAGAGAACAATTTAACATGCATTTGTGTCTATGTTTTGAAGGAATTTTTGGAAATGACAAACATACTTTGAGATGATGTACCAGGTATCTTCTGCAAATGACAGTAGTTTTTAGCTGTTGCAAGTATGTTCTATGAGAGCTTCAGATGGTGCTGCACAGCACAGGCAGCAGCTGCACCACCTCCTCCAGGAGAGCTCCAGCTGGGCACTGACCTTGGCTCCCATTTGGGTGGTGGCTGCAAACTCAAGTCCGGTGGGGAAACCAGTATGTGAGCAGTGGGCAAGAAAGGACACTTTGGGGCTAATAAGGCCTGGATCACTGTTATTTGATACACTTTAGCTTTATTTAATGTGTTACATTGCAGCTCGCAAAGCAATGAAGAATGGGAAAAGCCCGGTTATTATTGACAATACCAACATCCATGCTTGGGAAATGAAGCCGTATGTGATAATGGTAGGGAAATCTCTGATTTATTGCTTTTATATGCTCAGCTATGACATTTACAAGGTGATCTGACTGTAACGGTTCTTAACATGGCTAAAAATAATTACTTCACTTTTCCCATTGTTCTCTAACTGTAGTGGATATAGTGACAAAGTAGAGGCAGAAGTGCCAGTGTAGTTGTTTCAGCCAGTCAGCTCTATAAATCAGTGAAGGCAAAATGGCTTGAAAAGATTAACAGTCTTTGAACCTCCTCTGTCACTTCTTGCTCATCAGGATGTCATCCCCTTTCCTGGTAGTGACATGAATTGAACAGTTCTGTCAATTGTTTGTTGACAAATATATAAATAAGTTGTGAAAAATACACCATACAGAGTCTTTGAAGATGCATTGATATGTCTTGTCAGTAGTTCTGGCAGAAGTGGCAATGTTTTTAGTACAGTTGCATAGTGTGGCCTGTCTGCTAACATTAACTCGTGCTTCTCTTTGTGGGTTATGGTCTTGTCAGTTAAGAATTTTAGGTCTAAGTATCGCTTAGCACAAAAGAGGCAGGAATTAAAAGTGGGTGCTGGAAAGCCTCACAACTCTAGCAGGAGTTGTGAATGCCTGTGGGTGAATAAGATGCAAGTAGAGGGAGCAGACAGAGGTGGGCAATGTGTAAAAAGGTCAATAGATTTCCCTGCCTCCTTCCCCAACTCAAAAATAATCAATAACGGTATTTAATACATATATATGTATATGTATTTTGTGTGTGTGTATGTACATATATATACACACACACAAATATGTTCCTTTACCTTGAAAAAAATGGAGTACTGTAGACTGAATGGCTGGGAATAACATGACTGATAGATGTTGACCTCACACTCCCAGAAACTCCAGACTGGCGTGGTCAGCCTGTAGCTCTTGAACCATCAGTGACTTCAGAGAGGTAAAGTGCCACAATGTTGTTGCCATGGGGGATGGGGACTGGGGACAATGCTGAGGCAAGTTTGGCTGGGAAACCCAGATCCCTTGATGTAAAAGGAAATGAACTAGCTGGGACTCAGATTGGCACTGTGATGGCAGTCACAGTTATCATCCTCTTTCTGGCTCCTGGTACATAGCATAGATAACATCTCTTAGCCTGGTAAAATCTCAGGGGGTCTGGAAGATTGGCTACTCCTGAGCTCAGCAGCCACACACCTAAAACTTCTGTGTCCTTCAGGCACGTGAAAATAGATATGAAGTTACATTCCAAGAACCAGATACACCCTGGAAGTTCAATGTTCAAGAACTGACAAGGTACATATTTTTCTCTTTTATATTGCAGGCAGCTTCTCATTTTGTTGATGTATCCTGAGAAAGTCTTCTTTCTCTTCATATACCCTAAAATGTAGCCTAGTAAGTGACAACAGAAAGATTGTTGTGGAAACTTTCTGGTACCAAGTACCTGGTCTGTAGTGAATTCAGCCCTGAAAAGGCCTGACTGTGCTGAAGTGAGACAGGCAGTACTAAAAGCAACACGGCCTTTTTATGCTGCAGGCTTCCTGGGGCAGAAACCCACATTTTCATTCTGTATTTTGAGCAGCAGTCTTTGTGTTTGGGCACAAAACCATATCTAAGCACTACAGACAATTTTCAGGCTTCTATTCTTAAAATTTAACCATAACAAATATTGGCTCTCTGTAGCATGCAGGGATGATACATTGAATGTGGCTAAGAAATGGGGTTCCAGAGGATCTTTGTAAAGATCTCTCACACACATGGGATACAATGAATGTATCAACTCTGCATAATGTGGTAGATTTAGAGGCAGCTTAATGTGGCTGTAAGTGTGTTAGTTGGATTAGTGACTGCAGGGTTAATGGTTATATCAATGAAAAAATTAATGTAGGCTAATTTCCTAGCCTTTATCCAATCTGATGTAAAGTACACCACAGTGAACACCTGTCTGTCAAACCCAGAAAGTAAGCACATGCTAACTTATTTGTTATTGCAAGAAAATAGGGCATGGATACATTCCAATGGATGTGTTTGTTTTGTACCAGCCAGGAACTCTAGTCAAAAGTTAGCACTTCTCCTTTCTGTGTCTGATGGACACAAAGGATAGAGGGCCATGGCCCAGAGCACTCATGGCTCTGGGGTGAGGGCTGACGTAGCAGATGACAGCTCGGGGCTGAGGGCAGCCAAGGACAGCAACAGCCTTCACCTGTCAGCTGTGTCAGCTCTTGCTCCACCAGCACCAGCCACTGGTAGGGCATCACAGCAGGGGCATAATGGGAATCATTCACTGTAGGCTGGAGTAACTCAGTAACTTGCATTTTGTTTTATTAAATATTTGAAACAAATCAGCTTTTTACAGCAGCACTGTAAAACTAATTCAAATAGTTTTGGAGAAGTTTCTCAGTTTTGGAGAAGGTCTGTGGCAAATGGTCTGGAGACAGCTGCAGGTTGCTTCCACGATGCTTCCCCCATGGTGTCTTTACCAGCAACAGGGTTTGTGCTGATTGCTGGCCCAGGCATGGGCTGTATGTGTGCAGGGCTCTGGCTGCTGCAGGACCTTGTGCCCACTTCACAAGTGGGATTTGCAGCTGGCGGCCTGATGTGTTACTGTCACTCTGATTCCGCTACAGAAAAACACATGTTGAGCAGTGCAGCATTTGCACAACACAAGGTTTTGAAAATATGGATGCAGGATAAACATAGATTCTAGATCACAAACTGTGCCTTATAGACCTAAATGGCAAGCCCAAAGATATTCAGGGTTTGCAAACTCACAAAGAGAAATTCCTGGTGGTCTTTGAAAAACAATTCCCACTAAGTTGTGGAGAGACCGTGACTGTTTCTACTCTGTCCAGAAGGCCTTCATGTTTGAGCATCCTGTTCCCTGCCCTCTCAAACCGGACATTTACAAATCTGCCCTGGAGCCTGAGCCACATCATGTATGATTTTTTTACTACTTATGCTCGAAGAAACATTTTTTGACCTCTGTACTTGCCGATAAATCAGTGTCTGGGTTGGCTACAGTGCTTTTCTGCATTTCTCCAGATGTACCAAAGCTCACCCTGAGGCTAACAAGCTGTTAGTGCTAAAACCCAGCAATACTCTATAAAATACTACACAGGTCTTCTACGTAACTTTCATTTCAAAATATTTGTCCACTTCTTATGTCCTGGCTGCCCAGAAAAATAGTGGTGTGACATTTTTCAGCAGTCACAATAATATTCTTAAGAAATTGGTGAAAGTAAACAACAATTCGTCAAAAACGGGCTAGAAATAGGTCAGTGGAGACATGAACCATGCCCTGTCTAGGACAACTTATCAGGAACCTTAGCAAGCTGAAGATAATTTCTAATACACGGGCAGCTAAATACTTGTATTTTCTGTTAATTTTCCTCTACAGAAGAAATATTCATCATGTCCCTCGGGAAAAGATACAACGGATGAAAGAACAATACGAGCACAATGTTACCTTCCACAGCGTTCTTCAATCTGAAAAACCAAGCAGAGATGAGGGAAGTGACAGTGGACCAAATGCAGCTTATGGCATGGATACCCATTCCAATCCCCGTTCAGACTTTTCAAGGAGAAGAGCTCACATGGCACGTACAAACAACATGACATTTAACTGAAGAGGTGATTCCTTGGTGTGTTTTAATTATCAGGATATAAAAGTCTCCAGTTTTAAATTTTTTTCTAAAGTGTTCATGTTTTTCTACTACATTTCTAAATTACTTTTATTTCTTACAAGTCTTTGAATGGCATTGGTCTGTGATCTCACAGCTCTACATGACCAATCTAAGAGCGCTGTCCCCAGTACAAACTGTACTCCCTCTCATCCCTCTTCCCCTGGGAGAATCCATCCAAGCATATGGTGAAATTTACTGGTTCTGCCTCATGCATTTTGGATTATTTTGTTCTGCATCACACTCTATGTCACCAACATTCCTAAATTATTTCTTTCTTAAAGGCCATGTGGCCAATTCCTTAGTTCCTTCTCCATGCAATTGGCATTTCTTGCCCTTTTAATACTTTATATCTGGCTGTATAGGCTTTTTGTATCTACTACTATCTTGCCTAGAGCATTTTTGTAACTTTTAGAGGCAAGGTGAATGGTGGCAAAGGTAACTCTAACATTTGATGCTGTTCCCTACCTCCATTGACTGGATTTGTGCTGGTCTTACCTCACAGCCAAGGAGCTTCTCCAGCCTGGAAGCAAAAGACTAACACACCAGCCTGAGCCCTGCATCTTGCCAAGACATAGAAGATCAATTGATCCTGAGATGGAGAGGCTCCTAAAATGAAACATTAATGTCAGGCTTGTGTTTGTTAACTCTTAAGTAGGAGCTGGGCCACCAGAGTAGGTCTATACAGCTGAAGAACAAGGCTATGAAACACACAAACTAACTCATAATGACTTAAAAAAGGAAGAAAAAAACGGTTTTGGTAAGGGGAAAAATCAGCCTCTTCAGCCACTGAATGCTGAGAAGCCACTGACTGATGGATGACTGGGAAAGGAACTATCCTGCTGTGGTTTTATCCATACTGCTACATTCTGATGATTATGTCCTCATCAAGAGGCCTTGTGAAACATTTTTTAAAACTCCGCTTGTGATGTCAATTTTTTTAAGTAGGTGTGGATTATTAGGCAGTGCCTATAGAACAGACAGTGCTGAGGTATTTTGCAGTAGGAAAGGAAGACAGCTCCCACTGGACATTAGAAAATGTGGGTATAACTCTGGCTCATCTAGCAATTTAGCAGAGAAGCCTGAGAGGTCATGCTGTCTCTCTGCAAAAGTCAAGCTGTCTTCAGGACACAACAGATGTACAAGATTAATGCATTTTGAGTAGAAAATGCAATTTCAGCTTTAACCATCATCACTATGAACAGTTGTGAACTGGGGGCCCAGGGAATCTGGCTCTGCAGTATTGCAGGCAAGTTTACAGAACCACCAGCGAGCTCATGTCAGCCCATTACAGTTCTCCAGTCCTGCACTTGTGCCAAGTGAACAGCACAGGACCCCCGAAGGGTTGCTGAGCAGGAGCTGGTGGTCTCAGTTCTGAAACATCCTCCCTCCTTTGAACCACACCTGGGGGGAAGCAGCAGGGAAAAGGGCAACATGACAAGCAGCTGTTTGAAATATGGAGGTGGCAGCTGGTCCAGCAGGACTATTCCCCTCTCCAGTGGAGAAACTCCAGTTCTGAGCGTAACCTGTTGAAATTAATGAGAACATAGTACAGAATTCAAGCACTGTCTCACCCCCAGCAGGAAGATCTTGTGATAAAATCAAAGATCAGATTATCTTTCGTGATGTTGTGGCCTCAAGTGCCTCTTTAAGGAGTAGCTCAGAAACACTGACCAAAGATTTATCACTAATACCTTCATGTGGCATTTTGCTGTGAATCAAATAATTATAGCTGTTCTCTAAATCTTTTTTAGTGCTATATGCAAAGTCTGAGGAGAAAAGAATAAGAACAGACCCTAATTACACAGAGCAACGTTTCAGAATTAAAATATTTTGTACAGTAAAAATAAGAGAACTATTTTGCCCTGTTCTTCTGATAGCCAAACTACTCTAATGCTGCAGAGGGTAACAAAACTGATTACTTTGGACTGAAATAAAGATCCTGCTGAAATTTAAGAATACATTAGAATCCAAGCAACGGCTTATAAAATGTCATAAAACCCTCAGCCATACTGATGCTATTGTACAATCCATGTTTGTAAGCGTATAATTGCTGAACTTCAGACTATTTTGCAGATGAAATGTTATTTCCTGAGTCTGTTTTTGAAATACAGCTTTATTAAATACAATCCAGATTTAATGTACAAAGTGTAAAAATAATTTGAATTTGAAATATATACAATACTGTACATGTGTTTAGTAGCATTTTCGGGATTTTTGTCTTTGTAGCACTCTGCGGACTGGTAATGAGCCCACAGGTTCCTTTGGGTCCTTCTGAAGAGTCTCAGCTGCTTCAGAACTGCTTTTTGATGAGTTATTTGCTTTCTCAGTAGACCTGGAACTATTTCTGGATGAAAGATCACCAGATGAATTCGTAGCTATTGTATTGCTGTTTTCATTTACATAATTCATCTTCTTTTCCTCTGGTAAATTATTCATGAGTGCTTGTGTATTAATCATTGCCAGTTCTTCATCAGCAACCAGGTCATTCTCAGGAAGATGGACAGTTTCTCTCAGTTTCCTACAGGGCGTGACATGACCAATATTCTGATCTGGCTCTTTAGATGACTTGCTACGTTGTAACCCCAAACTTCGTGGGGGCTGGAATGCCTTTTTAACAGATGGAGAAATTACTGAACATATTGGTGTCAGTGGTGGAGGGGCAGGTATGCAACTGAGAAAGTCCATAGCTTTTCTCTTTTTGGTGTTTTTGAGATGGTCTTCACTAACTGCAGCAGGTGAAGGTGTTTTTGCTGAGCCTGGTGTGACAGGTTTCAGATATGGTGTGATGCTTGGATGCTTCATTTCAATTCTAGAAGAATTCTAGTTAAAAAGAGAGAAGTTTGATGTTGAATAGAATGTTCCATTTCATCAGCTTCCTCAATGACTCCCATAAAATGGGTAAAAAAATCCTGATATAAAAAAACTTGAAGATAACAATACACACAAGACACATGCTGTACTTTTCATGTCTCATATGTTTTAAGTTGGTTAATATATTTGATAAACAAATAGAAACTAAACCTTCAAAATTAAGTATTAGCATTCCCTCTGAAATGGAAAAGGATGCTTTATAAGCCTAAATTTAGTTCCCAGGAACTGAAATCACATCAGGGTGTTTCCTGTTTCCCCCTCCTTTGCAACTAGCGGCAGGGAAAGTTTTTGTTCTGATCGCTCAGTACTCCACATCAGAAACAGCTTGCCACCAGCAGCTTTCATGGGAAACTTGAGTATTATTTAAAACAATTTTTGTGAAGACTGCTATAAAATGTAAACATTTACTAGGTGATACCTCTTCCCTTTTAAATCCTGGAAATAGCAAACAATATCTAGTTAAAAGACCAGGAGGTAAAATCTCTCAACAAAAATAGGAGCTGCAGAATGCCATAAAAGAACAATTTACAGATCAAGCTGATGTGACATTCACATCAGGTAATCTTCACAGTGCGACCAAGGAAGTGACAAATTATCTATAGAGAAATGATGATTCACTTACGTAAAACTTAGAATATTTAAAGTATGGTGTGGAAACACAGGCCATAAGGGGAAGTTTTCATGTATTGCTCGGAGGAAGAATAGTTATTCAGTTCCTCCTGGGGAATAACAGTAAACCCACACAGAGAAAGCATCTAATCAGTTTGCATCGCCCTGAAGAGAATGGGTGGAGTGGACTGAGAAGTGAGACCATTCACCACAGCCATGAGTATAGAACTTACTTCTATCCTTACTGCATGCACTGCCAGTACAAAACAGTATTAATTACCAGAAGCTTACCAAACTTTTATCCTCTACAAAGTTGCAGGAAGGAGACGGGTTTTCCAAGCCAGATCTTTTAGTTAAACTGGGTGTAAGCATGAGATTTCTTTGTAGCAAATTCATCAATTTACTTTCTGCATCAGAGCAAAAGGAGGCCACATTCTGTAAAGGAGAACAGTTTGCAATGCAGAATAGTTGTTTTTCAAATTGTTTAAGTACTATATGCTCACAAGGTATTTAGGACTTTCTTTTCTCACCATAATCCCACTAGAGTTTTATTTTGTATCAAACCAACTTCAAAGACTGCTGCACTTCCTGTGGAGGGAAATATCATAGCTACCTTTTATTGTGAGCAATAAAAAAAATTCTTCTGTATTTAAACTCATTTTTCAGTAAGATGTGGGAATGCATGACCAGGACATGGTATTTAGCACCGCTAGAAAATTGAAATAGCAAATAAATAAAGGAAATCAACAATCCAATACTGAATAAAGTCAACCAAGCAAGAGAACAAATTTCGGCTTTTAAAAGGCTAGAGGCCAAACCATGCATGACAGATCCACTACTGACATATACAAGATGCTTTGCCAGCCAGAGCAGATTCTGTGGCACATCCTAAAGATGGTATTGGTTGAACTCAATTAAAAAAAAAAAAAAAAAAGTCATTCAATAGGTCATATGTCCTCCAGGAAAACTGCATTAGCACCTTACTCCATCTCCCAGAAAATCCCCTCAAATTCAGCCCTACGTGTATTACTTCTTTTAAAGATTTATTAGTACTAACAGACTTTCTGGTGAAGAGTGTAGCACACCAGTAACTAAAAGTAATCATCAAGCTAAACATCGACATATATACCTCTATCATACTTCTCAGTTCATTAAGCTTCTCTTGAAGATAGTTTTCCTTTGGACTGGCTGAGAACACAGCAAGATCTCCAGCCAACAGCACAGGAATTTCTGATCTGAATTCAGATTGCCACTGAAGATTGCTTGCAGAAATGAGCGACCAGTGAACAACTATATCTTCAATAGCCAAGTGTCTGAGATCTGTCCAGATCTTTACTGCCACAAAATTACAGCTTTCATCAGATAAGTACACCATAGTAGTGAAACCTAAAAGCAAGAAAAAAAAGTTTGAATTAAACCTTTGCATCCTTCAGTAAAGGTTGATTACCACAATTTGTAGCTATAAAAAAACCCCAAGGTCACACACATCTTGAAAGAGAAATGATAAATGTTACGTGGCAGCCTGTCTCTGCATGCTAACAGATGTTTCATGCTTCACCCATACTCTACACCAACTCCCTACTGATTACAGAAAACAACTCAAAGTCTGTGTTGCAGTGGCTAAAAAACAATACTCCTATGGTGCTTTTCCTTTTTATTCAGAAGATTATCCACATGTTCCTACCCATGAGCTCCAGTGCCTGTGTTCCACTCATTCCATGACACTGTACACAAAATGTACATGCATGGTGGCACTGCTGCAGATGCTGAAAACTAAATGTGAGAACTCACATACACCATTTATAGAAAAAATAAAGAAAAGCTGCTCTTGAGCTTAGATCCTGCTTTGCTGACTTCCTGAGCTAATAAGGAGAGACAGTTTTGCTTTAGGAAAACAGAATGATCTGCCAGCATGTCATGGTGATGGGCTGTATTGGCAGGTTTTCACAGGCCTGAGGTGCAGGTACAATACTAAGAGAACTATGACTTCTGAAATAAAGAATTCAGTGCTTATTCAATGGGAAGACATGAATGTGGTCCACAACGTACCTGTTTTGATAACAGAAACTACAACTCCCACTAAATCGACTTCAGCACATGGTGGCTGAAAAGAAGGATCCAACAAACTGATGAATTTTAGAGCCTTTCTTGGAAAGAAAATCTGTACCAGCATCTCCTGTGATACCTTAAGAAACACAAAACTTCAGTGTTTACCACACATATAGACCATGATACATTTTAATGACACATCTTTATACACTTAAAGCACTTACTGATAGTTGCAGATACTGAGTTTTCTTCGTTGCTGTTAATTGTACGTTAGTTGAGTCTGCCCTTCCTTTGGACTGTGATGCTGACAGCTGGTAGATTCTGTACCGACAGCCCTCCTTTAGCAATGAACAAATATCCAGCAGTGGACGCCAGATACTCAGTATCGCTCCTACCAGTATCAGAGTAAGATACATTAGCTGTGCAGTACCAAATCGAAGGCTTCTAGACAAAATAAATCAAAAATAAATCACAACAAAAAAAACACCCAAAAGCCCTAAACCAAACTGAAAATATTAACATGCAAGCTAGAATGCTGTTGGGAAACTCTTCAATTCTATCTGCGCTGGCCAGTTACCATGTTTAGTTAAAAGTTATTAATAAGTACTAACCTTTATATTTTTCTTGCTTTCTGTAGTCTACCACACATAATTTCCATACAGCAGACACGTCTCTTTTGGAACAACCATTTTCTTCCTGTTCTGCTGACTCTAAAGCCTTCTTGAATTCTTCTTGCATCTGAGTTTGCTTTTTGTCATTCATTAACTGCCTGTAAGCACTCAAAGCTTTTAACTGGTCTTCACTGAGATATCCCTGTAACCAAGAGAAAATGCACTCAGTATCTTTTTATTAATTAAAAAAATACTGTAAAGATTTTCAGACAGCTTCTTTAAGTGTTCATCTGTTACAAGCAATTTATTGTTCAACTGATACACTACTAGGAGTTGAAATGAGGTACATTGAAACAACAGGAGGCATCAAGTCTTGACTGGTACTCAGCTGGTGCTCTGTGGTCTCCATAGAGGATTACATTACAGGCTGTTCTAACGTGACAATTAGCAAGAAACCTGCTTAAGAGTGCATAGCTAAGGTGAATATTTAATATAACAGGCTTGCCTGTTTCATATGAAGACATATTAGGAGAAATTTCAGTAAGAATCAAGGAAGGGTCACATTTCTCCTCAGGCTGCTGTCTCTGAGCTGACACAGTGATTTATACTAGAATCCATCAGAAAGGTTACTTTTCTGACCAAGCCTTCAAGACCCAGGTGCCTTTACATGCAGCACCAGAGATATGCATACCATAGATCATGGAGCTTTATGACCATCAAGGATCCTGACTTGCTAAAGGCAAGGCATGTATTTAATTTTTAACAACTGGCAGGGATTCATCACCTGCATCTTTACTAATAAAGACATAAACTTAAAAATCATGATTTAACTGGAACAGGGAATGAAGAAAACAGTGATAATATAATTATTCAAACACTTCAGTGAACAGTGTACAAGAATATGTGTATGCAACTCTAGACTTATGAGATTAATTTAGTTTTCATATATGCAAGACAAAGGAAAGTAAAATTACAAGTACCATTAACTTTTAATTGTGCTATATCCTGGATTTTTATGCCAAGAGAAAAGTGCCATCCAAACTATTGTAACAAGACTTCATTAAATTTTTTTCAAAATTTTTAGTCTTAATTTATTTAGCAATAAACATTCTGTAGGAAATCTCAAAAGGCAGCAAAAATAAAGAGTAATTTAATAGTTTATTTTAGCAGGAGGTAGTAAATTGTAAATTATTTCACAAGCACTTCAAAATTAGCCCGGTAGGATCTAGTTACCTCCATATAACCAGGATCTGATGCATTCTGAATTGCTTCATAAAGTTCTGCACCATCTTGCAAATTACGGATTTGCTGTCTTGTGACTATATGTGATCTTGGTGTTCTTCTGGTAGTTCTCTCTGTTGAAAAAAAAAAAAAAAAAAAAAAAAAAAAAAAAAAAAAAAAAAAAAAAAAGCCATTATGTGGAGTGCAACCAATACACCTGAAAGAATAAATTATTACATAAGAAGCATGGTACTTAGTACTTAGGCCTTGCTAGAATAAAAACACAAACCACATATATTAGGAACTGATATATGTGTATACATATATTTTAGGAAAATAGCAGAAAGTTTTAGGAAAAAAGGAGAAAAAACCTCATTCATTTAAATACAACATAGATTAGAATATTATACAAATGTATAGAGCCTTCTCTTCTCCAAGCTCAAAGGACCCAGCTCTCTCAGCTTTCCCTGTGTCAGATGCTCCAATTCTTTATGTATGTTCATGGCCCTTTCTTGTAACTTCTCCAACGTGTCCATGCCTCTCTTGTACTGCGGAGCCCAGAACTGGACACAGCATTTCCCATGTGGCCTTACCAACTGGCTAATCAGAGGGGAAGGATCACCTCCTTAGACCTTCTGGCAACGCTCCTCAACTGATTCACCAGGACCTATTCTGAAAGAATGAAAAGCTTTACCTTCATGCTTTTCATATTCTGCTTGGATTTTTGCAAACAGAGCTTCCAGTTTCTTTTGTTGATCCTCTGCATGCTTAGCAGCTTCCCTTTCTTCAGCTCGACTGTTACGAAAAACATATGACCCAGCTGATGTCTTTTCCATCCACTGAAATAAAATGATTCAAACAAAACCCAGACTTAAAAATTATTTTTAACGTAATCTAATTTCCTTTTAATACTCACTGTTATGCAAAAACGCTTTAAAAATGAACAGGCAATAGATCATAAGTTCTTTCAGTATAATAGATAAAAGGCAAAAAACTACAGCATTGGTAAATCTTCACTTTAAAGATACACAGACAGAATGAAGCAGTATCCAAAATCAGATGATTTAGCAGCTGAAGAAACCACAGTTAAAAGTAATAAGTATCAGTGATGTAATTTCAAAGACAGCTGGATCCCACTGGCAGATCCATTAAGATACAAATCATCAAACTCAATGCTTAAAAGTATACTAGAGTGCATTCTACCCAATTTGTCTTTCCACATCAATTGTATTGTCTGTTTTAACATGCCAGATTAGATGCTGTAAAAGAACTATGATGTTGTCCTGCTCGTAAACCTCTTCTGCCTGAAATGGTTCCACAGGGCTACAGCCTTGTCCACAACCCTGCTAGAATTGGCTTGACTGAGACAGGTGAGCCAAACAATGTCACTGCTGATGAAAGTAAGTGGTCCCTTCCCTTCCTTTTTTGCTGCACAGTTCTGTCTTCTCCCTTGCACTGGCTCTAGTACCTATTTGGCCTCAGTAGAGCATATCAGTTTGATAACTCAATAGACAGCAGTTCATTGTGTTTTGTGTTTTTTTTTTAAAAATTATTATTAGTTACTTACTCCTGGTTTAAAATAAACAATAAATTAAATTAGCTAAGCAATAGGATCAGGTTAGGTCCAGGATTAGCAGAGGAGAGTATAGTGAAAGCAGGACGAGGAAAGGTTGCAGGACTAATCCTTATGAGGCAGTGAATCGTTGAAATGGGCTCTGCCTGCCTCATTTAATTGCATGCTATGTACTTCCTGCGCTATTCACAGTCTAACACATTTAGTTAAGGTTACACTCCTTGACTCTTGAGGTAAAAGGAGAGAGACACTCCAAATCTTCCTATAATTTTGGTATGTTTGAGCAAGAGTCTCAGGGTTTAAATAAGAAAAAAGTACATCAGTACACCAATCTCTTGATATAGTGAGATACAAAGCACCACTTTCCTCCCCATCCTGGAAACCACTTACTGTGATGCAATTACAGATTACGGTTCCCTTTCTGAGGCCTAAACCAATGTTAGTTCTACCAGGCAGCTCACACAGTAAGTGCTGCAATTTCCTTCATTAAAGCAATGATCTAAATATCAAAGTAATGATCCAAATCAAATACTGCTAGTACTTTTGCAGAATTCATTCTACACTAACCAACAGTTAAACAACACCTTAGAAAGAAAGCAATGAAAAAAAAATCCCATATGTACATGCCAAGTATAATATACTCTGAGAAAAGTTAAGAAAACCTGAAAGTTGTATCCTGGTTAAACTGTTAACATTAAAAGGATTGATTGCTAACAGAAATATTGTTTCTTTTTGTGGCTGGTATTGTTATAAAAATAAGTAGTTGCAGTGAAGTCTGACCATATTTAAAATGTCTGGATATTAAGTGGTATTTAAAAGATCTTAATTCTATTTTATACCATGATTCTATTTATACCATGATCACCATGACCATATTTAAAAATATGACTTGAGTTTCACTTTAAACAATACAGTCAGCTACATGTAAGAAAAAGTAATCTTACTAAAGGCTAGAAATATATAACTTCTATGTTAGTATGCATGTAAAAATTAAAAAAAATTGAGTTTCACTAGTTCTTGAAGCTGAAACTGTCAATGTCTTTTTTGTCCTTTAAAACAAGTGCTGTGCTTTTTAGATTCCAGAACTGAAATCCAATTCTTTCTGGTTTTTTGAAGCTGAAAGCAAAGCCAACCAGAAGATACTGAGCGCAAACTCAAATTTTTCTTTCCGCAGGATACTCCGGTCCTGAAATATTAAATACATGCACACTGCAAGAACCACTCTTCTTCATTTTACACATAATGGTACCTTTTCTTAAATTTTTTAGCTCTCTATATTATGTCTGATTTGAGGAATGATATAGCAATTAACTGATGTAATTTAGATCTCACAGAACCTGTCAGATTCATAAAATACTTACACCATACCTGAATAGGGTAAGTTCTTTGAATAACTACATCAATACACCCCACTGCACCACCCTCACTGTAAAGCGATGACAAAGGCAAAGGAAAAGGTCTGGGATCCTGCTGAAATCCTAGTTTTGCATGCCATCGTGCACGTCGAGTGCTGTTTGCTGAAATCTGAATGAGATAAATGATGAATGATAAACTGCCACTGGTAGGTCAAAACTATATCCACCTTTTTTTTTATCTACAGGAAAGACCATTTTCACACTGACTTCACTAAGAATGTATCACTTTTACACCTGAACACAGCACATTTTAAAGGTTTCCTTTCACATTGAAGAAATGTATTTTAAACAGAAACTAAAACTTGGATGGGTTAAAATTCTCTAGGAAATGAGTGTCTATGAGACAAGCCACTGCTTTACACCAGAGGAGCAACAGTGTTATGCTGAAACTTCAGCCATCTCTTTAAGAATTCTCAAACAAGTCAAAGCCCTTCCCTGTCAGCCCACCCTCTCACAAGCTGATTTTCCACCCCCCATCCTTCCTCCAACTTCCATATTGTAAGTGATAAATAAGTACTTTTTGTAACTTGGTGCTTAACCAAATTAAGGAGCTGGAACTGTCAAAACATGTAGCAAAACTTGGAAGAATTTTGTCTTGCGAACTTTTCTTCCAACCCTATTGAATCGTGTCACATCTTACAAATTGGTTATTAAACTCAAAACAAAACTCCATCTGTTTGTAAAGCCCCGATAACTTTGTTTACAGAATGTGGCTCAACTAAATAGCATTTATCACATCACTCAGTCACATCCATTTAAGCTGAACTAATATTTTAGTTTACCTTTAACATTAGGGAATCTGGGGATTCCAGTGGCGTACATCCATTTTGAGAGCCAACAAGTTCTGCTCCGTGAACTATGATCTTCTGACCAACAGTCAGCCTTCTTCTATCTAAGAAAGCTTTGAGAGGTGGATCCAGAAGAGCTCTAATCCCATACCAGCCATCAGTAACTTCAATTATTGCTGCTGCTTTTTTATTTTCCACATTCTTATTGCTACTGCTGGGAGATACAACAGTGTTCAGTGATATGATTTTGGAAATACACAGTACAAGTGTTTTACCTGCTGCATCATCTCTTTCCGTTATTTTTTTGATTGCTGATCGTTTACTTTTATCAACTTCCAGATCATACCTACAAAAAAGCATTCAGGCTTTGTTAAAGCAAACAAAACCCATCACATTGTTTTTCTTTAAACACAATTGTAGCAAGCTATTGCTTATTCAATCTACAATTAAGCACCACTGTAGCAAAGCAAATGTCATTTTTGCAAATAACACGCACTATGCTTTTAATACTGCTATGCATAAATTTAAGAGTGTATGCATTCTAGTAAACAGTAAATGCAAGGTAGAGGTGTTAATATTGTAATTTAGAAAGTATACAACATCACAAGTTACAGGTCTAAATACATTGCTATACACATACCTATATTTCAATTGCAACAGCACCATTTCTGGTGTCAAACATCTGTTAGCAAATTCATGGGGGAATGACACTTCCATGGCTGCCAATTTCCATACAATCCATCTGTAGTGATTGTAAGCCCAGGCCTCAGATATTAGCTTGGGATCCACACCGGGAGTGTCACAGAGGGCTCTGCAGATAAATGGTCAATAAATTAACCTGAAATCCACTGCAAGTTTTAACTTGCCTATTTTGCCCTAGCATTGCATTTGGTGTATGTACATAGGCAACATTAACAAAAGAATAGTTATTACACTGAAAACGGGAAGGTTACATTCCATCACCTGATCTGGATAACGTCTGAATACTGAAGTTTTGTCCTCATATGCCTTGGCAGCATGCATGTGCAGACATGTGTATCCTTGAAATGGAGATACTTGACCCAGTAGCAGCTCCAGGGACACGCTCTGTCTGCTTCACAGTTATGCACATAGCAGAGATGGACTGAGGTGTGCTCTATTCCCCTTCAGCCCTGCAATTTCCCCCTGCTTGCTTGATGGGTTCATTACAACCTACATGGTGGCTTGGGGGACACAGAAAGTTTACAGACAACACCAAATTTAGGGAAGTGATTGGTAGACTGGGAGTTCCTATTTAGTGGGACCCAAACAGGCATGAGAAACAACTTTGTAGGAATCTCCTGAATCTCAAAAAACTCAACAAAAGCAAAGTCTTGCACCTGCAATGTAACTCTCCCACACAGCAGTAACAGGCTGCGGCTGACTGGGGAACAGCTTTGCATGAAAGGATCCAAGGACCTAGTGGACAAGATGACCACACAACAGCAATATATCCTTGCAAAGAAGCACAAAAGCATCATGGGCTGTATTATGAGCAAAGCCAGGAAGGCAGTGATCTCTTCAGCACTTGGGAGAAAGTTTCTGTCCAGCTTTGGATTTGCCAGGACAAAGGCATTGGTATACTGTGAGGAATAAACCTCACAGAGGGCCACCAAAGTGATCTTAAGGGCTAAGCACATGACCTACCAGCTAAGAGAGCTGGGTTTGTTTGAATTTAAAAAAAGCCAAAAAGACCTTACTGCTGTCTATAACTACTTGGACTGGAGGGTTCAGAGAAAACAGGGACACATTATTCCTAGCAGCATACATCAATAGGATGAGAGACAACAGACCAGACTGGAACATGGAAAATTCCAATCAGAAATAAAAGGTGGTTGTTTTGTTTTTAAACCATGGGAATGGTCAAATGACACAGGCTGTCCAGAGAGGTTGTAGAATCTCTGTCCTTGGAGATGTTCAAAACTCAGCTAGGCAAGTTCCTGAGTAATTAATCTAATTCAAACTGTATTGAACAGAGGTTTGGACTGGATGACTGCCAGCAGTCCATTACAACCTAAACTATTCCATGATTCTGTGAACATGAGAAAGTACAGATCCCAACATCATAGTACACAACTTATAATAGTCAATTTTCCCATTTTGGATTGCTGGCACCAACTTCACCAACTCAAACTTACAAATGAAAACAGTTCTTGAGCTTCGAACAGGCCTATCTCTGTCACACTTTGGTACTGCGAAGCAAATATTGCAAACCTCTTGAATTCTGACATGACCTAGATTGGCAGTGCATGCTTGGCTACAAATACTACTCAAATACAGCTGCCTGCCTGGAGTGCTCCGTGAATGAATACCAACAGTGAGATTGATTTGAAAACAGAGCATCTCAAATCTGCAGGGCCACAACTTGGACTTTGATGATCCTTGTGGGTCCCTTGCAACTCAGGATATTCTATGATTCAAATTAACAGAGGAACTCAGAAAATAATAGTTAAGTATTTTCTGAAGTTTTGCTGCAACAGTAGTACGCTGGTAGTTCCTTGTGCTGCTGCACACGCTGCTGCTGAAGTTACAATGTACATGCTTGCTTCCAGTAAAACAAAACATTATTTTCACGGAAGTGTTTAGGAGAGGTGTACTCAACACATTTTTTTTTTCCCAGCTCATTTTAAAGGACCTGTAAAAGGAGGGATAGAAGAACCAGAAAGAATGCAAGAGCAAGCATTGCTTCGGCACCTGTTTTCATTCTTACATATACTCAAAAGAAGGCTTGAATGAAAAAGTGCTTTACTACTGTAGTTTAGGCTTCCTTCAAATTATACATCATCTTTAAAAAAGTTATATTAAAAAAGCATTTTCGTCCCTGTCAAAGAAGCCCTAAGCACTTCCCAATTCAACATTCATTCCCAGCAAAAATTAGTTAGTTTTTGTTTTTAGACTATTTACACTGTTGAAGAATTCCCAGAAATTTTCTAAATTGACTTTGTATGCTTTCTTTAATGGCCACTGAAGATCAGTCACTAGCAACATTAATCTACGTGGCAAATTTCCAATCCTACAATATCTTTACGCTAACAGAGGTGTACTAAAAATGCACAGTAAAAAAGGTAGTCAGAAGCTTTAAAAGATTACTGCATTGGATTTATTCTTGGGGATAACAGAATAACTAACTAATAAATAGCATAGCTGCCTCAAGTTCATAAGTAACAGTACCTGTAGAACTCCTTTTTTCCAGCTCTTCCCTCATCTGTAGGTATTAGCCATCCTCCATCAGCAAGTTGCATTCCATTTCCAGCTAACAAATACTCCTTACTGAAAAAGTCTTTGACAAGGAACTGGAAAGATTCTGCATTTGTGCTGTTAACTTGTATGCAATGTTTTGAAACACCGTATGTGTACAGCTAAAAAAAATTAGATGAAAAAGACAAAATAATGACAATACAGTAAGAATTCAACTGTTTTAATACAATAAAAATTCAGATTAAATATTTCCTTAAGGTTGAGACAGCTCATCTGATCTTGTCATTTCATATGTAATCTGTGAAGAATGAATTCCCAGCAATTATTTTAGCAGAACAGCATCACAGTGTGCTTCAAAAGTGTTTTTAAAAATTCAGTAGGTTTTATACCTTCACTGAACCAAAAGCAAGAGGCTTTTCATATAGATTTACCTAAGCTTAAGCTTGAACTGTTCTCTTATCCCAGCACTTCATATGGGTTAAAGGTCAATAGCAATTATAATTTGTGATTTTTTTCTTTTTTGATGCTTCTCTGGTTTGACTATAACACTAGAAACTTTACAACCTTTATTATTTGGAATTGTCTTAACAATGTGGATATGCAAAGCTAATTAAATGCTGCAGCAACTGGTGTAAGAGTTACTCTAAATTCTTACCTAAAAACTGAACAATGTATTGATTCAAAAACTACTGAGATTTTATATGCTCCTCTTGAGAAACAGATGCAAAAGACAGACAACAAAAAGATACCAATATACCTCTTCTGTAGAATAAAAACTAGGAGACTTCTCTTCGACTGCAGTTTTCAGAGAGATTCTATTGCTTGCAGAGGTTTTAATGACATAAAGGCTACCTGGCTGTGAGTGAATATTTTGCCTGAACTTCTTTTTAATTCTCATTTCCTGCAGATCTCTGGCACAGCGGAGATTTGTCACCATCCTGACCACAGCTGCAAAAAAAAAAAAAAAACACCCACCCCAAAATATTTTTAAAGATATACAGTCACACTACAAAAGCAGATTGAGAGAAGCATATTTGCTATGCCACTCTGCAGATTTTTAGAAACTGCAAGTCTAAATATTCAAAGTTTAACACATTTAGAAAGCAAATTACTGATTAGTGAAAGCATTTGTATAATATTATATGAAACAAATTATATATTCATATTAATTTTGTGTAAGTCCCTGAACTGAACTTTGAGCCACATATTTTTCTCATCAGACTGAACTTCTTCATAGAAAACTCCAAATGAAATTAGTTGATGACTACATCAACTAATGTAATCTTGAGATTTTGACGTAAATAGAGGATCTAATTCTGCAAACATTCATATACCTGTTCAGATATACACAACAAGTCCTTCTGAAAAAAATTCAGATGATTTGATTTTAATAGTTATAGAAATCACACACAATAGAACACTCAAGAGAGTTCAGAAGTCATAAGCCCACATGCTGAAGTCAAACAGTTGTGCATTTAAACTCTGCCTCTTTGGAAATAACACAATCAATCATTTATGTGGCTGACCCTACATTTTAATTAGAGAACAGAATGAAAGCAAGCTTCTGTAAAAGTGAATGAAGTATAGCAAGGCTAGTCTAAGGTTCCTAGCTTATTTTACCTAAGAGGTATATAAAAAAAAAAAAAATCAGGTATCAAATGAAACATAAGCTGTCTTGTTTCTGAAGCACTGTGTGAAATATTTTTCACCTTCTTAATTAACTTCAGAGATGAGCAACATATGCTTTGTTAGGAGTGCAATAAAAAAATACGAGGAAAGTAATTATTTCCTAGTTTTCTCACAAAAAGAAAGAAAGCTTAAAAAGAAGTTTCTTTTCATAAAAAGACCCAGTCTGACAGAATACACAAAAAACCCTTAAAGGTTTAATTCTGACAATAGTTAAGCAAGTAAAATCTGGAAATACCTAAATTGCCATTTTCTATGTCAGTGTCCGCTGCATGATGGATGCAAGACTGGTGATCTTGAGGTTCAGCAGTATTTTGTTCAGTTGTGATCTGATTTAATTCCGTCTCTTCAGACATACTTTTGTTGATCAGCGAGTCACACCTTTTGCTGCTGCCTTGTTCACACGTAGAAAATGTCAGCTTGGTTTTGAAGGGTGGAATAAAAGTTTTAACAGATTTGCCAGCTCTGTACAGACTTCTTGTTTCTTCACTCTCTTTTGCTGAGGCCTTACATGGAGTAGAAACGCCTGAAGTACCATTTGAGGACTGCCTTAGTGCACGGTGCTGAAAAATGGCGGGTTTAGATTGGAACCCTTTGAAGTCTTCATCTGGTAGAGCAAGGGTAGGATCCTTGACTTCTTGTCGTTCTTTAGTTGACCTACAGAGATGAAAACGTTTAAACATACAGGTTTCAGCCTCCTAACAAAAATATTTTTCAGGATTTTTGTATTCTTTTCTTATTTTAGTAGTACAGTTTTCAATAATACATGAATAAAAAGACAAAATATCAGTCTTTGATATTTTTAAAATTGAATACTTAATTTCTATTGAGAAAAGACAGAGTATAAACAAACTGTAGTTTGTTAAGCATCTTACTTGTCTACTGCAGCAACATGTGTTATATGTGTTATATTTAATATGTTTATTTTGGAGTAAAATTATTAGTCTTTTATAAAGTTGGGTAGTAAATTATTACTGTATATTTTCGGAAAGTTACAAACGCTTGCGACCTTTTAAGAAATTGCATTAGAAGAACTCTAAAATACATAATAAATTTCTCACCCAAAAGGTTGACAAGTTATGGGTTTTAAAGGTACATGATACATAAATTTTCTTCTGTCTCTGAAAATGCCTGTAAGATAATTAGAAAAAAATATATTTGAAATGGTACATTACACTGATAGATATTTACAGCATGTTTTATCTAAATTAACGATATAAATATAAAGTAAAGCTTCCAGAGTGGATTTAAACAGTTTCAGTCTTTCCTGCCCCAAAAAATATTTGTATAAACATCTCCATGCTCATTGCAGACAGATCTAAAGGATAAGTGACCACAATGCTGAACTCTCAAGAGTTTGTATTTGTGTCCTGGCAATACATTTTTAGTCTCCTGGAAGGGAAATGCTTATCATATATTTAATTCCAGGTAGGTTCACCATTCAATTCAGAACTTTTTCAGCAACTTTCATTTATTTTTTTATTTGAAGTTACAACAGAAAAGGGCACATTTGCACAACCTCCTCCTTCCATCACTGAAGCACAGGCTTATCTTGGAATTATCAATGTAATTAAATCATATCTACCAGGAATGTAAACTCGTTTGTGCCCTTGGGCTGCAAAGAGGAAGTTTCATACAAGAAGTTGCATATACAAGATGCCACATGTTCTAGAAGCCAGAGGCAAGACTGTACTGGAGATAGAACTGTTTTCAATTGTTCACCAAAGAATAACACTGTCCAGGTCCTACTGCAGGGTAGGATAATATTGACATATGAAGGGAATAAAATTATTCTCTGGCAGCAACTTACAGATTCCATTTGAAATTTTAAATCACAGCTTTTATGCCTTGAACAGATTTAGTACAGCACTCAGGACAAATGTACTGGTTAAATCAATATATTTGATGAATTCTGCTACTGAATTTAGGTGAGAGCATGCAGTGCTTAAAAAGAACAAGCTTCTTAAAGAACACTGCTTATCCCATAACCAAAAGCCATAGCCAAAAATCACACAATCCTAATATCCAGATCACTAACTAGCTTCACATAAAACATCAACTCAAACTTTAAAACTTTGATATCCCTTTCATAAGCCTCCATATTACCCGCTCAAAATATTATAAGCATCTGTAACACAGACAGCTATCAGTGACTATATTACCAGTAGCTTTTCATTTTCCTGTAGATAATTAATCAATAAAATATATTCTTCCTACTGAGATTAGAATTTCTGAGATTTAGGATTGTGAGAAACCAGAGTTCTTATAGAAGTAATATATTGTAATATATTTAGATTCCACACAATAAGGCATACCATTAATCATCTAATTTCAACTCAACACAGACATTACCACAGCAGCTTCCCTGAATTTCCATGACTATACTCATAAATGCAGTAGTTAAGCAGTCTTATTATATGTTAGTTCACTGGAAACTGAAGAATTCTAAAGATAACAACTGACACTGGATTACTGCTTAGAATATAAGATGACTAAAATTACCATCAGGGGTGCTTTTTGAAGCTTTCAAAGATCTGGGGGGATTCTCTGTTCTGTTAAATTCAAGCAGTAGCTGTCTTTTAATTGGAGGTTCTCCTAGGATAAAAACACAGAATTTTAGAAGTTATGCTTCTTTTAAGTTCAATTTCTTACCAACCTGCACATCTTAACTATAATTTTTAAGTAAAACATTGAAGAAGTCAGAGCAAGCAGAACTAGCAAATTTTCAGATCACACATGACTATTAAGTTGCCTTTTTACACACACAGCTATCTCACCACAAACAGCTCCCCTGCATCTTTTTTTGTGTACTTTCAATAACCAAAGAGTCCCTCCAGAATGCTAAAAGTGTGTGTAACACATCTTTTACAGAAGCTGTAACTAAGGACAGGGTTCAGCTGTGGCACAGCTTTTTGACACCTTCCCAAACTTTCCAGCACTAGCCTGCCTGACCTTTGTATCTGAACTTGTGCAGCTGGGCAGGGATTCTGTTCCAATCTATCCTTCCATATATAGTTTTCAGCTAGTCCAGATCTCTGAACAGGTCTGGGAGACTGTGCAAGCATCAACTACCAACACTTCAGCTCTAGACAAATCAGTTTTAGATAGCAAGAAACCACATATTTAGATCAACAACTATTTTTCATAACAGACAGCAATCTCAATACAAGAGAAACACTGGTGAAAATGAAAACACTGCTACTCATTTTTTAATGAAAAAAATGCTAAAATTCCTTTTTAAAGAGAAAAAAAAAAAAGGAAGTCTGGTCAGGGAGAAAAGGAGCAGTAGCTTTTTTCTGTAAATTTATGATAAAACAGCAAAGCTGTACACCTTCAAAATTACTAATCATAAATTTAGCTTGTACTGTGCATTTATGGCTGGAAAGAGTGGATGAACTACTTCCTGCAGCAAGAATTTTTGTCATTGACACCCAGAGAAAGAAACTTCAATTTTCTTTGTGATCCAAAAATCAATGTGACAAGCAAATAAACCACCTCAAACAATTCACTGTGCAGAAATATGGAGTTGAACATATATAGGATAAAAGACATACCAAACAAGTTGTTTTCTTCAGAGTGCCTCTTCCCAAAGGTCTTGTTTTGAAAGTTTTTATCCAGTCTGCTACTGAAGGACTGTGCATCATTAATTTGTACTCCAGAACTGGAAAAACTGTCTTCCATAAAAGCTCTTGTGCTTTCTACAGCCTCTACTTCCAAGTAATTTTTTGGAGTTTGGAGAAGATCAATATTAATTTCTGCTTTAGCAGGAGCATTGCACAAAATTGCTTCAGACTCTGTTTTCAACCCCAGATTCACCTGCCCTTTTCCAAAAGATCTAGTGTCCTCCTGCTGAAAGCTATTTTTAAATAACGTTAACTGCTTGTTGTTCTTAATATATGGTATGTTCTCAGGCATTTTGACATGGTGAGTACCTGGAAAAGACTTCATTTCCTCAGGGCAGATGCTGTTAAAGTCAGGGTCTTGACTGCAGCTTTTTTCAGTTTTGGGTTCCGAGACCACCTTATCAGTTAAACCTTTTGCATGTTGATCATTCTCTTTAACTGAACTAAATTCATCTGTAATGCAAAGCCCACTACTCAAAAAATCATCAGATTCTTTTAAAATTGCCTTTGCTTTTTGATAGGCATCTTTAGAGACTGTTACCCGTTTTCCACTTGCAGTGCTGAACCCAAAAGCAGAATCTGAAACCAATTGAGTGCTGGCATTTTCTTCCCGTTCTGGTAGCGCTGTCTGCATTTTCCTAGGAAGTACTTCAGTGTTCATTTTAGACTCTTCAACATCTTCCTCAACTAAAACCGCTTCTTGTGCATGTGACGAATGATTACCTTCCACTTCAGAAAGGAGTTGTCTAGCTTTCCTGAGCGACTCTTCTGATAGTTGTACAGGTTTACCGCTTGCTGTACTAAAAAATCCAAAATTGCTTGTAGAAGCATCTGATGGCTTCATCTGCTTATCTGCAACAGACAAGTGCCCTCGAAGCTTAATATTCTGTTCAAAACATTGCTTCTGAGAATTTGAAACAGACTTTGCATCTGCAGACGTGCTTGTTTCTTGGTGACCATTTCCATTAGCACTTGCATTCACTTTAAAAAATTGGGACGTGGCTGAATTAGCCTCTTCACTTGCTGTAGCATTAAGAGAACTGGCAGAATTAGGACACTCAGCATGAACGACTGAAGATGAATTTCTATTGATTTCTGTTTGATCAGTTCTTGAGTTAGGTTTAACTTCACTGTAATCTTCTTGAAACATTTGTCTGACTCTTGCTAATGCACTTTCCGAAACAGGAACTGCTCTGCCTTTTGCTGTACTAAACACAGTTTGTTTCAGATCACTCTTTTGCTTTTCAACCTTAAGTGTGGTTTCTTTTAACCTCTTTAAATTGGTTTCATCATCAGGAAGGCTGAGTAGTGACTGGTTTTGGCAAGCATTAACTATGGTGTCTGTCAAGCAGCTTGTATAAGCACAAGGTTCATTTAAATGTTCCAATTCCTTACTGTCCAACTCCTTACTGTCACCATTCAAATAAGAACAGCTATTTTTTGAAGTTAAGAGGAGAGATTGATTAGATTTATTGTTATCCTGAACACATAAAGTATTTTCTGTATCTCCAGGCACACGATTATCTTCAAGGTCATTTGGTGCCTTCATTAAACGCAGAGATGCAGCAAAGTGCACAGGAAAATCATCAGTGTGTTCTGAATCATCCTTCTTTTTTGGTGAGTAGTCCATCTTTGCCCCTGGAGGTTTTCCATCTTCAGACAAACGAGTTCTGCTTAAAGCATCACTCTTCTGTCCTGTAAGGGCTTCCAATTCTGACTCTCCAGGTCTGACATCAGCTTTTTTATGCACATGTAAAGTTACCAAACTTCTTTCACAACCTTCACCTAGTTTAACAAATGTATCTACTTTGACAGGATCAAGAATCACAGCATGCTCAATGGGACTGCCCTCTATTGCCTGCTTAAACTGATCTCCAGGTTCTTCAGGAACAAGCTTTTCATTAGAATTAAGTTTTTCTGGATCATATTGAGCAATGCTTTCAATACACAAATCACAGTCTTTAACACAGTTTTTACCACATTTCCTTTTCTTGATGAGATTCTTAAAATCGTCATTATGTTCCTTTCCTACAGCAGTATCTTCTGCAAAGAACTGTTCTGCTTTAGCCAAAAATCCATCAGCAATTGCTATTTTCTTGCCACTAGCAGTATGAAAACCAGTCAGATAACTCCCTTTCACTTCATTTTTTCCCACATCTAGCTCTTGTTCGAAACGTATTTGATGATGATGAAAAGAACCTAATTTTATTCTGTCTTCATTCACTAACAGGTTCTGACCATGGGTGGTGTCTTCTTCCATATTTTTACAATTTGTTTTTTCTTTATCAGAGTTCTCCAAAAGTTTTACATCTCTTTCTTCACACTGTACACTGAGCAAGTGTAGAGAATGATCCAAAGTTGCATCAGAAAGGGATGCATTACCACCAGCCGGAGTTCGAAGTGTTGGTGACAAGCACTCACCTTCCTTTCTGTCTTCTCCTTTCTGATTAGGAGACCAGTTTTCCATTTCATGTGATATTCTTAAACTATGTTCTTCTGCAGGCAAAATAGCATCTTCTAGACACGTTACATCTAATGAGTTATCTTGCAAATTGCCTTCAGCTTGATCACCTCCTTGATTTGAAAACTGTTTGGAAGTTTTACAACTCTGCTTATGATTTTTAATGGATGACAGACTGTTGTTATTATTAATACTATTGAAATTAGCATTTTCAGTATTATTTATTGATATTTTTGTCTTACTCCCCATATTTTCTTTAAATGCTGTACTAGTATTTTCTTCACTCTTATTCTGTGCATGATAGGAAATTGAACCTGTGTGAGAAATGGCATTTACATTTTTGAAATCTGAAACACAAAATGCTTTTTCTTTGCTTTCTTTCGCCAGGCAGCTGAAAAAGTTACTCTTAGAAGATATACACCCATTTGAATTGTGGCATCTAGTACTGCTTTCAGAAGATTTAAACAAATAGTTATCATCATCCAAGTCCCTGAAGAGCTCTGCAGATCTACTCAAAGCTGCCTTAGAAATATTTATTTTTTTACCTCCAGCTGAAGTAAAGCCTATGAAATTAGAAAAGCCGTCCTGTTTAGCTATGGGAAAGCTCTCATCAGATCTTCTACTTACATGTATGTCTAGGTTAGTAGAAGTAACCTTTTTGTCATTTTTATGGAAAACCACTGCATTTTCTTTTTCACATTCCACCACTTTAGAGTCTTCACTTGTATCTTCCTGCTGAGTACAATACTTGTCATCTTTCACTTGATATTCAGATCTGAAAGTGCTACAAAAAACAGCATCTTCCCTTGTTTCAGAAATATTTTCTAAGTTCTTTGTTCCATGTGCTTCTACAGTTATGAACTGCTGAAAGGCATGACTTTGTATCATATTACTTTGCTTTCTAAACTGTGTAAATTCAAACTGACTACCTGTTTCTTCCAGGATACTAGAAAGTTCAGCAATTTCGGCTTCCTGGCTTGCTGTCAAGGTTTCATTTGTTTCTTGCAAGGCTTGTGGAGTTCTAGGAAAGCTTTTACACAAGCCAACTTTGTGTGGAATAAACTGTGTATGCCTGGGCTCAAGAAAACTTGTCTGTGAATCTAAAGAATCAGATAAATTACTGCCCAACTTGCTTTCTGAATCTGAGAAAAGCATCTCCTTTTTAACTTGGCTTGAAAAGCTTCTGGCTCTTTCCACAGAAGAGGCTTCAAAGCATTCATTTTCAATATCCTTGAACAGCATTCTGCCTTTTGCTATACTGGCTTCAGAGAATTTAATCTGCTTATTGGAAGCAGTCCGAAAGCCACCAAAGCCTGGATTCAAACCGCACGCATTAAGATTTGCTGATGATTCCCCTTTATGCTTTAGGTTCTCCTTTGGCTTTTTGCTAGAATATATAGGTGCTACTTGTTTATCTTCTTCTGAAATTACTTCATTTAAAGAACTATTATCTATATAATCTAATGATTCTTTAGCAATCTCTACAGCTACATTACTGAGAGCAGCCTCTTGAGGGCTTTCATTGTTTTCAACTGATTTTGGCTCTTCACTGTTGGCTACAGCTTCTGAAAAGGCAGCTGCGTCTCTTTGGTTCCCTTGTTTTAATCCAGTACTATCATTTTCTGGGCAGTTCATCCCCAAAGGCCTAGGTACTTCTCTACAGTCAACTCCTGACCTCTGGTCTGCAGCATGCCTTTTGCCAGGTGATAATTCACTGCAGCAATCGCTACTGACTGCAGTTAAGCCAAAGTTGGCCTGACTCAAAGTATTATTGAAACCGCTGTTTGCCGCAGATGCACAGTCACGGTGCACATCAATCAACTGCTCCTTATCCTTAGGAGAAGACCCAAGTTCTTCTTTCAGGATCTGAGGTGCAGCAGCTGCATTGTTCGCATTAGCACTGATGTCCTCATCTTCCTCACCTTTCCTTAAGCAAGAGCTTTTAGGGAGAAATCTGGAACGCTTTCTTGCCATTAGGCATGCTGAAGCTAGAACTTTACGTTTTATAGTGGAAATAATCTCACTATTTAAAGAATTTTTCTTGTCTTCTTTCTGTGTATTAGATACTTCTAAGCATTTTATTGATGTAGTAGGTTGATCCTCTCTTGCATTTCCCCCCAAGTCTCTCAGGTCTTGTTGCTTCAGCCTGTTGCCAAAGGAATTATTGGATGAGTTATCTGATATATCCATTTTTAAAGTACAACTGCTGAAATTCTTTGTCCTGGTATTTGATTGCAAACACTTTCTCTCAGCAAGAAGAAAATGGTCTACAAGAGAAGATGTTACAGAGAAAAACAGGTTAATAAACTTATTCAAACCCATGTAAATTCAGTTTTTCACAAAATTTTGGCCCATAAGATCATTTCTACAAATGCTTACCACTGGAACCGTAAGTATCACTTTTGGTTTTGAATGAAAACGCCTTGACAAGACTGGAAATCTATTTAATCTAATTGTATTCTAACAGCCAGAAACAAGTGAGTTAGGCTGCTGTTAATGCTATCAGGTAAACAATAGGTCAATTTTAAGCTGTAATGAAATTTGAAAAGATGGACTTCCATTCCATGTGTCTCAACACAAGGAGTTGTTTCAAACTTCAACTCCTAATATTAAAGTAACTCTTCTAGCAGGAACAACAGCTTCTAAAAACAGGAGTGCCTGTTTGCTTTCATTGTACTCTTTTTAAAAATATTTTATACTTTTGGAGGAAATAGATGTACAGTCTTAAAACCCCTGATTTTAGAAAAATAACAATAGAACTTTAACATTCTTTATGATCTTTTAGGAGTTACCAACCCGGACAGAGTGGCCCTTGACACTATGGATGTATAACCAGGATTGACAGAGATAATTAAGCTTGTCAATTAGAATAATGGTTCAAGGTGAATTAGTTTCTATAGCAGAAACTAAGAAAAGTTAGCACAAGATCACTTGAAAATAATGTTATTCTTATCACTATATAACAGATCAATACCATATGTTGATTCCCAGTTGCAGAGCCACTTTATCACAAACACAAGAATTTACAAGATTTTATCTGAAACATTTACATGAAAGGTTCCTAACAAATAATGAATCCTCCACAAATGATAAAAAGCTTAATATACCTTGTTCAACATCACTGGCCACTTGACAGCCCCTAAATTCATATGAATCATATTCTGAATGGGGTAATACAGGATGAATAGGTGATTCAGAGGTTACTTCTTTCTGTATTTTTTCTTCTTGATACAGTAAAGTATTATTTATTGTATAAATAAATCTCCTGGATCTCTTTCTCAAGTTGGATAACATGTTCAGGCTTTTAAAGCCAGACTTTGTAAGAGTATTTTCACTATTTATTAAATGTAGGTCATCACAATTATCTGGAGATGTGGCACTACACATAAGTGGGTGAGACAGAACATCAGTTACGACAGATTTAGAAGTTGTTTTTAAATGCTTGGAAAAGCTGCCATTGTACACTACAGAATACTCTGTGACATTTGTACGTTCAATTAAAAAAGTATTGCCTTTTAAGAATCTCATTTTGGAAACCTCAGCTGCGCATCCTTTTACTAACTTTGGATCTTGAACACTCAGAGACACAGATTTTACTGGAGTTATTTCCGATGCTGGGCTGCTTTTAGCATTTTCCATTTCATAGCATTTTTCTGACAAATTGACACTCAATAGCTTTTCTGCTTTTATCAAGCCTGAAGTACTCAGTAAAGATGTTCCTACAGCATCATCCTTGGTCATTAGTACTGATTTCTCTCCTAAATTTTCCTCTCTATGCAAGTCAGAGGGTGGAGAGCTACATACAGACATCTCCAAGTGAGCTTCGTCAAAGTCAGATAAGTTCAGTTGAGACCACTGGCTTGATGAAGGTTGCACAGCTTCTTTTACAGGTTTCTCATTCTTAAATGACTGGTGTGTCCTATAATCTTGCACATCTCCTGAGATCCTAAGTGACTCCAATTCCTTTTTGTGTCCTGTTAAACAGCCATCTTTATCATCTCCGGTACCTTTACTGGTGTTTTGGAGTAAAGAACCATTCATTTCAGTAGAGTGGCTTTTTTCAGTCCAGTTATTTGTTTTCACTTCCTCGGAAATGCCAGTCTTTATTCTATTAGGCTGCTCAGAGGGAACATCCTCCTTTCCATGTGTTTTATCTGTGTTTATCTCACATTTCTCTACTGCATCCAGAGTATGTGGCATCAGCAGAAGAGTTCCATTGGACTTAGTGGATATGTTGAATGTGTCCTCAAAGCTATCCATCTCAACAAGTAAGCCATCTAACACCTCTGACTCTAGAGAAGATGGGGAGGAAAAGAAGTAAAAAAATTAAGTTTTAGGAAATAAATAACTTAGGAACAGCATTGGGTTTTTATACGTAGATACAGCTTTCAATTTTATAGTCATATTACTTTTACTCAGGAGCAAGTTTGTAAAGATAAATTTAAGCAGCTGTTAGAAGAAACAGGAGGCAAAGGACATACATGAAGATTCCCTGGCCTCCTGAGGACCACAGCAGTTAAGGTTTCCAAGATGAAACCAAGCTTCTCAAAAGAGGTTTATTTTTCCCCCTACAGACAGGACAGGAGAATGAGTGGTAAATTTGACAAGAAAAATATCTAGATTTTTTTTCTTCCAAAATTTATACTGCTGGTAGGTATCAGATACGTTAAGACGCTGCCTATTTTTATCTATAACTGGCAGCTAAGGAAACTCTTCTGTAAGGATTAATTTATTAAACTGTTTTCTGCTATGATATAGAATAGCAAAGTTTCTAGAAGGATTTATAAAACATTCTCAATCTCTTAATTGATTAGGAAGCTTTTAAGTAGTTCCACAATCAGCAAAATATTAGAAAAATAATGAGAATTTTTTGTTTGTGCACAGATATCATATGCAGTGGGGGAAAAATAACCCAAACTCTACTTCGTAGACAGTCTTACCAGCTTATACATACCAAATAAAAATATTACCCTCTCAAATGTATGAGCCAAAACCCACCTATCAACACAGTCCATTAAAGAATATAGCTAGATTTTATTTGAAGAGTGCTTTTTAAGGCTTTTTCATATCAAAGAAGTCATAATGAAGTACCTAGAAAACATCACTGTCCTCTGTTTTCCTTGGGCATGTAACCAACAGCTTAACTTTTTCCATAAGCCTTTTTTAGGTACAATTTCTGCAATTTAAAATTCTATAACTTTCCCTATTAGAACTTTTAAATAGCCTAATATCCAAAAGATTTTCCATTTGAAAGTCCATCTAACATTTCCCAGTACTTGGTCACACACATCCAATTACATGTAATACATCCATTATGGGTTCATGCTGACACTGCAGGCACAGAACAGGCATAAAACAGAAAGTAAAGAACATGAGTAACTAAGTGGCAGAAGGTTTCACTAAAGGAGATCTCAAAAAAGAAACTGCAACACTACAGACTGAGTGCACAGGTCCTTTTCCCTTACTGAAGTATGTGCCTCTGAAGTAATTTTTGTGCCCATATTCTTTCATCCTATAATAACTTGTCAGTAGAGATTTCTAAGAAGACACAGCTTATTTCTTTTTACTTAAACAAGAGACATTACCTTTTTTGGATTAAAGAAAACCAGGTTTATCTGAAAGATTGTACAGATACAGATACTCAAACTGAACATCCGTGCCAGAGGGGGGAAAAAAAAAATCAGGGAAGTTCATTTTGACTTCTGAACTCACTAGGAGGTGATAGTATTTGATGATTTGACATATTATGATCTCTTATTTTCTTTAACTGAAACAAAATGTATACCTAACAAAACTGATAACATTTCATGATCATACAACACTATTTCAGAGAAAGCCAACGTTCGAAAGCCACAAACATGGAGGTTTGAGCTGTCCTTCTTTTCATATTGCATCTTCAAATACCAAGCTAATTATTATCAAAAAGGGAAGACATAGGAAAAAAAGAAAATTTGCAAGTTATTTTGTACTTTAAGAGAAATTGTTTTCTTCTCCCTCTTGTTTTATTTAGACGTTGTTTTAACTGGCCTTCTCTACTGTAGTATGCAATGCAATGTAAGCCATACTGGAACACAGACCAACACATTCATTTGTTCTTAATTTCTAAAAGTATTTTACCGATTACAATTTACTTGAATAGGTTTACTACCAAACACATTTTTCTCAGGACATTTGAACCTGCAATATAAAAATGGCACAATGTATCACTCTGCAAGCAACAATGCTTCCTGATTCCACCATTCTCGGCCCTCCTTCTCAAATTTTAATATGATTTTTTTCACAATTCTTACGTGTACCACCAAACATTTTTTTAGGGCAGTCCATTTAATTCAGATAAGGAGACATACTATCCTAAGGATACATTGTCCTGTCTAGCTTGTGTGAATCCCTACAGCACCCTTTTACACCTGTGCATGCTGAACAAATTTCTGTTAATATTCTTCTCTTCTGCCATAATTTTTCATCTAAAATCAGAAAGCTCCCACTGAAGTGTACATTTTCACCTGTTCACTAACATAAACTAAAAACACCAAATGAAAACATTTTTGCCTTGCCTGTGTATTTTCTGTAGTCATTAAAAAAACCACCACATTTCTTTTTCCAGAAGGATTTGTCACATTTAGATTTACCTATTTTGAATAGGTGAAGTAAATGAAGAAAGGATACAACAAAATCAAAACCCAAGCTCACCACAGAATCATGAGTGTTGGGGTGAAACTTCTTGACAAAGCTAAACCTATGCAATATCTAGAGGCAGTAGTCTTGCTCCCCCTTGAGCCTGTACCACTTCTCTCTCTCTCTCTGCTCTCCCACAGACTCTCACGTCTTCAGCTACAGTGAGCACACTTTGCAGTACTGATCTGGTTGTCATCCAGCTTAACCAGGACAGTGATCTAATTCACTGACTCAGCAGACATTCCCTTTTTTAAGGCTAGATTAGTTTGACAAAGTTGAATAAATTCAGGAAGTGGGAGTAAGTACACAGCTGGCAGCAGCCAGAGACATACAATGTAGCTTTATCCTCAGTCTTACTTCACAGTATACTTAGTAGGTAAAGCATCAATGCATACCCAAATCTTTGACCTCATCTTCAGCATTTAGCTTGACTGTCTCTGGTTCCAACAGCATACTTGTATCACTTATCTCAGGACATTTATCATGGCTGGAAAAAAAGTTGCGCACAAGCTGTAAACCAAAGACAAAAACTGTTACATTATGTACCAGTGAGTGTCACTTTAACGGTAAAACATGCAACTCTAAACATTTAACTGCAGTACCTGAATAATCTCTTAAAATGAAAGGTAACATTTTCACAGGTATACTTAAAAAACAAATAAGCAGGTAATCCCCATTTTCAATGCAACTCAGGTTCCATTCTGCAGTCAAGTTAAGGGCAGTGAATGGGTTCAGCAGTTTACTATAAGCCTCGCAAAAGGGAACAAAGGAGATATGAGGAAGGACATTTTGCTTATTTTAACTTGTAATGGTTCGTTAAACGGTGAAGTTTCAGGTAGTTAAGAATCAAACAAACTTATAACTGAATCCTTTTAGTGCCATCCTCAGTTTTCAGTCTGAATAATCATTCAGCTTCCATATACACAGAGTGAAATTACAATTATGCAAGAACTCTCCCTAACACTATCAAAGGACTGAAATTAAAACTCAACTCTTGGTGTAGTGGTTGAGCACAAGAAGTTATTCCCAAAGAATAACTTCCAACAGTTTGACAGAATTGGGAGAAAAACAAACCAAACAACCCTCACATAAGTAGCCCATTGCAGTTCCTAGGTTTGATTTCTCTCTGAATAACACCCACTGCTGCTGAATCCAAGTGGTTTTGGTGGGGTTTTTGTTGCTGGTTTTTTTTTTTAATAAACACGTCAAAAAACATTTCTCAAACAGGGAAATATGTGTGAAAATACAGTGTACAGCCATGTTTTGCAAATTTAGTTTTGTCAGCAGTATCTTTTAAAAACCAGCCAAAGAGGAGAGCTTAAAATGAAAGTGACAGAATTTTTCATTCTTGGCTCAAGGAATGTAAGCACGTAACCAAATAGCTTAACTGAAAGAACATAGCTCTTAAAACTACTTACTCTATCTGCTCTTACATCCTGTTGCTTTGCTTCAGAAGCAGATTCATTCTCTCTAGCTTTAGGAGAAAGACAGACAAGTCAATTTATCTTATCCCAAGTGATCTCCTGAATGTGTTCAAATACAGTTGTGTTTTGGGAGGGTTTTCATCGGATTATTTTAAACGCCACTCAAGTCTGTAAACAAAAAAACCTACTAAAAACTAACTAAAAGTCCTAACTAAAGAGTCCTACAGCACAATACACCCCAAATCATAGGCTGTGGTTTCTGCTATGTTCGTAGACCAGTTACCACACCAAGAACATCATTACTCAAGTAGCTATTCATGGCACTACTCCCTACTTTTTTCTGGCCAAGGACCTGGATCAGATCTTTGAGTCAGGAATATGTTTTTGGTTTTTTCCCCATTATCTTCCCAAACAGCAGCAATATTTTTGCACTACATTACAAAAGGAGAAAGTGACCCCTATTTTTAAAATGTCTACAGAGCAGTATATTACAATGACATGTTTCACAAATGTGCCATGTAGGCTCTATGTAGCAGGCAAATGCTCTTTCTTCTCACAGGTGTCAGATGGGAGAGAGGGACCATCACTATTATAAAATCCTAGGCTCATCCAAGAAGTGGTAGAACAAGAGCTCAAACCACATCTTACCTCCCAGAACATCATCATTAATGTATGGGTACCTCCCCCAGCCTGTCTTTTCAGCTCACATCTTCCTTGACCAATGAACACCCAAAACGGCACAACTCAATAGCTTTGTGAATAGTCCCACCCCTTCCCTCCCTCCCAAAAGAGATTCCCAAATCTAGCATTCATTCTTAATATGCTTTATATGGTCTATATGCTTTATGCAGTGATTGCTCTTTATCATGTTGTTAAACTATGTCAGGAGATAAGTAGACATCCAGGTCTTCCCCTTTGCATCAACAAATCATATAGTCAAATTTAACTTTGCTTGTCATATGCTCATGAAACCTCCCTTTCAGCAACACCTAAGGTTAAGGGTTGATATTTAGCATCACTGTCCGTTACCACCGAAACAGTTATCACCCATTCATTTGTGCAGCTGCACAGTAAATGAGGTCCAGGAATTGCCACGTCCAAACAACCCAGGAAATACGGTCTTGAATTGGATCAGTATCCCAGTCTGTCTCACTGCATCGATAGGATGGCAGGCACAGTGTGAGTGGTTTAAAATGCTGAAGCCAACACTGCTGCTGGGAAGTTTACTTCACAGGCTACCTACTTAGACTTCATAAACATACTCACATGACTTAGCCCAATGGTATCTAGCTTTGTGATAGTGCAAAGAAAACATTAGCTAATCCTGTTTCTGTGCTTTGCTATGTTATTTCTAAATTTATATTCCTTGAAGTCTCATACAAAGGAAGAAAACTTTTCAAAAGTTTTCTCTTTAGGGCTGCATTATTTAAAGTCACCCACTAAGCATCACTGTAAGACTTGTGGTTTTTAATCAGAAAACCAAACAGTTCCCACTGAGTGAAATTCTAATGTCAAACCCAAAAGTTTTTAACCCTTAGCAACTGTTCACTCTTAGAAATACCTCTTATCACTGTTTCACCAAGTGTAGGAGGTGTAGCTAAAGAACTTGACCAGGACATATCTGGATCCACTTCTGCTCCCAGACTTTCAGAAATACATTTTGGAGTTCTGATCTAGAAATACATTTAACAATTATATATATATTTTCTATGCAGAATTCTAAATATATTACTCAGGAAAAGGAAACAAAATGCATAAATAAAACACATACCTCCAAAAGTTTTGGTGTGCAAAACAAGCTTCCATATGGTCCTAAAAAACATTATGTAAAAAGGACATTAAATAATAACTAAAGTATAAGGATTTTTATCTAGACATATAAAATATTTTGTAGAACCAAAAAGAGAAAATACAAACCAGGCATATTATTTCTCTGAGGTGTCCTGTAAGTATTCCTTAAAATAGCTGGACTGCAAAACAAAATAAAAATCAAAATATTAATTTCATTTCTCAGTTTCTGAAAATAATGAAATATTTCAATATATTACATACATTAACAACTCCATTATTTTCTTTCTTTGCAACCATGGCTATTTCCCTGAGTACATAAAATGCAGATTTCTCCTAACCATCAGTCAGTATTTTAAACCCTACTCTAAGTCTATTACAAACCTTAAAAAGCTTCTTTTGTGAAATATGTTAATTTTCAGTAATAAATAATTTTATAATCATGGACTCTGCAATATGCTGCATGAAACTAGTGATATTGGATTAACTGATTTTAATTAAATAATTATTTTAACTGGTTTTATACTACACTTGAATACTTTAATCAAATTTATCTGAAATATAAACATTTAAATGTTAAAATCAAGGCTATTACTGAAAAAAACCCTCAGTAAATACTATAACTAGCTTTACTACTTGAGAAGTACATGATACATTACTACCACTCTTTCTTTTGATGTTGAGGATTTGGAAAGCTGAAATAATGCCAACAAATGACATATTCCAGTTGTGAAAAAGTAGAAGAATAGAAAGCAAGATTATCTGAAATGAAGGAAATTTTCAAAATTAGCTTATGTTTTATTTTAACTCACTTGGCAACCTAAAAGTATCATAAACATATCAGACATACAAGATTATTCACTGCTATGAAAAAGTTTAACAGGCAATTACAGTGGGTTTAATATTGCTTTTTGCTTAAAATCCACTTGTTTGTCCATTTGTCATTTCATTTGTCTTGACATATTTACCATACCTAGCAGCAAGGCAGTTGTGGCAGGAACCAGGAGGAGAAGCAAGTATTTCATTTTCTTGGTCTACTTTTCTTCTTGTGTTACTTGGGCTTATCAAATTCTCTCCGTCTACAACACACAATATGATAATCAACACAGCTCTGCAAAATCACAAGTAATAATTTCAATTTTAAAGCTTCAAGACAGACAAACAAACAAAAAAAACCCAACCCAAAAATCTCCAGAAACAAAAACCCAATGCTAATTTTTCCTCTAGTATTTTAAATATATTCAAAATTTAAATCCAAACAGTGCTAAACATGTTTCAACTGCATAGCTGAAAAAAACCCTCATTATGTCACTTTATTCACTTGATATTATTAAAGTCATATTCAGTTTTATTGTACTGTATTGTGCCTTTCTTATCATTCCAGAAGTTTTCTATTCTTAGAATAACTTATGCAAACATACGACTGTACCAGCTTTCCCCCAAATTTACCAAGTCATACACTTCTTGATTCTTAAGCAGCACAAAGCAAAAATTATTTCTTGAACTGTTGGCAGAGTCATTGCCACTGGCTGCAACAGCTCCAGGCAAAAGAGAGCGTGCCCACCAATGCAGCAGAATCCTCTGAAGAGTGAGCCCCTTACATGAACAAGCATCTACACAAAGGAATCACTACTCAGAAATTTCCAAACTACTTTAATATAAGAAATTACACTTCGATTTCTGCATTTCTCTCTGCCTCTGAGTTCCTGAGCCCACATGCACAGCACGGCTCCATCCCAGTATCGCACCAAGGTGGTGGTACTTCCAGCTTCCACCCACGCTCTTGTGTTCACAAGAGGAAAAATCTGGGTTACAGGAGCCATTGGGCTCTGACCAAGAAAACTGGAAGACCTCAGGCCAGTCACAGGTAACCTCTGCACAAGCACATAGCAAAACTAACCATTTTGAAACAGAAGAACCATAAGGTTCCTTTGTGTACCACTTATGAAACGCTACCAAGAATTCCCTAGGGACTTAACACTGTGAAATCCAAACAGCTACATTTAGAAGAAACATGGTCTCAGCTGAGAATACACTGAGCAGAAGTTCAGCAGTAAACTTTAGAAAAACAAAGATGGTAACAATATTCCATGGAGGCACTGTCATAAAGTATATTTGAGCAGCAATGCAGTTCTGCCCCTTTAGAGAGTTTGCTTTAGGATCTAAGAACAATTCTGGTAATAAAGGGAGTCTTGTATTTGTCTGTAACCTGTTTAGAAAAGCTTATCAGGAGGGCACAGACACAGGAGACGTACAAATCAGGTGCTTCAGGAATGAGGTTAGACATTCTCCCATAGAACAGATATACAATTTTGCATACATTCTCCCTAGAAAAAATTCTTCTCTCTGTCCAAGAAGGATGGGTACATCAAAAAGGAGCAGCATGACACGTACTTTCATGACGTACTTGGGATTTGGAAATAATGCAATGAGAAGTACCTCATGAAATTCCTTTTATTCTAAATGGGAAAATGTAACTTCTTTCCATGACAGTTTTAATAACTCAGAGAGCTTAGTGCTTCTAAATCTTTCCAAGAAAGGTTACGGAGTTCCCTAAGATCACATCATACTTCAGCATGGAAGGAAAATTCTCTCTCTTGAAAAGATTTTTAGAGATTTTGCATAAAAATAAAATGAGATGGCTGAAAAAAATCACTCTGATTCTCAGCCAAAAGGTTACACTAATAAGCTCATATCTCATTATATTAAGAGTATTTAGAGTATTTGGACCACAACAGTATCTTTTATAAAGGGAATTTTGCATATATATTACCACTTTATCACAAGGTTGAATTCATTAACATTAATTCTCTATTGTTTTTTTAAGATGATCTTCAGAAGACTACTAAAATAAGCTTTGTAGTCACACAATTCCTACAGTAGCATTATCTATTACCGTAACATCATCAGTTACAACAGCAAAAGGTAAAAAAAAGAATTTTTTTTTGTTTCTGAAAGGCACAAGCAGCATTTAAGTACCACTTTAAAAAAAATTACTCACTCGTTCTGATCTTTTTCTGATCCAGTTCTTTTTCAGGAGAAGAACAAGGTGGCAATATTGCATTTTGTTCTTTAAAGATCAGTGGAGTTGATGCCAGCTGAGTGTATGTAGAGGGTTTTGTCCTTGGAGTTTTAAAAGAGGTTTGATCGAGCCAGCCAGAGGGAGCATCAAGTTCTCCAAGCACTTTAGGCTCATATGGTGGTGCTTCTGTGCTGAGTTCTTCAAACCAGTTGAGACTGATGGGCCCCAAATCTATGAAGAAAAACATACAGAAAACCACATGAAATGTAAAAAAAATCCTACATGCAGAATTTTAAAATACATTAGGCATTTAAATGCTAACAGAAAAACATGTTGCTCCTTCTATTGCCATACTTCTGTTTTTTTCTAGATGGCTTTGAACTCTGATACCCACAAAACATATAAGGATATCTAACCAATTTCTCAGACAACTAACAAAACCAAAGAGCAGAAAAATATAAATTTTTTTTAAAAAAATTAAAAGTATACTCATAGTGTCTCTCTTATTTTGCTCAGATTGGCAAGTTAAACAGGTTCCTTTTAACATTAGCAACTCATTAATAATTACAACAGGTGCATTTGGCAAAAGACTAAACCTGGTCCACATATGGAGGTGGCAGCTAAAAAAACAAATATAAAAACTAGCTAAGCACATGTCATGAAAAAACCCTACATATAAATAAATAAAGAAATCTACAAAATGTAGATATTAGGAAATACAGATTAGGTGCCAGAGCAGCAGCTAACAAGTTGCATGATGCTTTCCTATGGAGCAGATGTGTATAAAATATTGATGCACAGAAAGCAACCCTAATAAAAATTATTTACTTTGGAGAAGCTGTACCTGATTCACTGCAACATGCCTTAAATATTTCAAAGAAAGTTGGTCTTTCCACAGGTTTGTAAGCCATTTTCTTATCCATAATATTACTGGAACAGCTGTTGAAAAGCCTGAGAAGAAATAAGAAAACACTTTCATACACTGCTGTTCCAATGTTGTGGCACTGCAAGACCTAAGCCTGCCTTCCTGCATTTCTTGGTGTCATAACACAACTTGTTCAGCTTTAAGACTGTGATGCAAACACTGCAATGATTAACATGGGGGAAAAAAAAAAAAAAAAAAAAAAAGCAGAGAAGAGGAGTAGAAGGAATTATACTGGAGATTATAAAAATACTCAGCAAATACAGGAGAAAACCAAGATGGAGAAGGCAGAACACTTTTGAGGCATTTTAAACACAAATCAAGACTCCACACTCACTACTATATGCTGGTGGGGAATATGCACTAGCACATATATACTCTTAAAACCATTAACTTATGTGTCAAGAATTTGATTCAAAGTTGCTTTCAAGTGGAGCAGACATTGCCAGTTTCACAACTCTGGTAAAGAACAAGTATAAATAATACTGAAGTAGGACTTTACTGTTCAGTACGTTTATTGTTTCCACGGTAAAATCAGTTTCCGTGGCGATGACCCCGTTACACGCGCTGCCTTACCAAAATCATAGGAAAGGCGGGCATTTTAAAACAGGGTAAGGGCTGCACTGAGACAGAAAACCAAAGAAATTGAACATTGTCTCAGAAGCACATTTTAAAAAGGCGATTTGACCTGTCCACGCTGCTCCCCGTGAGGGAAAGCTCCTCCCGGGCAATGACCCAAGCACGGAGCGCGGCCTGTGCAGCCGCTCCTGGGTCTCCGTGGGGCCTCAGGGGGCGAGCCCGGACACCAGACACCCCCTTCCACGCCCGCGGTGACCGCAGATCCCCGGCGAGCTGTGAGGAGAGGGGCAGGACCCCCGTGGAGCAGCGGGGACACCCCGGGGCAGGGCCGAGCCACACGCGGGGCCGTTACCTGCCGGCGGCCCCTCGGGCGGGGCGGCGGCCGCAGCATCGCCTCACGCAGGGACGGGAGGCAGGGAAGGAGGGGACGGGAACAGCCCCCCAACCCCGCCACCCCTTTCGAAGCTTGGCGCCAATACTCCCTCCACGCGTGCGCACCGGGAGCATCCGCCGCTCCCGCCCCCCTCCGCATCCACCTCACGGGAAGGAGGCGGGGAACTGGCACCGCCTCTTCTGCACGGCGGGGCACGGGCGGGAGGAAGGGGGGTAATGCGTGGTGCCCGCGGTGAGGGATGTCCCTCAGGGGCTGGATCCGCACAGCGCACAAAGGGAGCGTGTCCTGAGCCGCGGTGGCAGCCAGCAGCTTCACTCAGCGTCCTGGAGACGTGGGAAATGAAGTACCACATCCAAGGCTGACAGGACCCATCCTGCTGTGCAACAGCAGCTATCACCGACCTCCCAGGAAAAGGCTCTGGGAGGCTCACAGTGAGCGGCAGTGCCACCATGGAGTGTCATGGTCTGTCCAAGACTCAGCTTTTCAGGTGGTTTTGCAGGCCTTGACACATGAAGTTATCATCAAGGTTGTTGATGTTACAATAAAGAGAATGTTGTTATCCTCCACATACATGTCCATTCCCATATTGTCTTTTCGCTTCATCAGTGAGTCCATGAAATAACTTTAAGCTGGGTGTAACATTCTTCTTGTCACCAACTTTGAGTCAGCCATCTTCATTTTGGCTGGATGTTCATCTACTCTGGTCTCATAATGGGGTTTCTTCCTATCCCTCTATACCAGTCCTTGTTTTGCACAGTTGTATCACATCACCTGCTTACTCATCTGTCACTTTCTTCCCGTTGTTATCATATAATAATTTTCCATGTCCCTTCTCCTTCCAACAGTTTTAACTTGTAAACTTGCAGTGTTGTGGGGAGTTGCAGTAAGTGGTTCTTCCCAAAACATTTTAGAGGAAGCCAAACCTTTGCTTTGAATGATGGCATGTACTTTCCAATTTAATCTCCATTCCCCTTCCCAATGCACCCTAACAATTTACTCTTTTTGCAGCCACAGTGCAGTCATTAAGTTTGAACTTGGCCATCTTGATGCTCTCTTTTTGCTTTGAGTTGATACCAACAGTACTTTGAAAGCCCAAGCACAATGTGGAACCTTGAGACATCTTCCTTTTAATTATGATGAATGTGTTTCCTGAATCTTAACCTCTTTCTGTCCTATAAAAGTGCTGTTACTGATTTATTTCAGACACTTGAACAGTCTTTCTCCAATGCACGGTGAACATTTAAAGACATCATCCCTACCAGCTCTTCTATAGCCCCTCTCTTGCTGGCCCCTTGAAGTTTATAAAGCAATGCATTTATAAAGATAGTGAGGAGTCGTACAAAGAAAGTATTTCACATTACAGCAGTTCCAGGCATTTGAGGATTGTCCAGTCTTTAAAGGCTCCATACACAGTTTGGATGATTGAATTATATGACTTTAACTATATTACCTTAGAATTGAACTAAATTGATGTAATTATGAAAGAAGAACTACTGGTCTAATGTGTAAGTGCTTGCATTACTAGCACTTATTTAATTATACAGGTATCAAGCCACTTTTCCCGGTATAACTGTTTCGCCTTACTTCAGTTTTTATACACAAGTATAGTCTATCTTTTCCTAAAGCAGTTCAGTTGATAGAAAAGCTCCACGTAGCTAATCCCCGAGTAATGGAACAATGGGGATACTCAGACCTTTTAATACCGGCAAAGACTTCTCAGAGATGCAATTTCCTGCATCCTCTGCTCAGCTCTCCGTGGGACACTCGGTTAATCTGGGCTTTGTCAGTTTCCCAAACCCCGTTTTCCTTCTTTTAAAACGATGATCACAATGAGTTGAGAGCAACCAGGCTTTTCCCTCACATGCCCATAGCTGGGCATGGTTGTCCCAGCTATGGCTAAAATTACATCTATTCATCATTACAGGGTCTTGCAGAGAAGGAAGGCAGGAAAGCCTTGCCATCAGCCTTCCCTCTCCCAGCTGGTCCCAATTTCCCTATCAATTAGCAACCATTAGCTCCGCAGATAAGATAAATGCGGGATAGGGAAACCAGGAGGCCTGACCCTTCTAAGGCGATGGTCATGGAGGGCTTTGTCTGTTCCCCCTTCAGCACGTACCAGGGCTTCAGAGGCGGCCGCGGCCAGGACCTGGCGGCCAAGCAGCCCAGCTGGAAGCAGAGCAAGAGCAGCGGCATCAGCCCGTTCCTTGGGGGACCCCTCACGCCGCTGCCCTCCGAGTACCTGGACAGCTACCGGCGGGCGCAGCTGCAGGCGCTGCTCTCGCAGGTCAGCCCCGGGCTGGCGGCTCGGCCGCGCTGGGCCAGCACGAAGGAGGCGGCGGTGCAGGTGAGCCTGAGGGCCGACAAGGCCGTGCAGTGCTCGCTGGGGCCGCGCACGCTGCCGCCTGCCCGCGCCTTCGGCCCCGCCGCCCTGCGCGCCCCGGGACGCCTCGCCCTGTACTCGCCCGCGCCCGAACGCCGGTCCTTTGCGCTGCCCGAGGCCAAGGTGCCCCCGCAGAAGGCAGCGCCGTCGGAAGCGTCGGCCCAGGAGACACCGACAGCGGTGGAAGGCAGAGAGAAGCAGGAGAAGAGCCCGGCGACGACTGCGCTGCCGCCGCGCCGGCAGCCGACGGGGACGCCGCGGAAGGAGAACGCGGCTCCCAGGCAGCGAGCGACCTTCCAGGTGCGCTGGGATCGGGCTTGGCGCTACCCGTGGGGGGCCAACCCTGAACCAGGGAGGCCAGAAATCCCCTCTTGAACAGCACGGTGGTCCCTGGGCAGGCTCTGTCTCCCCTGCGGCAGCAGAGCCTTCAGCCTCTGAAAACCCCCACGGGTGTATCATAGCATCACAAAACGGTCTGGGTTGGAAGGGCTTTAAGTTCCAGCCCGCTTGCCGTGGGCAGAGATGCCACCCACTGGATCATGTTGTTCGGAGTCCTATCTAACATGGCTTTGAACGCTTCCAGCAATGGGGCGTCCATGACTTTTATTGCAAGCCTGTTTCAGTGTCTCACCACCCTTGGGGAGTAGTCGCAAGGGAGCTGGGTTGGATGTTCTCGGGGTGCTGGAGGATGCTCAGTAAACTCTGTCTCTGCAGTTCTTGGAGCAGAAGTATGGCTATTTCCACTGCAAAGACTGCAAGACCAGATGGGAGAGTGCTTATGTGTGGTGCATTTCTGGAAGCAACAAGGTAGTTAACGAAGTAATTTTTTTTTTTCTCCTGAAACTGGCACCAAATCTGGTGTTTTGGTGCAAATTTAGGTACCTGTACTTAACACCTTGATTGAGTTGCTACAGTAACTGAGAACTTGCCTTCTTTTCAGGTGTACTTCAAGCAGCTGTGTCGCAAATGCCAGAAGGGCTTCAATCCCTATCGAGTGGAAGCAATCCAGTGCCAGGTAAGTTAACATGTGGCAGTTTTACCAGGATACAGTTATATGCTCTAATATCTACAGTTGTTGAATTCAATATTGACTTTATCTGGAAGAAAACTTGATTTCATCAAAATACTAGGAAATGTTATTTGGAAAGGGTGTGATGGGTAGGCCTCCCTCCTCCTGCTTACATGAACAATTTTCTGTTCATACAGCATTATGGCTAGCTACAGATAGGGTGGGGTTTTGTTCTTCTAGGTGAGAAGGTTCTTACAGCTTAATTCTGCAGGGTTTTTACCACAAGAGCTCTTAAGTGTATCAGTCCAAGTGTGTTATTATGATTAAGGAAGTCTAAATGTCAGTCTAACATGAAGTAAGCACTTTTGATCCACTTCTAATAACATGTCTTGTTTCTTAAGATCTGTTCAAGGACTCGTTGCTCCTGCCCTCAGAAGAAAAGACACATTGATCTCAAGAGACCGCATCGCCAAGAACTTTGTGGCCGCTGCAAAGGGAAGAGGCTGTCCTGTGATAGCACTTACAGCTTTAAATACATTGTCTGATCTGTGTGCCCTCTTCTGTTTTGTGCTTTGCATGTTGTCAGTCTTTTGCAGTGTTTTGACTTAAGGCTTTTGACCTGGCATTGGATAATGGACAAAGACATTTGTATTATTTATAAAGTATATAACTTCATTGTATATATGCTGTAAATAAAGTTGAAGAAAAGTTTGCACTAGTTTGATACCCCTTAGTTTCATCTTGCTTAGATGAAAGAAGAAAATATATCTGGAAGGAAAAAACCTATTTGATTTCCTGAATAAAGCAGACTTTGCTTTCAGTCTGCCTTGAGGGAGTTTTAAGATTAAAGCTGCAAGAGCAAGTTTTTCCTTCAGTCATTCAAACTGAACAAGGGAGGAACATGCAAATGTTCTGGCATCTTCCCCATGCCTCTGTCAAATGTATACTCAAAAAAATCACAGCTGTTTGATAACCGAAGACTATCTGCTGGAAGACTATGTCTGTAAGATAACAAGGGAAAAACCTCTGGAGTGGGAGCATCTGGGATGTAGTGTAACAAATTCTCTAGACTTGATGTGTCCCCAGAGTGGTAGAACAAGTCCCAGTGCCCCTGGTTTAAACACAGGCTCATGCCTCAGAAGCTTCCCAATCATGTAAGTATCTCCAGGTTAGGTGGCTTAAATATAACTGAAGAGAGTACCTGAATGTGCTTTCAGGGATTCAAAAATGCAGTGAAACAGAGTAATTGTACTTAAAAATACTGGTGTGGTAGAAGCAGACTCTGGAGCATTGTTGCAGTTCATGCTGTCTTAGGACATCAGTGAGGCTTTGGGAATAGCCTGATTTCTCCTCTACCTGAAGTTTAGAAATTATGCTAAAAAGCTAGATGGTTGCATCATGGGTTATGTTGTACTTATCTGTGAAGAATCACAGGATACTGTAGGGAGGAAGGAACTTCTGAAGGTCTTCACTGTCAGTGGAAGATTAATGAAACTGCTTCTGTCACTGTACTTGTCAAAGTTGAGTTGCAACTACAACCTGACAAAAAAATCCTTGTATTTCTGGCTGTTTTCTGTCAGTGCAGTGAATGGTTTCAGCATAAACTGTGAGAAAGGTGTCTTTTGGGGGCTGCTGATCATGGATACCCTCTGCAACAGTATGGATTCAGACAAGAACATAACTTCACAACAAGCACATACTCTGTTGTGATTATATATGACTTTTATATTTTAGTTAAATGGATGTACTAATCCAAATTTCAAAGTTACTTCACAAAAACGGTAAGTGTATTTACAGCGTGAATAAGTTACACAGTCAGAATAAAAGTGTCTCAGATGTGCAACAGATTTACATGCATACATTTAACACTGGACAGCAGTTAAATGTAAGAAAAAACCCATATAGTTATGACTTTTATATATACATTACAAATAAAATAAGACATCTCTTTAAAGAAGCTTAACTTGAGAACTTGCATTTCACGTTAATATTTTCACTTTTTATACTCAAAAATTATATTAAATAAAAATATGCATGCTTAACAATCAAATCAAAAAGATTTGACTCTGTGATGGGTCTTTCTCCTACAAAATGGCAAGTTAAATTAGATCAACCATCCTTTAATAGTATAAATATATTCATAAAAGCAACCTTCTAGTAAAAAGCAGCCAAGGTCCTTAAAAAAACAAAAGAAAATCTACCAAGACCATTCATGATCCTTGGCGAGGCCTAAGAACAGACCTCTGCAATATGATCCAGTACCTTCAGAGACAGTAGCCTAGTAACATTAGGAAATGTACTTCATAGCAGCTCGTTGTTTTAAGATACAGTAATCATATTCAAATTACAGTGTACATTAAACTGTAGTCCATTTACAATTTGTTTCATATACACAGGCTCTCAGCTTTTGACCAACACGTTTGCTAGATTCCGTGGCCAGCTTCATTCTGCCCATCTTTCACTCAACTAAATAAGAGAAAAAAGGAAAAAATGTACAAGGGTTTTTGTGTGGTTTTTTTTTTTTTTAACAAAAAATACTATTTCGTGAAGGAAACATTGCACTTTTACCAACCTAAATTTAATTTGCTATAAAGGAAGTATTGTTCAGTGTAATAGGCTTTGGTATGCAATGGAAGTCACTTCTTCAGTAGTGGGTTGCAGTTACTCAGTGAAATGCTAACTGATTTTTGTGCAACAGAACAAAGGATGTTGTCCTGGATGCTCTATGCTACTACCTCTGTCCTTACAGTATTGCTACACATTTGAAGTTCAGCCCATTGCTTTTTAGAAGAAATCCTAAATGTAACAAGAGTGAATACAGTTTGACCAAACCTTTGTAAGGCTGAGAAGACATTGAGCCATCTCACTCCCATAAGGCAGCCCTCCCAGCTTGAAAGAGGACACAAGGGTCCTGTCAGAGACTTGTGCCAGAAACACTGGAGTCTGGAAGAAAAGTATTGATGACCCGGTAACTCTGAGCTCTGCGAATCATGTCACGGATCTCTATGTTCAGTTCCATTAATTTGGTACAGATTTCAGTCAGGCTCTGGTTGGAGCCCACCAGTGCATAGGTGCCTGTCTGGCCCAAGGTTTGGTGGCGGAAGTAAATGTTCAGTAGTGTCTGGACTTCATCATCAGAGCTACTTCCAAAGATATCATTGGGCCACAAAATCCTGCAATGAAACAGGAAAAGAACATGCGTATCACTATGGGTTTATTAGCACAGACAGAAGCTTTGTGATTGAGATCTCTAAAAGGAGAATGGACTTGCACACACTTACAAAACAAAAGCAACTCGCTGTTTTACACTACTCATCTGATAGTTAGCCTCTGGTATCAGGCACTGAAATCACAAAAAAGCCCGTTTCCTGTCATCCGAAACAATGCTTAAGAGACCTCATTCAAATAAGTGGAAATGAAACTGGGCTGAACGTTAGCTGATGTCAGTGACATGCACCTGTAAGGAATTACCGCTATAAAAAGATTCTTAAAAGCCTCACAGGACTTTTGATCTACACCATGTAATTAAACATCTTAATAGTTGCAAGCGTACATGTTTGATAGCTGCTGGTGACACGCCCCTGCAAAAGTTAATAATATCAATGCCCCCATGTACCTTGTTGAAACTTATTAACTATGCTGAATCAGTGCATTACATTTAGTATAAATTTAGGAAGATAATAAATGCATACTTTTCTAATAACATGAAAGTCTAATATGAACCATGTAGCGAAACTTGCCTGCATTCTCTTATTTGTCTGATGGCTTTAACAAGTTCATTGTTTTTCAAGCACTCCAGCATGGACTGAATAGCTGCTTCAGTAGAATTGAATGAAGGCTCAGATTCTGTTGTTAGAGGCTCAGCTGCGATTGCAGCAGTAGCGTCCTTCAGATTTTTCTTCAGCTCACTCAGTTCTCTAGACATATTTAACAGCTGTTCCAAGGAGAAAGATGAGAGATGGGTATTTTTATTCTCCATAGGCCCCAAAAGGAGTAGATATTTCAATTCTGTTCTTACTACTACATTGAATGTACACATTATGGAAAGGACCTAATTTTAACACAAGGACATTTCTTGATCTCTGTACATTTTATGGGGAAAACACAAACTACAGATATTTTAACTTTGTGCTTCCTTTAACCTTACGCTGTAGTTTTGGCTCGCTAAAATGCAAGAGCACATCTAAACAAATTTTATTCTTCATCTCTTCCAATTATTGTTCAAATCATAGTGGAAAAGTTTAAGAAAATGTATTTCTCCTGGAAGATGTTGTTATCTATTTACAAAACATATGCAGGATCTGATATGATTAACAGATGGACAGGAATTGTATAACCCTCTGTCAGGCTGAAAAGTTAATATGGCATAAGATTAATAAATAACTAATAAGTTAATTAATTTCTAAGGATCTACTTTTTCATGCTCACACATGCTAAAAATATCCACTGTCACATGTGCTAACAATGTAACTTCCTTTAAATAATAGCTTATGGCTCCAGCAAAATATGCAAATTTCATGGTGAAACAGCTGTTCCTCATACAATTGTTCCCCATTTTCACAGGCTGCATTATTTGTAACAATCCAACAAAGTCATAACTGTTTAATACAGTTACAGAAATCAATTATAAGGAACACAAAACATTTCTAAAACTTAAGACTATTCTAGTAGTAGTGGACTAGATGCCTACTGTCCTGTCGTCTCTTAAAAGTGAACAGCCCAGTCACATTCTGAGCCAGCCTTCAGAACAGTTCTTTAAGATAGAGTAAGTATTCAAATTCTTTGTACTACTACAGCACATAAACCAAACCATTTGCATTTATAGACCATCTCTAAACTACTAGAATCTGTCATAAATACATTTCATAGCTTCAAATTTTACTTCACAAAGTACAATAACTTATTCTCCTCAATAGTTTAAAATACATAAATCTTACCAGGAGAAAAATACATATGTAATGGCAAGTTAAATCTTTCCTTAAATGATGATAGTTCAACTTAAAGTGATCAACTCAAAGGCATTTCAAAGTACTTCATATTTTAAGCAATTGCTGAAAATAAACCTCACTAACAGTGTTGTTCTTGTGAAGTGTTTTTTAAAACAAGATACATAGATTTATCTAAAAACAAACGGCTATTTGGGTCAAAAGTGAGGTTGTGCTGTGTCAGAAATACTTGAAGAAAAAAGCTTGTAAACATTACAGAATTAAAAAGAAATGACATTAAGGTCCTTAGTTGATTTTGTATGCCTGCAGACATAACAGTGTAATAGTGTAATCTTTGGTGTTAAGTTCATAGAAAAAACCCCCAAGAACATGAAAATAAAGTGGAATTTTCAGTATAAGACTTTGTAATTTGTTACATACCTCTGGCATGGAACTCACTTCGTGCACTTGTCCAATAAGTTTACAGTAGGACTGAAAAAGCAACAGCAGCTGGAAGTGCAGTTTATATAATCTCTGACAGAGTTCCAATTGCTAAGGAAAGATTTGTAGGAGAAGAAATAATTAATAAATATTAGTGAGTGTAGAAAATTTTCAATGATTAACAAAACACATGGATTTAGTTCTGTTCTTAAAAACCATTATTTCACTGAAGTATGATCCTAGACTATTTCAGGAAATAAGTAATGATTTTTCTTCTGCAGGTAAGTCAAATATGACATTGAGAATCAAAATTATGATGGCTAGCTCTCATGTAGCACATGTCAGCATCAGTCTTAAAACATCTTATATTTGTTAGCTTCACTGTCTCCAGTTTGCAGCTGGAAAGCAGAGGCAGAACACAGAGGAAGTGACTTTGCTGCATAGAACATGAAACTCTAAAACTCCAGATATGGACGAAGACATTTTCTGAGGGATGGAAATCCAAGAGAGAAGCCATAAAATAGTTGTCCAAGAGGGTCAAAGCTCCTGCCTGCTTCTCTGAGGAGAGAGGAAGAGCAGCAATAAATCCAGCGAGGAGCGAGAAAGACAAAATGCCAGCTCTGGAACTTAAAACTCTGCTCATGGATTTTCCACCATCTTAAAGAAGCTATACAACAGATAGATGGAGTTTAATGTGTAAGAGGATATTGAGCCTCTATGATGTATTATCCCAGATTATGTAGACACTGCTCTATGAATATTCACTTGTTTCTTCTAGTCTAATGTGCAGCACAACGCAAAGGGTGTCAGATACATCAAAGAGGTCAAGTTAACATGGTTGCGGTCCTGGTATTCTTGTGTGTATTAGGAAGGCTAATCTCATATTTCCACAGCTGGATCATGCTGAAGAAGGGAGGAACATTTAATCTTTGGCAAATTATGTGAGAAGTGGGCTCAATGCTCTTTCCATCTGTTTGGAGGAACTAGAGTAAAGTTTCATGCCAAACATGGTAGAAAAGAAGAAGAAGCTATTAATGACTTTGCTTCTTTAAAGCACTTCATACATGCTTAGCTACCAGCGTGTACTACAGCTCTGATGAACCGAGGTCTGTGCAAATGTCAGCACAAATACTAATAAAAAGTACTTTAAGAAAATTTTAAATGTTAATTTGACTGAGGTGTTTATTTACATATGGTTCAATATTTAAGTGCCATGTTTTTTATTAACAAGCCAAAATTAGAACCATAACCTTAGCATTTTAGCTCCCAAAATTTCTGTACCAGCCAGAAAAGGCTGAGCTCAAAAGCAAATTGCAGGTTTGTTCATCAGGGTGAGGAGGTCACCAGCTAACCATCTAGGGTAGTGTTCAAGACCAGGTTGAACGGGGCTTTGAACTACCTGGTCTAGTGGAAGATGTCCCTGTCATGGCAGAGGGATTGGAACTATGTGATCTTTAAAGTGCTTTCCAACTCAAACTATGATCCCATCAGACCTGATACCACAAAGACCCACAGGAGCTGAAAGAAGGCAGATCCATGGTGGGGAAAAAAAGTGGAGTGGAACAGATGTGTTCTAGGACAGAACTGGCTTGTGGACAGGGACAAAACCTATCAGTGGCCAAGAAAACAAAGAGATAGGGCCTGAGGGACACCGCCAGTGAAATAAACCTGCCCAGAGGCCATTCTCTGTAACTGAGGGCACAGAGCACTGCCAAGTTTGCATTTGTGTGGCTAACCATTCTCCTCCCAACATAAAGACTGGCTGTTTAGATATAACCTCCTGGCTTCTGTCTTCTCTTGAAGTGTGCTCAGGCATGTCAGGGGCTGGCTGGTGGCCAAGGCAGGGAAGTGCTAACTGCTCACCCTGAGTGCCAGCTGAGGGACATATACCTCCTCCCTCACCCTGTTCAGCTCACAAGTAGGGACACAGCCTGAGGTTCTCCAGCATGGATCAAATTCACTCGATTCAAATTCTGGAGACCTGGCAACACCACATAGCAGCTGCATACATGTACACTTGAAGTTGTAGGGAGTTAAAAATTAATTGAAAACCAGGACACAGCATAACATCATTAAAAAAAATTAAAAATCTCATGATAGCTTGGCATGTAACACCTGGGTTTTTTTAGTCCTTGGAGAACAATAATTCAGTTTCACCCTTCTGGCTGCTAACCTGAATGAAGACAAACTAAAGTCAAATTGATGATTCTAGTTTGACCCACTCAACATTTAGTTACTGTATCAAGCAACTCAATTTTTGTTCTTCCCGAACAAGTATTAGAAAACAACAGTGGTGAAACTGTTCATCAACATATAAACAAAATCCGTTTGAAACATAACTGCCCACTATAAATTGTAGTTTTCCATTATGAAAAAATGAAAATTATTACTTTAAAATAAGAAAAAATGTTGTTTTCTAATCCAGCATATTACATCCATTCAAATGCTTGATTTTTAAAAATGTATGTAAATGACCATTTGAAACAGCATTATGAAGGTGCCAGAATTTTAGCACAGTGTTTTTAGATTTCACAAAACACACATTAGTAAATTATTTTTGTCACTGCATTTAGAACCACATATTCTATAGGAAAACTATAATGAAAAAGGAAAGCATGCTTAGAAGTAAAACAGTAAGATTGGGGTTTATTAGTCCATCTATAGATGGACAAAAAATATGAAAGAACTTCAACTTACTGCAAGAGATTCCATTTGCTACACAGCAAGCATGGCACAGGAGAAAAGGAAAGGAAAGAAAGTAAAATGTCAGTGTAATGCATGCAATAGGAAGCAGAGCCCATCTGTAATAGCACAACTTGTCAGCAGTATTAGCAATGCTTGCCTCAACCTGATAATTGGTTGGAAATATGACATACAACATGCACAGCATTCTTAATAAAATCAAGCTTTAATTCTAATGGTACATTCCAGTTGAAATATCCTCAGTTAGATCTTCAGATTTATGAGTTTGGATGTATCCCACTAAACAGCTCAGGAACTTACAGTGAAATTGTGCTACAAAATTCTTGAAATAATACCTCTATTTAAATTTACTTTCTTTTTAATTAAAATGAGCTCATATTGCAAAATACTAACAAAATCAGGAAGGGTTTTCAAGTCATGAATAAAACTGAACTTTGCTATTTATAAGTATTTTCTTGTTTATAAATACTTCTATTTGTTGGATCTAATAAATCAAATGAAATTTGCAGGGTAAGCTTTGTGACTGCTGGGCCAATTACTTGGCACATTACAGTGGAAACATTTTGCATATAACTTTTAAGTTATAACTATCATAAGGAAAAAAATCCATGGAAAATGCCAGTTTTGTTTAGCTACATGGCAATGCCACAAGTTGAGGCAGCATTGACCTACATTAACATTTCAAAGATTAGGGGACTAAATACTCTCTTCCAAAAAAAAGTGTTCCTCTTTTCTTTGCCAAGAACTAACATTTGCACTCTGTGTACATCTAATGCAGTTTTCCTAATTTTATAAATATTACAATCTCATATTTCACATGAATAGAGTCATCACGTAAATGCTGTAAGTAACAAACACAACACTTGTCCAGTTACAGTCTGATGTCAGTGCATATGCACAGTGTTAATAAACATCTGGAATTCTTATTAAATTTATTTACCTTATCATCAAGACAAAGGCAGAAAACAAGAAATTTGAAAAAATGCTAATTTTGAGGAGCCTAACAAAGTATTTCAGCCTGTCTTCTTTCCAGTGGCCTTATTATTAAAAAGTATATGAAAAGTATTGTTCCAAATGCTACACCGCTTTTCCATAAAACCATGACAAACTAAGCTTTAAGCTCTTGTGATGTTTAATTTTATGCCTTTAACATTGCTTGAGTAGTTTTTACTCCTACTTAGTACTCCTCAAAAAACCCTTTATATCTTGCCTTCCATGCAGTTCACATAAATGAAGCTTTATGAAACTAAATTCAAGATAAGCAGAGGACAAGAGCAGACAGATCACCATGTTCCACTAAATTCACAGGTGTGCTGGCTTGAGTTTTTCAAATGTCTCCTCTGTACTGCTTCCAAAACCAGGCAGGCCAAAAAAGGGGTGAGGAAAAACCCAGCAGCAAGGGCTCAGGAGGAATGCTCATAGCCTTTACACTTCTCAATTTCTAGTTTAATCCCTGTAGTAAGGGAAGTGTTGTAGATTAGTTGATAGACTTCACAGAAATAGTGGTTTTGGCAGCTGACAATACCAAATGTTTAGAGTATTTGGATCATTTAGACAGTTCTTTATGCAGCTGCTAAATGCAGCATCTAAGAAGGACACATTCCTTAGCAGCAATGCTTTGATTTAGTGTTTTATTCCTAGAATTACTGTTTTGAACTGCTAGCAGACCAGGAAGATAGCAAAACACTAATTTTTAGATCACAGACCTTCTTACTTTTTCAAGGAATCATTTTTAGATACTGGAAGGAAATGACAGTTACATAATTATTCCTTAAGACATTAACACTTTGATGGTAACACAGTCTTCAGTCATTTATTGGCACAAGAGAGTCCCAGCATATTAAAATAACTACTGTGCCCAAGGGTTTGTTAACTGCAAGTGCATTTTGTTAAGTTATTCTATTTGACTTGGCATGTCAGCAGACAGAACCTTTTCCCATGATCCAGGAAACTGAGTATATACACAAACTTGTATCTGTATCAGAGATAGAACAGCATATGCTGTGCATTGCATTCTTAAATATCCACTAGACCTAAAGGATAATACAAACTATTCTATCTGGAGAAATTAATACACAGCTGTGTTCCTCCTTTGGAAAAGCAACCTACCTGGGCCCATTTTATCTCACTGTCAATCCATGGAACTGTCAAACAGTAGTCAATAACTGATTATTGATTATTAAGAATTTGTAGCTGAACAATGAACTCACCATGTCTTGAGCTGTACTGTATCTAACTCAACTCCAGATGACTATGGTCCCAAGAGGTACACCTACCAGCCTTATTGGTGGCTTAGAGTGATTGAACCTTTAGCCCCAGGGAAACTCAAAACAACAGGTATATTCTGATTTTCTTTGAGCAAATTTTTATGGGTTACAGCATGTTTTAAATATCCATTAACAGTTTGAGTTCGCAAAGCCCACATCCATTAGTTTGTGGTGAACTTTGGGATGAGGAAGGTTTGAGAAAGATGTATACTGAGTTTGGACTTCTAGAGTAAACAGAACATCTCATTAGGAGATAAATACTTATATGATTAAGTAGTGTTAATTGACAAGAAAAAGAAGATCTTCCAGTATTTCTTTTCCAAAAAAGCAAACAATGAAACAAACTAACCCAGTCTTTCACTAGATGAAAAAAAATCCCTGCCTAATAAGGCTGATGTATGCACCAACAGCTATACTTGTCTAAGACTGTTACATCTGGACAGATAGCACAATAGTAGGTGCAGTTATCTTTCTCCATAAATTCACACCTATGTCACTGGCATTCTTGTTTTTCAAAGTAGCATCAAAGCTTAAAAATCACACACATCCAAATCATATAATCTGTTGCAATAATAAGCAGGGGAAAGGCATTCTGGGACATTTCACTTTCACCCAAATTTCAGACAAGTTGCTAGCTCTATCAGCTGACCTAGACAACTTCTATTTCAAGCTTCTTTAATGTCAGAATAAGCAATTTTTGCCTTTGCCCATTTTCAGTAATAGTAACAATGGTCAACAAATCATATGCAATTATTTTGAAATAAGATCTGATTAGAGAAACTGGTGCGAAATTACTTACCAGCATCAACAGCCATTTGTGATGCAACCACTTCTGATAATGCTGAATTTGGTCTCATGTCTGTCTCATCTGTAGAGGGGACTATTTTCATCTCAAGCTTTCTACCTTCTGTAGATTAACATGTTGCTTTTTCTTCCTTATAATTATTTCTGAACCTTTTCCAGAAGTGGCCTGGTTATGTGCTTAGCTATGCAATTTTTTTTTTTGGCCAGAAGTTTTCAGAAGAATTTCAGGCCCTAGACTAAACCTCAATGAATTAAGAGTTTAGGCAGGTTCCCTCGTTACTACAACTCAGATAGATTTCCCCTGCCCCCTACAATTATTTGATTCTTTAGCCTTTCACGCTGGGGGAGAAGTGGAGAGGAAAGATAAGAAAACAAATACTTGCTAGTCTAGGCTTAATTTTTCCTTGTCCCTTCCTAATCATATTTCCTTGGTTTCTCTGACCTCTTCCTCCCATTACACTTTCCTTGAATAAACAGATAGTTCCTTTGAGAAAAGCTGCTTCAATTGACATGTTAATGAGCAGGGGAAGAAAAGAAATATGATCAAAGACCTACCATCCTGTCAACTTCCAAGGAATAATGCATTTTGGACTGAAGGAATAATGCTGGGGAGAAACTAGGGACTCCTGAAGGAATGAGAAACCCTTCTTTTCAGTCTGTCTGATAAGCAGTATAAACATTAACCCTGGCTTCACAAAATACACATTTAATTCTACAACAGAGAACACCTAGGCAAAAAAACCCACACAAGTGCAACATGACATTTACTGACTTCTAGATGCATTTAGGCCAGACATATGAGCTCAGTTCACAGTTTATTCCTTCTCTTCAGCACTCTTTCTCCTTTACTTTTTCAAAAAAGAAACAACATGCGTGATTCTATTGGTTTGCAAAAGAGGGATGTAAAGGATAAATTAAGCTGTCTACAGCAAGATATGTAACACTAGAGTCTGAAATCACTGATCAGGGTATTGTGCATCAGAGGGAAGGGAATGCCCATTCATATTCCAATAATGATGCATACTCTTTCACCCTCTCCTGATGTGCTTGCAGAAGAGGTAGTAGCACATATTCCAGGTCTCTCCTTTTTAGGTTTGAGAATAGTTCCCTTTTAACTTCCGTGTACACCATTACAATTACAGAACAGACAGTATCTAATTTAAATGCACTGGAAGGTGTCTAACTTCTGCTGGTGCCAATGCTTAGCGAGGGTGGTGGGAAGATTGAATAGTTTTTCCACTGCCAGTGATTGCAGCCAGAGTATTTATTAGCAAATTAGATTTGCTAATAAGGTCAAGGAAGCCAAAATGCAGGTGTGGCAAGGATTTGGGATTCTTGGGAAATGGCATAAAAAAGTAAAAATCAAGGGAGTTCAAATACACAGAGATGGGAAAGAGAGGTTAAGATAAAGCCAGAAGAAAATAAGTGAACTGGGGAAGAAGACAGACAAACTGAAACTAACATAAGAATAGAACAAGCTATTTGAAAAACATGGTTACAACAGGCAAGTCTGTATTCTGAAAATGTCATAATTATCTTTTATAAGTTAAAATACATGGAAAGAGGATATATCACTTTTTTTTTTACATGTTGTTGCTGCTTCCTAGTCTTGGCTAATTTTCTTCAGCCCTCTCTTTTTCCTACCCCTCCATTTGTTTTTCTCCAAAAGGAAAAAAATCCATAAAATAACATTTCTCAATTCATTATACATCACCAAGATACCATCTGTTTCCTATACTTAGTATATCAAATAATGGTAATGTCTGCTGATGGTAGTGATTTCTGAAATATAGTTTTCTTAACTGGAACCAAAAAATATAAACAAACAAACCCCCAAACATTCACATACATGTGCGTATGAATTTTTTGTTAAAAATTGATAAAGAGATATTTTGCCTTAGCTCTAAATACTTATCTACAGCATAAATCATTTCCCTGGCCATTTCACAGTCATGTTTCATAACTGCTAATCTAAGTGTATTTCAACTAAGCAAGTCTTGCTGTTGAGCAGACCGAGTCAGTAACAGCTGTAGATAAAATGGGAGTAATATGGAAGGACAGTACACCAGTAATGATTTTCAGAGACACTGCACTGTGGAAAACTGCTCCTGCAACATCTTTCTAAAAGGGAGAGCACACCCTATCCAGGCAGGGTTAGCTTTGCTTCCTTGTCTAGATGAGGAGGGCAGATCTACCTCCTCTGAATATTTCCCATTTCCTGTGGCCGGGACTGAGGAAACAACAATAACTTCAAGCCTAAAGTGTGAAAACTGGATTATGCCCAAGCCCAGGGCAGAGTCAGGGAGGAAGTACAGGAGGCTCTTGTGGGTTTGAGAACAAGATAAATCACGTCACTTTACAGGAAAGAAAAAATACTGGCCATTCATTACCTTCTCTTCTGAGTCCCCTGGCTGGCAGGTAATAACTCCATCTCGCGAGCCTCCAGCAAATGTTGCTTTGCAGTTTGCAAGCCACTGTTTTCAGAGAGAAATTAAAGAAGATATTAATAAGACCTACTGTTTGATTCAAAGACAGATAAGCAGTATTGTAGTTTCAAAGCACAGCATGTAAACAAAAGTTTGCAACTGCACTTTTTATTACCACAGACTGCAACAATTTGCTTTGACTGTAATTTAAAAAGTGTAGTCATAATTTCTGTTACTATTCAATTGCATAAACTAAGAAAATTAATTAATGAATGAATAGGAGAGAGACTAGGAATATTAAAGATACCAATGTTTCTAATATTAAGGGATACAATAGCTATTTTTTTAGTTTTGGTCCATATGTTCAGGAGGAAATGTTCAATAAATCCAGTATCTGAAACATGATTTTGTACTGAATGTTAAACAGATGTGAGTGGATGTGCAGTTTCCTGACATAGCATAAGTATACAAACATACAAAACCAAGAACATAATATAATTCAGCGCACCGAGAGTGTTGCCTCTTTCCTGTTGTTGTACGTGTCCAGGTACTCCTGCAGCTCTAAAACACTGAACTTCAGCTTTTCAAGAAGGCCACAAGAGAGCAGCTGGAGAAATGAAATCAAAAGGTCTAGTAAATGTCACCATAAAGAAACACAAATATTAGAATAGTAAAAAGTATAGTAAAGATATTGCAAAAGAACACTTAGATTTACAGATACTAATACTGAAGAATACTTATATTTATGCAAAAACCTACATAAATAGAACAGTAAGTTGAAAAGTGAATAGCAAAAGTTGCACCTATGATAATGTGGAATTGAAATTGTGTTCTGTGTTTAATGGATTTGCAGAGGACTTCCCTAAAATAAAATAGTGCACAAAGCTTAACCAGTTACTCTCCACAGCTCTCTGATGTTGTAAGACACAGCTCTTCCATGGTCACAGCAATAGGCCCAAGACTACAATTTACCAGTTCCTACCTCTAGACTTCTCTGTGGGATGTCACACTGTCCTGGCGCTGTTGGATAAACATGAGCCAGAACGAAGACAGAGGGAAGGGCCATCTCATTAATTCCCTAAGATATACTTATATAATATCACAGAATCATTACATTGAAAAAGACCTCCAAGATCATCAAGTCTAACCTTTGACCAAATACCATCATGCCCACTAAACCACATCACAAAGTGCCACATCTCCTTATTTTTGAACACTTCCAGGAATGGTGACTCCACTGCTTCCCTGGGCAGCCTGTTCCAATACCTAAACACTCTTTCAGTGAAGAATTTTTTCCTCATATCTAACCTGAAGCTCCCCTGGCACAACTTGAGCCTATTTCCCCTTGTCCTATTGCTAATTGCCTGGGAGAAGAGGCCAACCCCCACCTTGCTACAACCTCCTTTTTAGGTAATTGCAGAGAGCGATAAGGTCTCCCCTCTCCAGATTGAACATACCTAGCTCAGCAGCTCCTCATAAGATTTGTGCTCCAAAGCCTTCACCAGCTCCATTGCCCTTCTCTGAACTTGCTCCAACATCTCAATGTCCTTCTTGCCATTAGAGGCCCAGAACTGAACACAGGATTTGAGGTATGACCTTACCAGTGCCAAGTACAATGCCAAGTAGGGTCATTGCCCGGGTCCTGCTGGACACACTATTTCTGATACAGGCCATTGTCATTGTCATTGGCCTTCTTGGCCACCTGGGCACACTGCTGGCTCATGTTCAGCCAGCATCATCCAGCTCACATCACACCTAACTCCAATGAAATCACTACATATATTACCATCTTTCACGCTAAAACTATGTAAAAAGTAGCTTCTCCTTTTTAATTTGGAGAGCCAACTGGGTCCAGTAAGAACCTATTTTATATTGGATTTTGACACACAGTCTCAACCCATCATAACTATTCTATGACGATCTGTCAGTATTTACCTAATCAAATAATGTGGAAGATGAATGGCAATACGGTTCAGAACAGGAGATAAAACACATAGATAGGAGGGGTGAGTTCCTTTTGACATATTGTTCAGGAGTTGCTCAAAAGTGAAGCAGACAGTAAAATAACACACTGCAAGTAAGCACATGCCTTTTGAAAGGAATATACTCACTGTTTCTGCATCTACAAAAAGTGTGGGACATTCAGAACATGATGTTAACATCTGAGAAGACCTCACAAACTTGGAGCCTATTCCTCGCAGGTTGTCTCCCAAATAACTAGCTGCATCACAAGTTAGGAAGCAGAATCTTTTCTGAATATTCTGGAAAGCAAAATACAGTTTATTATATTATTTATTCAACTATGAGCTTCTTTCCTCTGTAAACAAATGGCTTGGTTGTTATTCTTTGCACGATAATGTACAAAAGAGACTATCTATCTTCCCGTGGAGAACTGCATGGCTGCTCTAGGATACTGACCAATAGTTATTATACTGGAGAGAGTGTACAGCTGGGCAGCTGTGAAACTAATTACAGAGTTCATCATTATCTACTACTGAAATACATTCTTTCTTGTAAAGATGCATCAAACTTTATAAAGCCTTTTACCCATAGGTAGCTTTTTTTTCTTGTCTGTAGAGAGTTAACAGAGTTGATTAACACATTACGTTATCTGTCCGTTCCAGGCATTGTTTTGTTAATATTCCACATCAAGTGGCTAATCTCATAACATAATGGACATTCTAATGCCAAACAGCAGCATGGAAAAATCATAAAAAACCTTCTGTTTTCCCCCATGGGAAAAAACTTCTTAGTAAAACTTCACTGCTTCTTGGGAGTACTCCAGAAATACTGCAGTGCATCCGGGAATTATTCTTCTCAGTAGATTTTTTTGGTGTTTTGAGTTCTAAACCAGTCTAGCCTTCCAGAAACATTCTAATGCTTTTCAGTGACTAATATACAAAGTGAATAATAAATAAAAATAATATATTAATCTTGCAGGAACTGAAATAATGATATTGATAAATACACAGCAGGTTTCACTGTCCAAATATATCTCAATAAAGCCTAGTGCTCAGCCGGTGGAAGTAACATGAAAGTATTTTTAAAAATAAAATATTTGATTCATTCCAAGTTACCATAGGCATTTTTCTGAGGAATGTAAGTTGGGACCTGTACTACAATAAGCATGTCTCACTGCAGAGGGGCATTTCCCAAACGCCAATCTGGATGATAGACATAGATAACAGATGCCTGTTACTGCTCCTGCACTGGTGCATTTAAGTACCTAAAATCAGGTGAGCTGAACTCAGACTTTATTGATAATGAAAGCTGTTGGATTGAATGACTTAAAAATGCTGGATAAGCCCTCACATTGTACATAGGCTGTACACTATCAATGATTTATAAAATGGTCAAAGTTCCTCTACTGACCAATTTCATAACTACTTATTTGTGAATCTCTCTCCAAAGCATCTGAACTGCTCATCTGAACAGAGTTAAGATCAGATAGACTGATATTGCCATGTGTTTCTACCACCTCACTTCAACACAGAAACAAAGCGCTATACACCTCACTCAGCACATGGTGGAGATTCTCTCATGCACTGAGTTTGTAGTAGAGGCAATGGTCTAATTACTAATTACAGCAAAAGAGATAAATGATTATTTTTATAAGCAACCATCAGAATCATCTGAATTATAGGGCTTGGTGACAGTTGGACATTTACTGAAAAGAAAGATTCAGTCCAAGTCTTAGAGAAACTGCTGTTGCCTTTGGCAAAGGAAAGAGATCTACATTTGATCCTAACCAAGAGAAAAGAGCTATCTGAGAACATAGAAATGAAAGGAAATTTGGAAAGACAGATTACTAAAGAGAATCCAAGAAATACTGTTTGAAAGAGACCTGTGGAGAATATCTGATCGAACCCTGAACTCAAAGTGGAACTATTGCTGACCTCAGATCATGTCAGCTATGCTTTTGACTACCTGAGTCCTGAAACCTCCAAGCTCAGAGCTTTCTCAAGGCTCTGGGAAGCCGGTTTAGGCACTGCAATGCCCTGGGGAAGAGTAATTGAGATTATAAATTTGAGGCAGTGAAAGAGACAGATTACAAAAATAATACAACTGCTTTCAGAATTTGCATGTAAGAGCCCATTAGAAATAACTTTATGGAGAAAGGAGATAATGAGAGGTAGCCATTCCTTTAGGAAAAAAAACACAAACAAGGCATAAGTACATTCTATATCACTAAAAGATAGAAATATATATTACAACATACAACTGGTTAAATCACAAATATTTCACTTGGGCAAATATTTGTGCAAAAAAAGTACCACAGAAAATGAAACTGCACTGAGTTGCTATGTCAGATATCAAAAGTAGTATGGTGATGTAGGCACAATAATCAGAGAGGGAGATGCCAAATAAACTAGCAAGAGAAAGAGCGAATATCAAGAAGTAATCTAGAAATAATTTAGAGGAAAGCCAAGGAATCACAATGGAGAGAAATAGCTACTAACAGATGCCTCCATGTTTCATGCCTCCTTTTGCCTTATTGCTTCCAGAAAGGGCATCTGTGTACAGGTAACGAGGCATCTATGAAAAAGCAGGTGAGAACAGATCTTGCTAGCTTGGATATTTTTATATCTTCGCACATTAGGGAAATTAATGCTATGATAGTTATAATACTGGGTAAAAAAGTATAGGAGCCATAACAAATATCTTTGAGAACTCACAGAACACAGCATTATTTATGAAAATAATTTCCTCACAGCACTTAAGTCATGGCTTCATCAAAAGCCAACACTCTACTATTTAGATTCAAGACATAATATTCTTCCCTTACTCCTTTCCTTTTCAGATATTCATAAAAGCAACAATCAATCTACAGCTATGATGATAATGGTCTTGAACAGTGTTTTAAAGTATTACATGTGAAATTTTGAGGGTCTGTACTTTGCTATCTATGTATAGTACTTCAGCAAATACATCCATTTTGCAATTACATGGACTAGCAGTTCTATAATAAATTATCATCTCAGCTATGTCCTTCTGGGTGCAGATTACAGGGGTGGAAATCTATCAAGCAAACTCTGAATATTCATAAAACAAATATATTCTAGGAAAGAGGATTACTGTGAATAATAATGCCAACTGCCAGCATATCATGAATAGGTATATGCCTGCATTTAGTTGCTGTGCTTTGTGTCTATGTAAATAATAACAAAATATTCTCAGATAGTTTTCTTCTTAACCTCAGATTTCCTCTCCTGGGAAGAGGACCTTCTGTAACAGAAGGTCTCAATTGTGGAAACTGCTTGCTAGATCTCAAATCTACTTGTCTTGGAACTGTCTGGTCTGCTGGAAGACATTTAATTTAAGGAAATACAAAGAGGCAGCTGCAAAGATAATCCAGAGATCTCTGACCTATGACTTGTTTACAGGAAAAGTACTTCAATAATTTCAGGAATTTTAAACAAGTTTAGCATGTTGTGGGCAAATATCCCAGATACCATGAACTTGATGCAGACTGAAATGTAGGTGCCCCAGAAAATGCACTTCTTTCACTTCTCCAAGTATTTAGTTGACAAGCTCCTCCAAACAAGGATTTTGTTTCACGGTTAAACATTTTGGCAGTACTTTGCTTTGCAAGCCGAGCACACACCGGGCTTGTTTCCAAAACTTCCTGTTGGTGAGGGTCACAAGTCAAAGCTCGTGGATGAGTACTAAAGTTTGATGGTGCAAACACAATACAATTGCAGACAAGCTGAGATCTTATGAAAAAAATATGGGGAAATACTACTCCTATGTTTTAGCCCTGAAGAGAAGAACGAAACTAAAAATAAGGCTGTGACCCCAGCAAAAAAATTGTGGCTTGTTGATGTTATTAACACCTTTTGCTTTCTCTTCCAGTATCAACTGAAGAAAATGAGTAGGGAAGATGCTGAATAAAGGACAAGCACAACAGCAAATGTAGTGTGTGCATATTAGGATTTCAAGTTAAACAGGTACTTTTCAAGTTATGTTTAGGTCTTTCATTACACAGTATTATTTGTTTAGTCTTCAGACTTCACCAGTTCGTTTTCACCTCAAAGAGAAGAAAAAAGAACAAATAACTCTCATAACACTTAAACAGGGCAATTAACCTCTAGGACTGAGGTAAGAGCAGAAAAGCTGACATCATGAAGAAACACAGGACTAACATGTAAGTCAGCAGTGGGTTTTATTCCTTCCAAATAATTATTTATCAGTGTTTAAAAGAATGCTTATAAGACACTCACATTTACAGTGGTGTAATGTTTAAAGGAGGACAATGTGCAGATAGAAAAGCCATTCAACTCCAGTGGAGCTGGAGGAAGGAAGTTCATGATGTTTCCAGAGAGGAAACATCATGAAGAGATGATTAGTGTATGATACTTCTTTCTTATAAGGATAATCTTAGAGATATCAAAAGATTTTGAAACTGTGCATTATTAACAGTGTAATAATTGTATTAATTGTTAATAAAAAGTCATGTACTCTGAGATCATGGGTTCTTAAACTCTGCACAAAGTTCTCTGGCTGCTGTGTATGCTACTGGAACATGCTAACATCCTGTAGCTGCAGGAGAAACCATTAAAAAAGGCTTTAAAACTACAGGTAAAACCAGACAGTCACCCTTAGAACATCTTGTACATTTGACACCTTTTTTTTTCACTATCTTTTTCTGTCATTCTTATCTTTGCGAGCACAGTTTTAGAAAGGAGAAATGTATTTCCAGCCGTCAGACTCAATCTCTGGAATTTATGTTATATGATGACAGCTGGATATTTCTGTTCAGATGAGTAGGTACAAAACATTTAATAATGTTGAATTTTACATGGACACGTTCAGGTTTCAAGAGTTGGAGATAAAAGAACAGATTAACAATACTTAGAGATTAAAAAAGTTATTTCCTTGTCTCTTGCATTTATTGTTTCAGGTGTTTGTAAAGTACTCAAGAAAAAACTCTTTAAAGTGGATCCATATTTTATGTTACCTCCAAACTTGCAAGCATGAGATATATACTATTTTTATGACCAAACAGGTCATAGAAGACAGTTCTGTATGAAAATGTAGCATGCCAATTCCACAGTATGCAAAATTACAATGGTTGTGTACCTAGTAGTTCATTACTGGTACTGCTTTCAAGAACTACTAATTGCCACACACAGTTCAACCATTCTGATTTTGTATCTTAAACTTATTTTCTCACCTTAAACAGGGAAGAGAACACATGAAATGTATAAACTGCACAGGAACCATCAGAGTCGCACATGAGCTGGTTGATATGGCTACGCCAGGCTTCTTCTGCATCATCACATGCTGCTGGCTGAAATGCAGCCAGGATGGCAGAAAAAAATGGTGAGGGAGGAGGGGAGGCATTTCGGTCAGTGTCTCCAAAACTGAAGGATTAAAAAAAAAGGTGATGAAAGGAGAATACCAAGAAGGTGTCAGATAAAATACGCTATAACAGAGACATATAATCACAGGACCAGTTAAAGCACCTTTCCAAAAATTGTCATGAAGTTTCAAATTACTTTTGAAGGTTGACAAGATGTTGGTTACAATGAGGAAAACCTCCAAATCAGAATCCCTATTTTCAGGCCATTGTCATCTATTCTCCTCCATCCCAGAACACCTGAATTGTTTTATTGTACCATCATTTGGAGGAAGAAGGCTGAAACTTCACAGGAGGATAAAGCCTATGAGGATAACCTCTCCTCTTCTCCCCTTATTCCCCTTTCCCCCTCTCATCTCCTTAAATACAGGCTAATTGCAGTCTAACTCAATATCCAAAATGTGAAAGAGCTCCAGATGGCATGGAAAAAATCTTGATGCCTATAACATATACTGAGGTCCAGTCACATCCACCAGCAGCCTTAAGAGTATATAGTTGAGATCTTTGACAATACTGAGACTTCCTTTCATGTGAAAACAAAAGGATGACTATATACCTGATCTGTTGAACAGGTAGCTAAGTAACATCTCCATTACTGCAAATCTTTTAAAATCCTTCTTTTTATTTTGATTAAATATATTACATAGATAATGACTAACTGCATCACAAATTTGTTTTTCCTAGAAGCACAAGCTTGGTTTTGATTTGGGTTTTTTTTTCAGTTGTGTGATAATTATGCAGGTTTGAAACCTGCATAATGTCTTCTCATTGCTCCAAACTCATGAGAATTTTATAGCTCCTGTGGCCAAAACCAGTCATCCTATTAACCACCACCTTGTTGCCACTTTTGTTGTACAGTGTAAAAGAACTTGCATGAATAATAGCATATACAAGTACCTAGCAAGAGCAAACTGTTCCAGCCTGCCAACTTTCTCTTCAGTTTCTGTCATATCCAGACTGAGACTATCACTGCATTCAAATGCTCCAGGGAGTTCATTTGTAGACCCTGAAAGGTCATCCTCATGGACTGCTATATCTTGTTCTTCATGTACAGCTTCAGCCTAGGGGAGTGAATGATGATGTCTTAGAAAACAGCAAGTTAGTAAGTTAATTCCACTAATAAATAGAAAGCATTTTATGAAAAAACTCACCTGACAATATGTTAAACTGCACAGATATAAAGCCACAGATTATAAATTACATGAATCAAGTTACACTTCTTGAACAATGATATATTTGCTTAACTCACTGTCTTAGATAAATATTATTTTTAAGGTATTTCTTCAACTTGACTAGCAAAGAATTTCAGATTTCAATGCATTTGGCAACATAGCAGGGAAGTAATTTTTCAGGAAAAACAATAGGGTTCTTTCTACTCTCAGGCTGTCCTTGCCACTTAACACTTGATGGTGTCCAAGAGTGTACTGAAACATCTCAAAATTGATTTGAAACAATTGAAAACAATCACTGTCTGGAAGACAATATGAATGTTTAGCATTGAGACAATTTTAGTACATCATCTACATTCAAGAAGAATCCAAAACATTCTGCATTAAAAGGATTATGCTTCTCTCAGTTCCTTCCATTTTCTTCTCTTAGCACCTATAGCTCTTGATTTCTTTTTGAAACATTCCAATTTCTCTTGCATTTTCACTCTGAACAAATTTTTTTTCAGTTTTAATCTTTTAGCTTTTGTCTGCATCATCCACACCATCCTGCAAAGCAGTTCCTTTAGGGATGACTGCAGTGAAAGAGCTCAAATGTTTCGGCACATATGCATGTACATGCATATGTTGGCAATTGGTAGGGAGGGAAATCTGTGCTAAGTGGAATTAAAGCAGAAAAGTGGCCCTCTGCAGTTTACCACATCTGCTTGGGTCCTACAGATAAAATCTGGGGATTTGCATTTCTAAAAATTAAACAAGACTTATATCAGAAAAGACAGGATCAGAAATTAAATAGAAGAATGCTTTTTGGTTTGCTTTATTTTCTAAGCAAAAGAGAGAAGAACAGTCCTGAGTTCAGGGTGAATGAAATCAATCAGAGGACCAGCCATCTTGAAATAAAAGCTATATGCCTGAATTATCAGAATAGGAACCAGAGCAGCTGCTAAGAAGTGTAAATGTTTCATGCTTCTTCAAAAAGTAATTAGTATTATCCACTTTCAAATATTAAATATTAGCTTGAAAAAATTATTGATTTCTTCACTGCAATGACAGTGTTTGTATGAGGAAAACATATTTTGATAGGATTGGGTAGGAGAGGAAGAAAGAGGATGCAAACACCTTTCACCCACTGGAGTCCAGTATGATGCCCCAAAAGCAAAATAAAAAAGTGGACTCTGAGTATTAATGCAGGATTGTAATATACTTCCAGAAATCTGTGATGGTTAACTTGAAAAATACATAAAAGAGCATCATCTCAATCTTTGTATCCCTCATAACATTATCCATTTGCCTTCTAATCACTTTTAAGTATTATATTAATTATTATGATCACTACCTTTAATAGAAAATAAGCTTAACTAATTTCATTTTCATTTTAACTATAATATCTGGATTTTAGCACTTTTAGCACTGAAACATGCATGAGGAGGCCTATATAATCACAGCCTGTTTCTCTCATTTGCTGTGTCTATTTAAAGGTTGAGGTGATAATTTTGTTTTTGCTTATGATGCAACAACTAGACATTTTTGTACAGTTCTAAAGAAGTAACAAAAATTTCCCTCTGCATTGCTGACATACCATCAGCTCTCTGAAAAGAACTTGGAGGAAAAGAGAAACAGGAAAGTACTCACACTATGTGTTATCAAATTATATAAAAATTATTTAGGTGTACAATTCAAATTTTCTGATTGAAAACTGGATAACTTATTCCTTAAAATAAATATAAAACCAGACACTTTAATTTTGTTTACATTGACTCCAATGTGTTTAGAATAAAAATACAGAAGTGTGCACACTAGAAGAAAATAATTTTGAGGCAAAAAAAGCACTAAGAAGGCAATCTGCATTTATCAATTCAAACACCTTTGTAAGACTGGTAACCAGGGTTATGTTTTTCATCAATATCAAACCTGTACCAGGACTAGCTGAATTTGCCTGTCAGCCCCACAAGAAACTGCCGTGATTTTGCATTCTTCACTTACTTACTTTTTCCAAAGTTTATCATTTTTTGGATGAACATAGGCCCATGGGCCATTAAAGAAATTTTGACAGTAAAGATTCTAAACCCTCAGGCACATATGAGACTCCTGAACTGTGATTGGCAGTTCTTAATGTATGGAGCAACAGCTACTGCAGCTGGAGATTAGCTGCAGTCACCACCTGTAAACATATCTGTTCTGACTGCTGCTTCCTGAACTGAAATTCTGCCAACTTGTGCTGTTTATGGTTGTTACGTGGTTACTTGTCTACTTGTTTTGACAAATGATAATGAGTTTACCTTCTCCACAACCACTATTTGGGAGGTTTCCCTCCTTTACTATCCTTACCCTCCTCCTGTACTTTCTTCCTCCTGCAGAGGTTTCTGACACAAACAATTTGTTCAATACTCAGCACAGTTCCAATCTCCTTTTCTATGACCTCTTTAATAAAGTTTCCATTCCTTCTGTTATATGCAGTGCTAGCAATACTGTATCAATTTTTTTGCGTGGCTGCATTTGGAGGGGACCAAGGACAAGAAGTGGAATGAAAGCCAATGATTACACAAGACATATTCTTCCCCTCTCCAGTCTCATACACTGCTCTTTCTGCAAAAGTGATGCAATTTCGACATGACAGAGAAACTTCACTGACATACGGCAACAGTATCATAAAGCCACTAATGCACACACAGACCCCACCCCAGATTACATTTCTGGAGGGACAGTGAGAAGGGTAGGTTCACCTGGTCTCTTGCAAGCAAGTACTGTCAAACAGAAAATTAAGGAAACAATCCCCACATTGATAATAATTTACCAACCTTACTCTATGTTTATCTTCTGATACAATCCTCTGAAATAAACTGTGCTCAACATGGTTGTCATATCCTTGCAAACCCTGCCTTCCCACCCGCAAGGATAGCTTAACATTGTGGTCATGAATTTAAAATTTCTGAGTGTCTGCCAAAAGGCAAGTACTGAATCCAGTGCACGCAACTGTACAATAGGTCCCCACATAAAAAAAATGTCAGAGAATACACGCATACACCCACCATATGAGTTGGCATATCATTCTTTTAAATCAGCATGAAGAACAAAAAAATATTCCCTTGGGGCTGTAACCTGTAGCCAGTTCATGAATTTGTCTTCCAATGAGCTTGTAGTATTTTGATGCATATGTAGCACAACATACTTAAGAAATAATAAATAAAATCTTTTAATGAAGAAAGTATAAGTAGAACGGGAACAGTATGAAAGTGCAAGAGTGCCTGACTGTACTGTACTACGACATTTACAGAGGAAGCCAGAAGGTACTTGATTTCACAGATCAAATCCTTCATGAAAGTGTAAGCAAAAATAATTTGTAAATGTTTTATATAAAATACAGTCTAGTTGGAAAAGAAAGAAAAAGATGTATTCACCTTGGCTCCTTCAGACACTTGGAGATTATTCATATCAGGCAAAGACACATCGAAGCTTGATGTGCCTATATTAAAATGATGAGGGTCTGCTGAGGTTGTGTCACATGATGTAGAAAGTGAGTCAATATGATTTGCATCCTCAGAGGGGGAAAGATTTATAATCTGTTTAAAAGACAACAGACGCATGGATGAACTAAGTATACAGCTACCCTACCTCACACTAGTTTCATAAACACATAAAGGAGACATTGTCTTAAAGAGCAGTGATGATGGCTCTCAGTTTGTACACAGACACAACCCTTTCAATGTTTCTGGTGCAAAAAACTTCTTAAAAACATCCCTAAAGTGAACAAAGAAAATCTGACACAGTTTACCAACCTGGAGTCTTGTTCTATCTCCTTAAGCATTAAATACACCAGAAAGATTTACTATTGGCCAACTGTGCAAAATTTTCACATAGTAAAAGAGTGGCAAGGGCAAATAATATGTTTCCTGTTTCAAACTTTGCATTAAAATTCCTGTTTACCTTTGCAAATAAGTGAAAACGCACCCACCAATTTCAGCTGATTAGTTTGCCCCTGGGCAGAGGAAACTAAAGGCCCATCTTATTTAAAAGCATGATCCCTTTTTTTTTTTGTTCTTAAATTTCAAGTTTGCAACTTACTAGGTCTGAGTTCTCCAAGATTTGGCTGGTGGTCAGGTCCTCCTCCTCTGATGACTCATCTGAGTCCTCATGGTTCATTTTGTTCAGGCTGGGCGTGCTCCCTGAGAGCTGGCTCTCTTCCAGCAGCTGCATGTCACACTTGTCCAGGCTGTCCAGGGACCGTCTGCGCACTCCCCAGTTGAAGTTGTCCATGCTTTCACCCTGAAATCAGATATAGGGTGAGCTTTCTTGATTTAAAACTAATAATATACAAACACCTAATCGAAGTTAGCTCCAGAAATGTTTTAATGCAAAAAATAACAAAAACTTGATATAAGCATTATTTTTTTGATCACCTGGATATAAGAGCAGAAGCATGGAAATGGCAGTTAAATGAGCATTCAGTCTTTTCAGTATTAGGTGGTTTTTTTCATGCATTTTCTAATTTAAGAATTTGGTTTTATAAGTCCATATATACACTCCTCAGTACCAGTTGAGCAATGACAGGCAAAAGAAAAGTTTGGAAGCAATTTTAAAGGATTTTTCCATAAAGTTGAAAAGTATTAGGAGCACAGTTCAAAACAATGGTTCAATTGCAAAATTTATGTTAAAGATTTTAGATTATTTGCATCATATATATAACCATAATAGTGAGTAGATTTGAACATACCCCTCCTTTACACACAAAATGTGACAGCTAAAGCAGCACATCTTTTTAACTTTTATTATAGGCTTGTGTTGCTTATTTTTGTAACTTGAGTCTATTTGAATTATTCGAAACTGTATTTTGAAAGCAGCCTGATAAGCATTGCCTGAGATTTCACATTTTAAAAAGGACACAGTCAAATTGACCAACTATTTCATACTGACTTTCAGTTCGGATCCCACATGCAGTTACAAAAAGATGGGTGCATTAAGTCAATTGCGTAACCTTTTGTAAGGCTGGTGAACTGATGAAACAATCACTTGATTTCTTTCATGTATAAAAAAGACAATTAGTTTTCCATCATTTTTCCATTTGTTTACTTTATAGATTTTCCAGTGGACTGGAAAATGCCTTTTCCCTAATTCTCGCTCCCTTCCTATGTCTAGCCAGGCTTCTCTCCAGCAGATCCCAGACCACATCCACAACTGCTTCTGCCACCGACCCGCAGAGGCAAAAGCAGCCTCACACAGCAAGAAAGTATCCAGCTGCAGTTTTGGGTACTTTATCTAGGTGAGAGCCCTCAATCCAGCATTAAAATGGGAAGGAGGTTTACAGAGAAAAATGTTTCTTTTTAAGGTTCAGGGCTGACTGTTTAAAACAAGACTCTGTAAGTTGCAACTGTCTTAAACAAGCAAGCCAATTGGTGAAAATTCAAGCTGACAGTGATTTTTTAAATATTCATTTGACAAAAATATAGTTCTGCCTAAAAAAACAATCACTGATTGTAAGTATTTCCTGGGCTTCTGCAGATCAAAATTATGTGCAATCATAAAGAATGAGGTCTCAGTTGAGTGAGGTCCCTTAAGCAGAGCTGTAATTTTAAACACCTGAGTAATCCCCATTCAGGACTACTCAGACATTTACTGAACAAGGACCAAACTGCATCAAGTGTAATACACTGCAATCTTACCTTCTTAACAATCAACAGATTTCCACAAATTGATCTTACTTTCAATCATTACCCTTTAATGAAATGGATTGTGGAATACGAATTGAGGGAGGGGAAGTTCGGTTTCATGATACTAAGCTCACTGTTCACGAACAAATATAATGAAAATAGAAAAAAAATATTTTTTTTGAAAAAGACAACCCAGAATGCAAGGACTGTAATTCAAAAGGACATTTATAACTAAGGAATGCATTATAATCAAGAACATGAAATTGTTATGAAGCCTGATATATTATTGGAAGAACCCTGTGTTGTCATCCTGGGACTGGTATCATATCGTAGTTTTGTGTGGAAAGAGAGAAGAACACATCTAAGATTTAAGAAGTTAGGTCTCTTTAAACCATAAAAATGACTGTTTGGTTCTAAGCTATTTATTTTAACAATGGCTGGAGGATACATGCAACACTGAGACATCCTCTGCATACACATCAGTTACTGAAGTAACGAATGACAAAATGACATAAATAAGCAAGCAAGAAAATATGACTGTCATCACACCCTGATCCTTATGATGCCTAGTAAAGCTATAAGTAAATGTTGCAGCCCATGTCCATGGGAATATTTCCTGTTGCAATTTTATTCTGCAATGTCTTAAAGAAGAAAGCCATCAAAAAGAAAAAATTGAAAAGGGACACTTCCAGTTACACTTGCAGTTAGAAGGGGTAGTGAATTAAAAGTGAGGGGAAAGGGTAATAGAGATGAAACAGTGTAGCACAAATACTCATAGTATTTGGATTAGCATAAATTTGCTACAGGGGCACTTATAATCATACTGAATTTAAACAAGAGGTCGACACGTCTATGGAAATGGAGTTGTTGTTTTTGGAGTCTGTGAAAGCAATCTTTCACAGTTAACAAGAAGTACAAAGATGTATTTGAGAAGCTGTTGATTTTTATCTACAGCAGGAGCAAAGCTATCTCCTACCTGGAAAGTCACCAGTGATAAACATCAATTCAGAGGAATACAGCCACACGTTATAAATGTGTCTGGCCAGCAGTAAGCAGGTACCACACAGAACTTCTCACAATCACCACCCTCTGGTAAAGGATCCAATGTACCCTTACAGCTGCTTTAAACTTTATGACAACCCAGTGGAAAGGAGAGACATCAGGGCAATAAGAAGGTAATAATAAAAAGTAATCCTGTGTGGGGGACAGCAGTAAAGCTCATCTGTAGAGCCAGTAAGAATCATGCAAAATCTCTTTCACACAAGTTTTCATCCTTACCATGTTGACAAAGTATGCAGAGTTAGCGGAATCGCTCAGATACTGTAGGGTATAGGCAGAAGTGTTGTGGAACTGCATAGTAAGGCAGTATTTCCATATGGATGTATCTTTTAGAGCACAGGCAGTTTGAGACAAAGATTTGTACAAACACAGGCTGTGTTTGTACAATAACTGATGTACAGACTATCAGAAACTGATATGCAAATTACTGTGGTTGCTGATTTTTTTAATAATTTGTACAACTCATTAGAATTCTCTATCATTTTAGTTCTCTCTATAGATTGATAAACTGCAAGTTTAGCTCCTAAACTGGCAACCAGTGATGTGTCTTTTCAATTTGCTTAAGAAGGTAAATGAATTGGTAGGATCACACAGACAAATTAAATTAAGCTGTAGGAATTAATTTACTTATTCAAATAAATTCAGTCTGGCATGCAACTTTTGTTAAGAGGTCTCAGGCATCAGCTTTAGCAAGACACTAACAGGAGACAATATACCACAACTGAAAAGCTAGAAATTATATATAATTTGCCCATACAATCAAATGGCCCAAACTTTACTCTATTATAAATAATGAAGTTTCTATATATTTATCATGCACAAAGATACCAAAAGGAGAAATGGCTCAATTTGAAAAACACTGATACTAGAAGTAAGATATTTTAAAGTTTGTGAAGACTGTTGAAAACAAACTTCAAATGAAGCAGAATTTTTGAAAAAGCTCAAAAATATTTCTAATACAAGACAAAAAAATGAAGCACCTGTCAGAAATGCAAGCACACCCCACCCCCCCACGCACACACTGAACGGGGGAGGCAACAGAAAAACTATGATGTTATTCTACAATACAAATTTGCAAGAAGGCATAACATATGCTGGCACATCTGAGTTCAAGTAGCATTCTTACCTGAAGTTCCTGGGTAGCAGATATAACAGATAGAAAAACAAATAGAAAGAATCTATGTAAAATTACTGTATTCAAGACATCATAGACAAACATTTGCCTACAATTGTAACAAATATAATCACAGAAACTTCAACTCTTCAGCCTACTTTTAAGTTTGAAAATAACTATTACTTACTTTTACATCTTTATTAAATTTCAAACAAGTACATCTTGTGGTCTGGGCATGATCCAAGCATCACTGGCCTGTTTAAATCATATGGTTTTTTTTTAAAAGACCGATGCTGCTCTTGCTAGCTTAAGTTTTCTAATGCTGTTTTTCATGTTTCTGAATATACCAAATTCAGATATAATATAAATGGTAACAGTTTCAACTCAGTCATTAGAGAAGTAGACTCTTACACCAGGTCTGAATTTGGCTAAAGTATCTATTTAATTTTAAAACAGTAGTAAGTCAGTCTGGACTAAACTGTGGAATACAAGGCTTCAGATCCATGGCAATTTAAAAACTGTATCAAGTAAAAGACTACATTTTTCATTGTAATTCACGTAAAATTAGAGAGGTTTAGTATCTGTTTCATGACCAACTTAAGACAATTTGGATATCAATTAATTTAGGCCTCAGTCTTGAACTTAGCCACATGTATAAAAGAAATCTACAGAGTCATAATCCATGAAGGTAGATTCATTTTGATAGGAATTCTTCTGCACAGTATACTCTCTATATGGTTTTAACTGGTGAAGAGAAAGAAGAAATTCCTGAATTTCAGTCAAAATTGCAGTCTCAAATCCTTTTAGTATCTTGAAAGCATTTAAGACACGACCATTACTCCAGCCAGTATATTTTTGACCAAAAAAGGCTTTGTTTTATCATTTATCATTTTTTTGAGCATTAGAGCTCCTTCATAATATTTGTCTAATGCATTTTCAAACTTTGCTGCCAACTAGCCTTTTATTTTTTTTTAGCAAAGTCACGGGCAGCCGTGAGACAAAATTGCTATATTTTGATACAGAAATTCAAGACTTGGAAAATTAAGGACTTTGTGACTTTTTTTTTTCCATTCCCCCATCTTTCTCTTCATTGGAAAAGAAAAAATTCAGATGAACATGAGTTCACACGTGAGGGGTCTGTTTACCTTAAAATTATTTCACTACCGTAATAGAAATAGGTAGAAAAATTACTATTTCTACTTGTACACATGTTCTCCTCAGAGCTAAGAGCAATGCCTGAGAGAATTCTTGTTAAAACTGAGTTCAGATTATGACAAGACAATTTATTAAGCTGCTAGGTTTGCTGAACATTTGCACCTTAAGTCCTTCAAAAGATCTAACAATTTCTGAACTTTTAAATAGCATCAAAAATGTTAGATTTGTTTGGCAATGGATATTAATTTTTGGCCTTTCCCAACCAAATAGAAAGAAATACTCCAAGTTTGATATAAGGAAGGTTAAAGGGTGTACCCCAAAAATTCAGCAGTTCTTCAACTTTTTCCCTTCAGCAGTTTCAGCTCAAGGTGAGCTGATAGGCTTCACCTGTCAAGACTTGATCTGGGCCCTCAGAATTTTGTTTAGTTCCTGCAGGAAATGAAGAAATCCCAGACACCTAAGCAGAATGGAAGGTATATCTCTCTAAATATTAGTGATTTTATCAGCAGTTGCAGGAATAACAGCAGCCTGAAGGCCTGAGGTAATGTTTTAAAGGGTTACTTATGAACCAACTGATTTGGAACAATTGCATTTTATAGGTTTTTAATGAGCAAATATATTTTTGTTAACAATTTAGATCTTTATAAATCGTATTCAAAATAAATTCACTTAAAAGTAAATTCACTGAAAAGGTACTAGAACAGAGGCTTTATTTTCCAGTAACAGTTGTTGCAGTGTTTCCTAAAGCAGATTCAGAAAGGAAGGGTGTGGTAGCCTTTTACTGTTATGCCACTTAAATAAACACTAAGTGAACATTATAAATAATCTGAACTCAAAATTAAGTTTATAGTTAAACAGTTAAAGTTTTATGTTACAAGAAGAGTAGTGTTTAGTAGAAAGAGTATAAAAGTGTTTTAATAAAAAAGCTGTTTCAAAGAAAATATACTGTACCTCCCCATCTTCCAGCTCAACATCTAGGAAATCAAAGTCCCTAAAGACTCTGAATTGTTGTTCACTGTTTGAATCATCCATGTTCTCCTGCTCCCTTGTTCCGTCTTCTGAAGACACCAAGCTCGTCTGGTGCTCAATCAGATCCAAATCACCACAGGAAGAAAAAATCACCTACAATTCAAAGTATTTCTCTTGTAACAAACTGTTCCCTCTGGTTGTTTCTTCCTAAAAGCTGTAATTGGTTATTCAGAAGACTGTATTTCCAGTACACACCTAATTCCTTCACTGAGTATTTTTAGAACACTCTTTATTATTTATGTTGGACAGGTGCCTTCAGATTAAACTTGTACAAAGAAACAACTTCATACTGTGGGAACATGTCCAAGAACATTACAGCTACCTCCTAATGGCTGCAGATTGACGTTGCCTGGATGTTTGTATACATATACAGGAACAAAATTCAGAGAACTTAGCAGAGAAAATACTGTCAAGGGGGTGAGATTGTAAGTTCATAAAAGAAAAATCCCTCTAGTTAAAAAGATGTCCAAAAACATGTCAAGATTAGAAAATACAACAAGTTCTAATTTTTTCTTTTCTACTGAATATACTTATATCTGCAATTTTGTTGCAAAAATCAAACAGTTCCTGTCTTGCAGAAATGAAGGACCTGTTCTCAATAACACAGGTGACATACACCATGTTCAAAAACATTCAGAAATTTTCCTTTCTCTGTAGAAAATATTTAATAACTATTTTAAGATCTTCCCACTGTGGATGATCTATTGCCCATTTCCTGGCACCAGATAATATTAATTTTTAAAGAGTAACATCAGAACTGCCGTGTAATGGAAAAATCAGAAACACACGCATTTAATCTCCCCCCATTTAATCTCTTTAATCTATTTTTTTTATTTTATAAAGGTTCTAGATTGGTAATACCAGAAGTCATTACTTTCTTCCCACTGAGATGGCATAACTAAAACCTATAGCATCACAGACCTCTCACAGGAAACCCACACACAGCTCTGAAAGTAAATCTGCTTTAAGTGAGAAGGCCATTCACTCACTGGTCCAAATGCTGAGAAACACAGCCTGGGCCAGTACAGTGATAATAATGTGACATGAACTAAGCAACTGTGGTCAGAAACTCTGAGAAACACAGTTCTTCACTTTTAAAGTTTAAGAAATGATGAAACAAAGAAATGGTCAATACAAGGCTACTTACTGATGGGTTTTTACTAAGCCCAACTTCTTGACCACACAGGGAAAGGACATGCACCAGCTTTTCCTTTGTTCTTTTCTAGAAAAGAAGATGTTTCTCAAGTGAGCATTTTTTTAACCACCCATTCTCCTGGTGGCTAGAAATGTACATTAGCAATTTTTAATTAGGAGGAACCAACCAAAGAATTAGTCATTCAGTGCTCAAAGGACTGCTCTCAGAGCAACTATGCATCAAGAGAACAAAAATGGCTGTTAATAGTTTTCTGTTTATTATATTTAAATTAGCCTATAAATTCCATTGAGCATAGTAAGGAAATGCTGGATCATATGCATCACTTCAAAAAGACAGTTCAGAAGCTTAAAATTAAGCACATGCATAATATTTTTTTTGTCACTGCTATATAACCTGCTATACATCCTGGTATATGAAAAAAAGAAAAGAGTAATAACTACATTTATTCTGCATGGTTTTATTCCAGCTGGCAGATAGCCAAAATCAGTAAGGTAATCAAAGATCACTTTTAGGAAAATTGGTTTTTTGACTCAATTTCTCAAGAAAGCAACACTTTCAAAGTTACACATGCTGTCTATCTGCTCTCCTTGCTAATATGTGAACTCATTGGTCATTTTTAGTTAAATCTGACCTAGACTTAACAGGTCTTAAAGAGATGCATTTCCTGCAAGCTGAATGAAAAACAGCCATAACTCAGTCCATTTTTCAGTCCAAGAAAGCACACACAGTCAGATATTGTGCTGCCACTGCCCCAGCCAGCCAGGAGCACTGCACAGGGCACAAGCATTTCAGAACCTAAGTGTGTATTAATTCAGCTGCTGTAAATGCAACTTGCTAATGAATAGTGGGATACCTACCTGAGAGTACTGGGGTCTCTTCCAGCTCACAGGAACAAGGACATTGGAGTTAGATCCTGATGAGGTTGAAGAAGTGCTTCGGGTGACAGCCATTGCCCTGGGTTTACCATCTCGTCCAGAAGAACTCTGCAGCTCATCATACCGTCTTCCAATAACTGGAGTCTTAAATAGAGATTAATATTCCCTAGTACCATGTCTCAGGATGAACTTACAAGGGCCATATTGCTTCAGTTGGAAGAAAAGATTACTCTGAAGATCACATGCAAGGATAAAACAAGGAGTGCACCAGATCTCATGTCACTTGGTATGTTTTGTTATTTTCCACTGTGAGTAAATGAGTAACAACTGCCATTCTTACTCTACATAAGCTACTACTTATGTTCACATAAGGATAATACTCAAAGCAACTCTCATACTAGTTTCTGATATAAGAACACATAAAAACTCCAGAAAGCATATGGAAAAATCTGGAAATCCACATTTCTTGCACATGCTTTTTAATATTTTTTTTTTGTAAGAGTGCTGAACACTTTGGCCCTTTTCCAACAAATACTCTTGGATTGACAATAGGATGCTCAGCATGTTCTAGAACTATACCTGCATGAACAGCACATAGTACCAGATGCCTTTTTATGTTTATATTTCCTTTTAACCTCAATAGCTCACTATTATCTCTATGAAATAAATCTATAATGCTGAAAAAAATTCCTGCAGCTCATAACAATAAGTGAGTTGCCCAATAAAGTCAATAGGACCATTCAGTTCTATAAAGTTATCAGGTGCACAAGGTTTGCAGGATAAAGACTGCTGTAAGAGAGTCCAGTCAGAAGTCAGGCAGTATTCCCTTAAAGGACATACTCCATGTTTAACAGTTACAGAGAACACTGACATCCAAATATAAAATGTTTGCAGGGGAAATTTATACATATAGCATACATATATATTACAGTTGGCATAACTGCAACACAGCTATTCCACCAGATAAGTTTAAATACAACTAGTAATTCCTTCATTAAAAAAAAAATGTAGTAAAAATTTGAAAAGAGCCCTCCAACATGGGTCACTAAATGTGTCACTTTGAATCAAAAATAACTGAAGAGACTTTCAGTTTGGCAATTTTCCTTTCTTTCCTAACTGTTCAGCTTTCTTAAGGAGTTGCAACACACGGTTTAGGATTATCAAATAACTGAATTAAGGTGTTAACTAGCAAAATTACAAGAAGTACCTCTGAAATATCAAAATGAAACTCTAGAGTCTTCCCCGGTAGCTCCTTGGAGGCACTGTTCCACACTCGATGTATTTCCATTTTTGAAAGATCACTATGTTGATAGGAAGGCAGAACTAAACTGGCAGAACGAGAAACTACCAATTTCAGGATATTTAAGGCTTCTCTCCAGTGAATACTCTAGAAATAGGTATATTTAATCAGCAAACAGAAAGTACGATTCACATTCAAGATTATTTACATGTTACAATCATATTTTTTGCCACATAACAAAAATGTAGAATCAGAATATTCCTGTTTGATCTCTCTCTTGGCCAGTGACAAGGTACTTGCAGAATAATTTCAACAGCAGAGACCGAGACTTGCCCAAGGTGTCACTGTTAGGGAACTGGCTTGCAGCCCGAGACACCTGTGGGCAAGATCAACTTGGCAAAGGATTTAAAATCTCCTACTTGAACACCTTAATCAGTATGAATAAATATAAGGGCCATTGCAGAATCCCCATTTAATAAAAAAGCTGACTTGGTACAGGTTCTTTACAGCTGTGAATTCCTAGTAGAAACATGTATTTTTCACTTGTCAACAATTAGGTAATGGAGGTCTTTGAAGGGAAGTGCTTATGCCTCATCTCCCTCATGCTAATAATTAAAGAGTGCTCACCCAGGCTCTGTGTGGTATTAATCTTACTGCAAGGTTCTGTAGCTGAAACTTAACCCTTCCCACACAGTGAACACATAGATGGGCATCTTCTCTGGGAATGCAGTCTACGAGGCATGAGGATGCTTGTAAACTAGGTCCCACACTAGACAGTTGCAGCCCTCCCTGCTAATCTAGTCTTAAATTCTTATAAAGAAAATAAACTTATGATAGTAAATACTGTTAAGTTCCTATAGGAAAATAATAAAAAATACTGTATTTACCTGTACATATTTTTCAATGGTTTTTAGCACTTCCACATTAAACTGTTTCACAGGAATAGCTGACATGTCCATATAACTAAGAAGACTGTAGATCATCTGTAAGAGGGACTGTTGCATACTAGGAAGGCCCTTTTCTAGTAGCTGTTCCAAAAAAAAAAAAAGAAAAGTGAATGTAACTACATTTTGAGAATTTCTTCTTATGGAAAAAGCTACTAATTTCACGAGTACCATTTGCACTGTTAATCTCTCTTCACTCGCTGATTTTGCAATGCCATTTTGCAATCATTTCACAACTGATAATGATACAGGTGTGAAGTAAAAAACAGCTTAAGTCGGAAAAAATGCTAGCCTGTTACATTTTATATATGCCTGCCCTAACTTATTCAGAAAACATATTCAACAGTTAAGTAAACTGGTAGGTAAAATTTACAGTGTAATTTGGGAAGGACATCCAATAAAAACAGGAGAGTGTCTTTTTATGTCTACATTTGCTGAAAGTCAGTGAGAAAAAAGAAAACATGCTGAAGAAACAAAACTACTACTATTCAGACATCAATAAATATTTATCCAAATATACTTCCCTGCCAGTGCTCACTGGCTGTAACTGACAAAGAAACATTTTCTTTTAAGGAGGAGATGGAGTTCCTGGGCTCTCTTACTGTAGAGACTAATACAAAGAAGGGCTTCATCTAAATCCCAGAATTTTGGGACACTGAAGCGCTGATCCTGGAATACTACAATGAACCTTGGAAATGCAACTGTGCTCATACATAAACATACGACATATATATGACATATATACATATACACATACACATGACAGTAACTTCGGACATGTACGGACATCCCTTTATGTGTGAAATATCTCATCTGAAAATTTCCTGGAAGGCAGCATTTTCTTTCTCTGGTGACAGGCATTGTCCCACCCCCCCTTAATATCAGAGGCAATCAAATGTTATTGCTGGAGGTTACCAGAAACTCAACACTAGATACCATCCTTACATTCAGGCCAACATAAAAAGTTCTTCTAACATCGGCTACTAGAATTATTAGGATCAAGAAAACAATTTCTTGTAAAAACTCTATGCTGCATTATGTCTTCCATCCAAGAAAAATTTCAACTCTTATCCAAGTGGGCTTTAGCAGTTTTTTAGATATTCTTGCTGGTCTGAATGACAAGGCTTCTCCTGTTATTGAATGAGAACACTTCTTGCCAGTCAAAATGGAATGATCAGGTAGGACACACCTATCTTATCCCACCATATCTTTTCTGATTTCTTTCATCAGTGAAGCGAGTGATTCATAAAACAAAGTCAGCAGGTTCCACTAACAGCACAATAAATGGAACTCACTATGCTTTATCTATTCCTCTACAAAAGGACACTGGGAATTTTTAAATTAAAGGTACTGCATGGCAACCTGCTTCAGCCCTTATATACCTTCAGCCCTTCAGATACCTTTATTGAGAGATAAAATGTACTTAGCAAATCTTTTCTCAAAACAGGGTTATAGACTTTTTCTTGCCTTCTATTAGGGTCAGACAGAAAGAAATATTTTTGTTCACTGACAGAAGCTACTGCATCAGACAATCTCTTTTGGGATAGGAAAAGGACTTCTTGGGAAATAATGAGAGTTTTGTGTCCATTGTTGGCATGTTAAGCTGTTGTAGGAACTTTATCTCTGAAAGCTTCTAATTATGTTAGTCAAACAAACGTTTTGAGAAAATAAAGAAGGAATTTGTCTGGTAGACAAATCACCAGAGGGATGATGCCTGATCTAGGGTATGCTTCCCCTTGCAATGTTTTCGTCTCTAGTGATTCCTTGGTTTTGTACAGTTTATGAATGTCCATGTTTCTATCACAATCAATCTTATATCTAACAAGGAGGAGGTGGAAAAATCTACCATGAGCATATTATTATGCACTGTGGTTTCTTGTCCCTTGTTCCATATTAATAGCATTAGCTATTTAAGTCTAAGCACGGCCCTGGACTTAATGAGTCACTAGTTTAAAAAGTCACCCATTCCAATTCAGACATGCTCCTAGAATGAGTGTGCTTTCATGATAAAAGGTTGAATTTTAAAAATTAATATATAAAAATCTAACATAAAAAAGTAAGGTTTCAGTAATATGTTTGTATGCTGATTTTGGTAGTGAAGGTTCAAAGTTCTGCTGCACTATTAAATAGCAATTTTTCCTCATCCGTAGATTGAGATCCCCCCCATATTTTTCCAGAATAAATTTTCATTTTTCCTGAATGGATCATATGTAAAACTGAGTAAAGAGCACTGCTTGTCACTGCAAGGTTTGGATAATAACACAGATGAAATGTCTTATTTTATGCTTGAATCATACCCCTTGATTACAAGCAACTACCTGCCATCAAATAAATGCAACGTTTCGTCTGAATGGCAATAATTGAAACTTCTAACTTCTGCCAAGAGCATTTGTTTCCATAGCCTTAACGTGTGGTACCATGTCTCCTTCTGAAGGCACACCTGTGTGTTCAGAGGGGTCATTGTTGCAATACAGATTTCCTTTGTTATTCTTAAGCACTGCATGTCATACAATTTCCCTCCTGCCCAAGCATTGGGGACTGAACCAGGATTGTTAAAGCCCGAGTCTGTGTAACCAATGGGTGTAACACTCAACTGCAGGTTGCCCAGAGGGGCTGTTAACATATTTGGCTTTACCTATTGACAGTATATCCAACAGCTGGTTTAGAGAAGACAGGGGCACATTGCTTATCCTGGTTTGGGGGTTAACTAAGAAGAAAAGATGAAACATTGTGAGTGCTGGAAAAAAATTTTTGTAGGGCCACAACAGGATGAACAAGATGGTTTCTTGTCTCTTGATACTCCACCAGACTGGCAGCTACTCTATGCCCATATGAATGCTCTTCAGACATGACTCAACAGAGATGCAGTCAATGTAAATACAGAAAAAGGAAGTCATGTCATCCTGCTGCTAATGGTGCTATCTGAAGGATGTCTTAATTATGGTCAAAAACCTGCCTGACTTGTTGTTAATACAGTGGGGTGCCAATCTACAGCAACGGGGAACTGCACAGAAGGAGTCTCCATGTACAAGTCTAAACCTGTTTTAAGGGGAGCGAGATCACGAGCAGTGGCCTTTGTGGAGGTGTTGCAGCAGTAATGACTGTACATAGAGTATGGAAGGAAAACAGAGAGGCAAACACTTCACTAAGTCTGGAAAAGCAAAGGAGAAAGAATTGAAACACTTTAATTTTTATAGCAATTCTTTATTAGGAATACAAGCTTGTGCTGTGTAGGAGAGACTTGACCCTAGAGGATGCAAAGAGCTAATAGTTCTTCAGAGTTTTTGAACTTGAAAACAGACTGAAAAACCTCAAGGTCCTGTTTTAGTCTACAGGAGAGTCACAGCTTTCACTATCAGTTATGCTTATCTTAACTATCATATATGATTGTTAACTTAGAGCCTCCATGTGCAAACCAGGTGAGGAATTGCAGTTTGAGGTAACAGAACCTAGTTTGCTCTGAGGTCTTAAGTGATTGTGGGAGCACAGCCTGGCCTTTCAGGCTCTTGAAAAATCTGTCAGTAGCCAGTATTAGAGATGCCTGAGGAGTTTTTGTAGATCCTTTGGCAGAGGGGGGAAAAATCTGCTCCAAAAAATAAAGCTGCTCTAAACAAGCTAGTTAATTTATGTAGAGAGGTGGGTGTCAGTCTCTTTAGAGTAGCAAGTGGCAGTATGAGACGAAATGGCCTCAAGTTCCACCAGAGGAGGTTTAGACTGGACATTAGGAAAAATTCCTTCACAAGAAGGATTGCCAAGCAATGGAACAGCATTCCCAGGCTGACCAGGGAAGTGATGGAATCACTATCCCTGGAAGCGTTCAAAAAACATGGAGATGTGGCACTTGGAGACACAGTTTAGTGGTGGACTTGGCAATGTCAGGTTTGTGGTTGGACTTGATGATCTTAAAGGTCTTTTACATCCTAAATGGTTCTGTGATTCTATGAATACAGAACTGTTTTCTCCCTGGATGGGAGTGGAGAATGAAGGCATCTTGCCCAGTGGGGAAGTGATAAATCTCAGAAGCCTACAAGAAAATGTTGTCCTGATACTCATCTGACACAAGAGGCAGAATATCAAGAAGCCTTATTCTGAAAGCTGAACTGAGCCTTGGATCCCCAGCCAAAACCCTGCATCAGCTCTATACTCCATGCATGAAATATGTTGTGAGTAAGTAATGAACACAGGTGAAAACCTTGGCAGCAAGATGTTCATTCAGTATTAGAGGAAAGAATATAAATTTGTATCAAGAATAAGATCCTTATATAGCAGATGATATCTTATTATGCTGCTAAAACCCTTGTGGAATTAGTCCTTCCCTTATCCTCAGTGGGATCTAAATAAATGTCCAGTTTTCTCTCACTTTCACAGTGGAAAATCCAACCGGCTGATGAATGAAGATGCTTTAAGATGCATCAGCTTTTGTTTTAGTATTCAATATTGATTTTTATCGCGATTATTTCTGTTAATTTCTGCTTTTTATTTTTAATTACAAAATAACAGCATCAGAGCGCCCCTCGTAATCTGCTGGCAGACTTCATCTCTTTGGGCTGTTAGGCAACAGAAGAGTTAAAACAGTAAAAAGTTTTAAAAACTTACCTCAGCCAAATACGTAACCATACTCAAAGTAATATCAGCAAATGCTTCATGAAGGTAACGGCAAACCACATTTACCCAGGTGGCACAGTCCCTTGTATAGCTGTGTGTTTTATAAAGGGTCATGACATGTGCAAGATTTGATAGCTTGGGGTTCTTCTCCTCCAAACAAACCTAATTAAACATAAATGTCAAAACATATTGAGAACAAGGTAACTGCATTTATAGGTTTGAGGATGTACAAAACAGTAAATGATTTTGATACCTGAGCAATCCTTTCAGCTATATCTTTACAAAACTGGTTTGGGCCATCAAAATGCTGAATTAAATGGGGCAGGAGACACAAAACATTCAGTGGAAATCCTAGAACAGGAAAATACAGAACAAATGTGTATTTTGAACAGCAAGAGCCACAGTGATCTTTAAGTCTGGTCACAGTTTTGATATTACATTAATTATAAACTCACACAGACTCCGTCAAGTTTTTCACATCACAGGCCATTCCACATTTGTCTTAAAGGAGCCTTAATTTGAAAATCCAGTATATCATTTACAATACTGTTGTAAAGTATCAATCTATTTCTGCAAACACTACTGCACATTCCTGTTAGAGATCATGTTTATCTTTTCCACTTAACTGGCTTATTGACAGTCTTAACTGGTGGCATTTTCATTACTGCTGCTAAAACACAAAAATAAATTCAGTGAGTATTGATCAATAAACAACTGTTTTAGTCAGGCTGCCAGGCTCAGCTTCCATTGTTTTATACTGTTCAAGGTAATAATAATAATAATGAATCAAAATTCTGATATAACAGGTCAGCTAAGACTACTCAAAGGGGTGCTTTCAAAGCTGGGTGCTGGCTGGGATTCAGCTCTTCTGCACTAACTGATAGCTCAAGGTAGCTGATGGACTACAGGTAGCAGCTGTAACAGCGAGCTGTAACAAAAACTGCTCTAGTTCAGGTGGGAGCTCAGAAGTCAAGCAATTGTATCCAGACACAATCTGTTTTTTGAAAAGAAAGAATCTGATCTATGAAAATAATTTTCTAACCATTCATTTCCTCGCATTCTACACAATTAAACAAGTTGCCTGAATGAGGACCACAGTTTCGCTAGCCTGCCTCTGTATTCAGGGAAAAGATACCATCAGATGGTACTGTCACAGCCTGTGTGTAAACTGCCCAACCAAAGTCTGGAACACAGGCACCACACAGGTGCTTAGAGATGGGCAGGCTGTTCATGGCATTCATCTCTTTATTCTGAGCCTAAGCTTGTTATGACTTAGTTGTGAAGCCTGGACAGTTGTCTTAATATCTGTGTTTCTGACTGAAAGAGAGGAGTCAAAATCTGGAAAAATGCAGAAACTCTCTTCAAGAAGTATATTTAGGAAGTGGTCACAACCTCAGCTAAATAATTGGGAGTTTCAAAATGTTAACTTTATAACCCAGACCTCTCTCCTCACTCGCTATTGTGCTATCGTAGTTTATCTAGACAGTGTACAACAGTTTTAGATATTTGTATTTCTAAGGAAAATTCCATGAAGCGCTAATTTAAAATCAGTAATCTGACATAGTCTGAAAATAATTCAACAGAAAAAGTGAGCAAAATAGGTTATAGAAAATTTGACAGTATCTCCTTACATATATTTACTTCGTCAGCGCTCAGAAACTATATACTGCTAAGTCCTAGACATGAAATGTTAAATAATACATGATTGCTCTCCTCCAAAACCTTGTTGTGTGATAGAGTCACTTTTTAGAAACATGATATTATTGTTACGAAATTTCAAAAAAAGCCCACCCAGCTCAAAGCAAAAGTATATTATGCTATATTAAAATAGAAAGAAAAATGCCATTTTTTGTTTTGTTCAGGCAGCCAAATGAGGTCTGTCACCAAATGTCAACGCAACATAAACTGAAAGAGAGGAAAGCATGCTGGTTTTACCTATAGCTTGAGAGGAATCCACCATGGATATTCGAGATACTGGTGTCAGCAAGCTAAAGAGCTGTAGTGTGAGATCAGTGGTAGTAAGGGAGGTGAATCCTTTCAAGAGTAGCTGCTGAAGTCCTGAGAAGTCTGCCCACTTCAGCTGCCCTTGCAACTTCTCTAACTTCTCTCGGTTTTCAGCTTTATCTAGTGGCAAATGAGCCAGAAGTTTATTCAGTAACCGCAGTGCCATTAGGTACTCAAACTCAAAATCTGACTCCATCAAAGCCACAGCAACCCAGAAGATGGTGGCCAGTAGGTTGGTTGGGTTGTTAATATGGGATGGATCAGTAAGACTATCCTTCAGAGAGGATGAACTTCTTGTTTTAGAGGACAGGCCTTGTTGTGTGCATGCCTGAATTCTGTCTAGTGTGGCACTGCGTGGTGGGTCTGAGGACTTGTCCACATCTCCAAATTTTTTGGGTACAGAGAAGCTCCTCTGGTGCCTGCTTCGTTCAGCAGTGGCTGTGTTGCTACTTGCAGGATTCACATTCAGCTGTCCTGTGCTCTTCCGATTTGCAGTCAGTTTGGTGTTTGATGTTAAATCTGGTGAAGATGAACTGAAACCAAGATATATAACAGATATTACAATGTGTGAATGCACAGATTGAAAGTTGTTCATATTGATGTAAACTAAGTATTTATCAAACTGTAAATAAATATTTAAACAGGAAAAGTAAAACACCACGCTGTCTATTGCAGCCTGCCTTTTTTTTCCAGAAGTGTGCACAGACACTACAGAAATAAGGTTCCCATGGCACTGCACCAAACCAGAGTAGAAGAGCCTACGTTCTAAATAGGTAAGAACAACATGGGGTAAGAAATATAGAGCTGTGAGGTGACTTGTGGAAATGCCCATACAATGGGACAGCGGCAGAACTGAAAATAACTTTGGTCTTTAAAATGCCCTCGTCAGTGAAGCAAGCCCTGAACTTGGCACGTCTTGGCAGGCAAAATGCACAATTGCTTACTGGTTACTGTGAGAACTGTGGACAGAAAAAACAGCATATCTTAACAAATACACCACATCATCCTCAAGAAACCTGTCACGTGACTGCCTGCCACTACAGGTCCTTCAGAAACCTTGTTGTCACTGAATTCTCTCCTGCCTGTATCCTGAGATCTCTTCATGATGGTTTACCGAAAGTGTAGGTGTTTCAATTTCAATGACTAATGCCTCCTCATGGATTACCATGTGATGATCCAGACAATACCTATCTATGATCTGCACAGATGAACATGCTGTGTTGATACATGCAAGGGAAGTTTGTTCTGCAGAACAGCTAATTCCTGACTCTTTGATTCCATTCCTACTTATACTATGAGTCCCTATTGTCTATAGTAATTGAAGAGAATCTAATTATAGAATCAAGTGTCAGGGTAAAGTATATTGCATCCCACTGCTTACTGGAGTGTTTCCTATTTTCTGTTCCATCTTGTTCTTTCTGAAATGTGCACTAAAGAAAGGTAAATAGCTCTTAGTTTAGAAAGTAGAAGCATATTTGCCCTCTTTACTCTGTCACGAGGCACTATTTGTGGTCCTGCCATTACACAGCACCCTGCCTACTACCTTCAGAAAAGACAGCTCTTGTATTTTTGTGTTGCATGTAAAGCATGGTAACTTATGGACAATTAAAAAAAAAATTACCAATTTTGTTGTTACTATTAGGTGTCAGAGAGACATTAATCACCCTCACTACTGTCAACAGCCATGTTACAGAAGGAGCCTGCAACTTCCCTCCATATACAAAGGTCTACTTTCAGGCCATGGGTTTCATAAAGATGGTCTACAAATCTGGCAAAATCCATGTATACATGGGACAAAATTCTCCCTGGTTTTATGGAGTAGAAGGAACCATGATCATTTACTTCTTAGGGAAGACTCCATCTGAAGATGACAGATTATATGAAACCAGTATTACAAGAAACATGTTCCTTTCCAGGTATGTTCTCAGGTATATGATACAAACGTGCAAAAATACAATATTTTAAAAGGATGTTGAAGTAGGTTATAGCCAAGTGGCAGCAAGGCAGAATTTATAACAGTGTAAAGTTCCATTAGTTGTATCAACATTATTTCAACTATGCCAAAATTTGGCTGAACTGTGCTCATATGTAGCTCTCTGTAGGTTACAAATGAGCTCAGTCTTATCAAAATTATTTTTTCCTGTTTGGCTGCATAACTGCACACTTAATATCATGAGACATTGAAAAAAAATTAGTTAGAACAGCCTCTTACCGTGATAACACTGTCAAAAGATCACTGTTCTTCAAACAGTCAGACAGATTATCCACTGCAGCTTCCAAAGTAAGTAGTGCCTCCATTACATACCCCTATCAATGCATGAGGTTAACCGTTACAACAAAGACATTCAAAAAAGTAACATTTAAAAATCATCAGTTCATAAAAGGCACCTACAGAAAACCCATAATTTCTCCCGAAAAAGAACACCATTCACATCAAAGCCACTGACCTGAACATTAAAATGTCACTACAAATGTGTTTTATTTTCTGCCTCTGAATGATCTATGAAGGTATGCAAAAAGGGCACATATTTCATCGGGGTATTGGCAATGGCCCACCAAACCTCTGACTTTCAGGTTAGTGATTTAAACTCTACACAAGCAATTGTGACAGAATATTACTGTCATCTTGTGGCAGTTTCATTACCTAAGTAAAATATGGAGGTGATGTCAGTCTATTTCTTACTAAGAGCTAGCATTCTTCTTTGTTAAGTCTTGAATCATGCAATAGACAGTCACTGATGGTAAAATTTCAGTCTGTTTAGCTAAACTGAGTGAACATCATAGTTCAATGAGAGGTGAAAGGTCTGTATCAAACTGTCAGTGCAGGCTTTGTATTGTTACAGATGGGGTGGATTTCTTTATTTCAAAAGATGTTAACATTTAAGCAATGACATGGTGTCTACTTCATGTCATCAGATTACATCAGCAGGTAAATGATGGATTCCTTAAGCTCAAATTAATAGTGTTGAAAGGGAAAAATGGTCATCATGAAGATTTAATTTCGAATGACAAATACTAGGTATTTGTTCTCTTTAGAGGTATGTAAGATTGTAATAGCCTGACGAAGGTTTAGATAATGCACATATGAATTCAGTAAAATCAGAGGTAACCTTTTCTAAGGCCACATTATACTCTTCATCACTTGACTCCAGAACACTCTTGTTAAAATGCTAATTTTAAATAAAGTATACATTGAATCAACAGTACTAAGAAGCATTATGTACACATGCATACCTGAATCTCATCTCCATGCTCTCCAATAACTTCCACCAATCTTGACAAGAGGTCAGACAATGCATGTGCAGAAAGGGGCTGCTTCAGGGCCCTGAATATCTGGAAAGAGCGACCTGCATAGTGTCTGGAAGAGCTTGAAAGAGCTGTTTGTAAAGCAACTTCACTCAGATGCTGCTCCAAATGAAAACCTAAGCAAAAGAATAGGATGTCATTTTTTTTTTTTTAGGACAGAGTTTACTGTGTGTCATAAACAGCTGAACTTACTCTGTGAGGAGGATATACATGTTAGCATATCCTGCAAACCCTGAGAGAAATGTCTTTGTTTTGGAGAATTTCCCACTGCTTACATTTATTTCACACAGAATGCAAGAAAATGAACTGCAAAACAAAATTCTGAGTCCAAAATTAATAATCTGATTTTTTTTTTTTTTACAGTTCCTGGACAAACTTTCAAGCCAACCACTAATCTTGCTGGCAGAAACAGAGTAACTTCTGAAGACTCCCAAACCGAAAGCCAAGTTAAATTAGGAGTCTTTCTATTAGCTTCAGAAGGCTTTGGATAAGATCTTTAATATAAATACTGATGCTGCATTCTGCTTTGATCTCTGAAGATATTTAATTAGCAACTGTGTTGGTTTTCAAAATACAATTGGTGCATTTCCTAAGTTCTAAAAACATAATTAAGTGAAAACTAAACTTTTATTGCCAGAAGAAATTTACTGAAGTACATTTACTGAGAAGCTGTGATGTATTTACCAACAGGACATAGAAGAGATTTTATTCACCAGAATCAATCAAAAGGCTTTCTACCAACAGCCTCGAAGAAATACTCAATTTAACATTTAGCCACAGTTTAATCTAGCAAGACTTTTTTTTAAAGCAATTCTTTCATATGTTATACACCCTTGTTAAGACATATGTGTTGTGCTTCTGCATAAGCAGATCTAGTAAGTCACAGGATAAACATTAAGTATGACCGTGAGGGAATATTTCTTTAGTTATAAAAGCAAAAAAATTCACTACCTGACTTGGAATCTTTAAATACAGATACAACATGGCGCAGAAAATTAGTAAGCTGTTCAGCACTCTTGGTGTTCTGGTTTTTGGGAGTGATATCTTCATGGCACCAAAGTGGACCAAATGCCCTTAAAGAAATACATAACAAAGTGCAAAATTTCTTGAGTTATCTGAAATAAATGTAATTGGTTAAAGTATTTAATCTGTAAAGGCACTTAGATATTTACAGGGCCATGACCTGGAAAACATGCACCTGAACAGCATTTTAAATACAAGTAAATAAATATTCCTATGCTGTATTTTACAAAACTTCTCTCTTAAATATAAGCCATACCATTTAGAGAGCAGAATAAACAAATCCCTGTTTTTTAATTTAACATTGTGTCTAGAATCTGCTGGCTATAGCTGGTAGTTAATACTAGTCTCACTATGGCCTTTCACTATGCCCCGTACATTTTCCATCTTCTTTTATAATAATAAAACTATCTTCTTCCATTAGTTCATTGCTGAACATAATACTATCAGTCAACAAAAACACTTTATTTCTGTTGGGCAAAACTTTTTTCTGCTTTTCCTGACACTGAAGTGTTTCTGAATACCTACCTACTAAAATTAGTATCAATAACAGAGGAATGGGAGTCTGTAATTACTATATAGGCTCAGTAATTTTCCTTTGAGTCTTTTAAGTTGTTACATGAAAGTATGCATTTCGACTACAAACATATCCTCTGCTTATCTCCATTACCTGGTTGTCAGGAACTCAATTAATTTGTTTGCTTTCTCATCTGATTCAGCAGCAGTGTCCATGTCCTCAACTTCTTGTGTAATCTGTGGGAGATTTCCACTACTGCCTCCCAGACTGATACTGGAGGAGGTGGAGCTGGAGCTCAAGCCAGAGTCTGGCACTGGAGATGACTGGTATTCCCGCAAAAAGTCAAAGCCACCTGCCAGTCGAAATGGAGGAGATAAAGATGGAATGCACTGTTGGGCCAGCGTTAAAGATGAAAGTGTCTGCAAGCAGCTCTTTTCAGAGTCAGCAACAGAAACCTTCTACTGGGAAACGGGGAAGACCTGCAAAACACAACAACCCTCAAACGCCAATGGGAGTGAAAATAGTACTGTGTTTTTAAATGTGTAGAACCCAACATAAACTGGAAAATATTCACGTTTTTTACATTCAGAATTACATTTACATTTACATTCTGAATTACATTCAGACTTTCTGTAAAATGAATTTAGAAGTTGATAAAGTGCATATAAAGTTCAGCTCAATTTTTTGGGCTAGTCTGATGAAGAAAAAAACTCTGCAGGGATGGAATTATTAGGTCAATGATGTTGTCCTAATTTTACAAATGTAATGGAAACCAAGACACAAATGTTTAAGGCTTCTGCTCAACACCTTTAATAACTGTAACCACTGCGCTACTCCTACTAAATATTTTCCACATTAGGATTAAATGTCTGAGTAAGTGTTCTGATAGATCAAAACCTTGACACACAGTTTCAGAGCTGAAATTAGAAACTAAGGTCAGACTGCTAGTCATCTTAGGCTGTATCTACAGCAGAAAAAACGGCCTCGTGAGAGGAATGAGAGCAGGACAAAATCCATTGCAGCTCAGGACGCTCTTAAGTTGGTTGCCTGATATTTGCCTGACAAACGTGAGCTGAAGTATTTTCAATTAGGATTCTTTGCTATAGAATCCTCACAGAATACTCACCCACACTCTCACTCTTTATATTAGTTGCTCAAAAGAGAGTTCAAATACTAAATTTTGACACCTTCTTGGACTTAAGAGGCCGAGACTCAGGGTACCAATTATGCTTTTCAGATACAGGAATGAAAACAGTTTTTCATTTTGGCATAAAAGCAGTAATATAATTTTAATTGAAGAATTTTATTCTGTATTTAATAATGCACAGACATGCACTGAAAAAGAAATCTATCTAACTTGAGACAGGAAATTCATGTGAGGTAATTTTGCACAGATGTTATTCAGAATGAAACCTCTGGCAAAACATTCATTAATCTGAAGTACCTATCCTGTCTACACATTACTTTAAAATAACTTTGATGTGACTCAGAAAAAGAAAGTTATCACATAATATTCTTTATAAAGCCAAATTACTTATTACATGGACTATATTTCTAAAGAACCATCGAAATGCCACTAATTTGATGACATTTCCTTTTCATTTTTCAATGTATGGTGAAGTTCCTCACTCTCTCTCAGACAACTAATCCCACATCCATAACTCTATACTAGCTCCGTGATCCCTCAAATCTCAACAGTACACTTGCTTTTGGTAATATTATATGACAACAGCAAATCTAGCTAGCAGCTTTCCACAAACTGTTCCCAACCAACCCCTTAAAAACAGGTTAATTGGTAAAATTTAACAGAACATTGATCTCAGCAGAAGTTTGAAGTAAGCCTCCTAATCTAGAAATAGATTTCAGGATAGAAATGAAGTGTATCTGTGATACAAGGGAGGGTGTGTATCACATGAAATTTAACTGAATGGAAAATCTGAGCTGCTCATTCTTGCTTCTCTTTCTGTGTTGGAATTATTTATTAATTTCTTTTGAAGGTTGAGGAATGACTGCCCTCATTTAAAGTAGTCCTGGCTCCCTGAGGGGGAAGTCAAGAAGTTATCATGCCTACTAATTTTAAAATACTACATTATATATTTTGCCTTACATTAGGTAACTTTCTTGCTATCATGAAAAGTTATCTAATAATAAATAGCATGCATGTCTAGGATAGTTCACATGGAATTAATATTAATGGATACTGTTCATATTTTCCAGTTACTACTTTCATTTATCAACACTGTTGTATTTTAGAAAAGTAATCCTACTTTCAAAAACCTGACAGTATAATGCAATGTTCTATTATTTTCCTTGCTTCGTTACCTGTGTAAAGATACTCAGGCAAGTATGCTGGTTGTACTGTCAGAGTCTTGGTCTCATTCATCTCTCTGGTCTGAAGAAGCACTGATGCAATGGCTTGATAGTTGTTATTGCAAGATAATGCAATCAAAAGGTGAAGCAGTAACTTTTTGCTGTGTTCAAAGACCTCCGGGCGGTAATGGTCAAGGCCTAAATGAAAAGGTTACAGCAACCTTTGAATATGAAGTAATAATAAACAAGTTCACATTCCAGAAATAGTGAAAATTCCAAGGCAAGTTCATGGCAACAGTACAAACAAACAAAAGATGTAGTATTTCCAGACACAGTTACTAGTGTTGTTACTTAAATGTGTATAATCAGTTTCCAGATTGAGGTCCCATACAGGAGGTACAAGCAATGAGTGGCAATACAACTTCATGCATTCTGTCTCAGTGCACTGTTAATTTGACAGGTTTGGCAAACCTCTAAAGATAAGGAATACCTGATGGTGGTTGTAATTACACTGCTTATCACAGTATGTGGCTTTCTTGCACAGACATCAGGTTCAGAATGAGTGCAAACTGTGAGAGGTACTGATTTATTAAGAAAGGAACTGCCAGACAAATCACTTAAAAAAGAACTTCAGCTACCAGTGAGTAGCATGAGAAATTAGCCCCTAATTTCTAATTAACTCTAGTACAGGGTGCAGAACTGAAACCGAAGGTTAGCACTGAAAGACTGTTCTGGTTTACTATATATATATATATATATATATATGTGTGTATATATATATATATATATATAAACAATAAGATTTTAAAACAGCCTGAGTAATTCACAAATTACAAATATGAAGGAAACATGTATGTTTTAAAAATGACATTTGGAAAATGATGTTTATAAAATAAACGGCATTCTGTTGTAGTAATCTCTTTTTGATTCTCTTTCAGTACCTTCCAAGATGTTTAAAAATACTTTTTTCTGTTTCAGAGTAGTTTCACTGCTGAAAAAGTTAGTTTTTAACTTCTTCAGCTCCTCTCTTCTCAGGATATATTCCTCTTTAAAAACCAGCTCCTTTATTACTCGAAGTGGCAGCAGTCAACAGATCTATATACTAATATATACTAACATACTCCAGTCACGCTGGTTCTTGTCTGGCCTGCAAAAATAGCTGCTCATATTAACATAGTCTGAATAGTGTGCCTTTGGCTCCTAAGGGCAGTCCTTTGGAGGTCCTGTGATCCTTGGTCTTACTCATCTGCCCACAGCCTCTTCTAAAAAAAAATGCAGGCATCCTGCCCACCCTCTTTTTCAGCTTCTTCAGGTTTCTGCTCCTATTCTCCTTTCTCCATTTCCTTCCACCTGCCAGGAGATAATGAACCCATCCTACCCTAACATACATTGGAAAGGATATAAAAAGTTCTTCTAGGTCTTCTAGAATTCATTCTGAAAATAAATTCTATATTGGCAACACTTGTGACTGAAATCCTATGAAACCTCAGGGTTGTATGAAAGTATTGGCACAGATCTGCTAACTACGAAGTGAGAAGGACAGTTCAGTCTTTGTGCTTGTCCAGTACTGGGCCCTTCTTTACTTTGGAAGCATTCCTGAGAGGGTAAACTTCTGTGACATGGAAACATTTCCATGGGGAAGAAGTCTAGCTGCTCAACTCATTTCATATTGATTGCAAAAGAGATTTTAAACAGCAGTGATTTTCATACCCTTCCGACATCGGCAAGTTCAGTCCAGCAGTATGCCTCTCTACCTCACTATCAGTACTACAAACCATCTATGAGCCTGTTAAACACACATAAATTGCAAAATTCTTTCATTGAAGTATTTTCTCATTCCAATAAATGAAAGGATATTGGCTCTCCAGCTAGCCACCATAGTTGTTTCCAGTCTCCTTTTCAGTCAGATGTATCTGTCTCTCTATTGACATTCCAATAGGACAGAAATTCATACCTTTTGCTAACATATAGCATAACATCCTTATAACATCACAAGAGCTCTACTACAAAACATAGAAAAATTTTCCACAGGAGGTATAACATAGAGAAATTTAATTTAAAGCCTGAAAGCTGTGATCTCACTTTAGTTACCACGAAACCAGTTACACTTAGTTACCAGTTACATTTAGCTTTAATTTCACATTTTAGAATTGAGAGTTCTTAATGAAGAGATTGTTTCAAATGGTATTTACATTTTCTTAATGAGAAACAAAGAAATTTAAAATATTGAAACCCTATTGCACAAACAAATAACTAAAGATACTTTTATAATGGATTAGTAGTGTCTTAAGTATTTTTGCACATGTTGGTTTGCATGGCTCCCTGACAGCTCCTTAAAGCTGCCTTAACTAAAGTGGTCATGCTGCTGCATACTACTCCTCTCTTATTATTCCTGTATTCTTGCGAGAATTTATAACTGTAAGCACCAGTTTTCTCACACTTGTTACAAAACACAGGGAAGATGTTTGATCAGTTAATGGTTACTGATCTGATCCATAAACTTGATCCAGTTCTATTTCATCTCCCTCTTACACTTGGAAAGTTCACAGACATATAAAGAAGAAGGAAAAAATTGTTATGGGCAGCCACAAAATAAATTTAAATTTTAAGTGAAGAATATATGTGAAATATCATATTGAAACTGACTCTGGAAGTCCCATCCAACACAGTCCTGGTCATCAGTCCTGCATTTAATTAGAAGTTTGTGAAATACATATACTGATATACAAAATCCTATTTCATAAAAAACAAAAATCAAACAGAACAGTTGGTGACAGAGTAGAGAATGAATTATCTTCTTCAGCTTACACTGTTTTCTACCACTGTGCTGCAACCTCCCAGTTTATTCTCTTTCTGCCTGCTGAACAGCAGACTCTTCCTAGACTGACCATGAACAGACTTAGTGGTAACTATGGTGACTGAATAAGAATAAGAACCGCGATCTCAGCTATAATACATTTATTTCACAACTGCTTGGCTGTGATTTTTTGTGAACACTATTATTTATCAACCATGAAAGTTAAGGAATGGCTTTATAATGCTAAATACTCTTGTGCGCTAAAAAATTAGACCACTCGCTTTTCGCAACATTAAACAGGAGGACAGGGAAGCTAACACCTTCCAGTTGAACTGTGTTACAGTCAGGAACAGACACAGCAGTGGGAAAAAGCAGTGCCTCTATGCTCAGGTACATAAGGGTGGACACTGATGATAAAATATTCCATTAGCAGTGCAATTAAGCTTGCTTTCCAGTGATCTGTGTCCTATCCCACTACCTCTGAAGTACAGTAATCTTGGACTTCTTACAGAGTATTTTTGCAAAGGCAAAAGACAGCACCAAGGTGTGTAGTCCAGGCCTAAGGCATGTGTAGACTGCTATCACAAACCAAACTGTACAAGGGCTTGAGTTTCACCTGCTATATGTTTTTAGAGATATTTTAGGAAGTCAATCATCTTCAAATTTCTACACATCTCTCCAATTTGCATGAAATTGGCCAAAATATTAAAAAGTGTCAAAGTTTTGAGACTAATTCACGTACTATAATTCCCTTGGGCTTCTTCTTAAGGGTTGAGGGGGAGGTCATAATCAAAACAAGTAAGAAACACAGTTCTACAGCTTCAGCAAAACTAAAGTAAAAGGTTTGGAGTACATTTATACTTTGTTTCCTGTTCTGTTGGTCTTACCTAAAAAGAGGGCATGTAGCAACAAAGGGAGGTGAAGAGCCCAATCTTCTCTCACACTGTGATCCACTACCATCTCAGTCATGAAGATGACAGCAATATTGCACCTGGAAATTAAATCACATTATCAGTTTCAAATGTCTTGGAAATGCGAAAGCAGTACAATGGTGCCTATTTCTCAAGAAATAAACAATCTCTAAATTTTCAAATTTATTGCATTTCTTCCCAACATGATTAATGCTGAAGGACCTTAGTTTTGGTATCAAGCAGATAAGTACCCATTCCTGGAAAAAACCCTCTTATTGTCAATATGTAAAAGAGGAATTTCAGAACATGCATAGCCTAGTCAGAATAAAAGATCAAAGCCCTATGAATAACAGGCACAAAGGCTTTGGAAAGAGAAATTTTCCTTTTCTGTTTGAGTTGTTTCTTCAGTCTGATTCTTACCGGTGATACCCTATATTGTAAATAGGCTTTCTGGTAGAAATTTGGTATAGTTGAGAGCTTCCATTGCAAGTTAATTTTTGCACTGGAAATCAGAAGAAATTGAATGCATGATTTTCAGATGTTCTGAGCGGTAGGAGAGTTGAATTGGTGTTGATCAACTAAAAAGAGTAAGCATCACACTGTCTGAAATGTCAGAACGAGAAACTGCTCACCTATGAAGGGGTCCCCGGGGTGTGATGGTTTCTGGGAGGTAGTCCACAAGTGGTGCCCAACATCCTCCATTGTAAGGCATGGGCAGGGGATGTGGCTGTTTGGTTTCCACAATATTCAATAACCAGCTTGTATATGGAGAAACAGGATCGTCTGCATGGAAAAACAATAAAACGGTGCATAAAACCCAACTCTGGTTACCCATTTTTGAGAAATACTAAAATAGATTTTATGCTAACATATCAGTTCAGCTGTTTGGAATAATGTGATAAGATGCCATGAGGTTTGCAAATTCCTGTGTTCAATAACAAGTGATGCATTTTTAATCCCTCTTTCATGCTGCTGGAAATTAAAGAGATTCCAAGCAGACATTGCTGAATGGTAGGAGCGGCAGCTGAATCCCTGCTGTCACTTAGTAGCTTTGGATCCAGATCACAAAGCACCAAGCAACAGACTTTCTCTTCAAAAATGAGAGAAAAGTTCAGCCAACAAAGCTGCTGTCAGAAGCCATCTGCTGCAAGGAGCAGAGTACCAGTGACGCATTTTTGCAACTCCTCACCAGTGCCCTGCTGAGCGATGGTACAAAGGCAAAGTTAAATGTCCTGAATTAGCAAGGAGGCATCAGGAATGCAAAAAAACATCTTCAGGGCAATTTTGTTTCAACAGGGAAGAATTCTCTCTTGAATTTCTCATATTTAACTCTGCTTCACTATGACAGCTGCTGTTTGTTAACGAGCATTAGGGTTTTTTCTTCCACCTGTTTATCTGCAATGATGTGGGTCAAGTAAGTTATGTCCAACACTTTCTGTCTTCTCTCAGCTGCAAGGTTTTGTTCATCTCTTCTGTATTTTGTTCCCTCTCACTCCTTTTGATTTTCCCACTGGTCAGTTCTTATTTCTGAGGTCTAGCAGTCTGCAATACACTGCTGTGGAAAGTAGCTTTTCCAGGTCTGTTCCTGACATTCACCCAAACATTGCCTTTTATGAATTTTTAATTAGTGTTATTTTTTGCTCGGCTTTGTTTATTTTTCTTTGGGGTTTTGTGGGCTTTTGTCTGCTGGTTTGTTTTGTTTTTATTTTGTTATACTTTTGTATTTTAGGTAGGTTTGAAACTCCCAGCACTTTCCTTTTTTTTCTTTAACAGCATGTATCTGATCCTTGTCAGCTTTCCCACGGGAAAAGAAAATGTTTTGATGCCTACAAAAGTCTCAGAGCTAGCTATTTCTAATGCACATCAATTCTTAGTTTTGAAAAAACATCTTCAGCCCAGATCTTCAGGAGACCTTCAATGCTGTAGCTGCTCCTCCAATTATTTCTAAAATGCCAACTTCATAATTCCCATTCTTCAGTGCTGGTCTTTCAAGGAACATTTCAGATCTGTGTGATTTAGACCTCTACTTAGATCCTCATCTGGAGGATGATTGATTAGTTACAGATAAAGAATAAAATCCCCTAATAATGTAGCAAAGTACAGCATTTTTGCATATTCATCTTCTAAGAATTAACTAAAAAATGTTTGCCAGATGCTTTTCACAGACAAAGCACTGCAAGGGCACTACTTATTACTACCAATTTAAGTGTTTAGCAGCATAGTGCTTCATGAAGTTCCTTAGATCCTCACTCATGTTTTCACAAGTTTATGTGCAGACTGAGAAACGAGCAAAGAAGCACTTTGAAGCTTAACATGCAATCCTTATCTGAACAAAATGGTTCTGCAGAGTTATGTTCCCTGTTTAAATCTTCACCAATACATGTATGCTCAAGTAGACTGGAGAGAAGATGGAAGCCACACAAGCAACTCCTTCGCAACCTGGACTGCCTGTCAGAGGGAATAAGTTGTGCTTTCTTAATGGAAGATGCATTATGTATCTTGCAGACTGACAAATGGTATAAGAATTACTCTTTCTTATTAGAATTCTACATAAATGTCAGTAGCCAAGTAAAATGCATTTTTTTTTCACATCTAGGTATTCATATATTTGCTAAAGGAACCCCTGAGCAAAGCACACATTTTGCATAAATATTCATGGTACTATGAAGCTTGCAGGTACATGCAGGAAAACATTTGGGCACTGGCTTGAGGAGACATTCCAAAAGAGCAAAGAAAATGTCAATATTTTTTAACCTTTTATTACTCTAAGCTCTTGTCAAAACCACCGGCTTTTGAAGATTGTTCTGATAATACAAACATTGTTCTGTTTTGAAAGATTGTTCATGCAGATCAGATTAGCACCAGCGCTTCAGTTAACATTTGGTGAAGAATTTTTAGCAGCTGCAGCACTAGAAAGCCACAAAAAAACCAAGACAAGACCTATTGAGTTTAAGATGTTGCAGACTTTTTTGTGTATTTAAATACTAGAGTTTGTACATAAACAATATTTTGTAAATACTGTGCTTCATAATTATGAATAATAGTTTCTAATATACATTTAGTTATTCTACTGTATTGTATTTGACAATGCATATTTTGCAGCAGAGTATTGCCAAAAATTACTTGGATTAAAGCATATTTTAAATCTTTATTTCCTATGTTAAAATACTTTTCCAAAATTGTGTCCGTAGTACCAAACCAAGACATTATGGCCTATATATTATTTGACCTGGCTTTAACAAGTCCAAGATCAAAGTCAATAACAAGGTCTTGCCTTATTTGCATTTGGTTAGGGCCTAACTGAAATCTCTAAATTGCCTTCTTTAAAATTCAATCCAAAAATGAAGCCAAGCAACGCAACTCCTAAATTTTACACTGTTGTACAATAGTTGACACTGTTTTTCTTTGAAATATCTGCTGAGCACCAAGTGTCTACTTAAAGTCCATTTTGCAGAAATACATAAAGAACAACAAGTGTGCTCAGGAGCCCTATCTCAATCTCTTCTTTGCATCGTATAGCCAGAAACTGGTTGCAGAGGGCCGAGGAAAGCTAAAGAGTAGATAAGATCTTGTATTTGGAAACTCCTCAATCTCTTTTCATGCTCACACAACAGCACTTGATTTGGAGGGATATACTGGCAAATGGTATAATTCAAAGCACTCATTTTAATGGTCCCGGAAGTCTTTCATTTTGCCATGTACAAAATGCTCAGTGTGTTACTGTCTGGAGGATTCTCTGCTGTTGATTTTTGTGAAGTTCTCTGGCCTTCATATAGGTTTGACTGAGCCCAGATTAAACAAAGTAAATTAATTAAACGAGGTATGAAGGTAAAATAAGGACACCCCCTGTATGGTAAAGCTACATTTGTTACATTTCTGTTTATAAAGAATTTAAACAGAAAGCCTCCGCCAGATATTAGAATGTTTTCTTCTCACACCAAAACACCAGAAATTTAATCAAATTGAATAATAAAACTTACTTTTGTCATCATCGTAAGATCCTCCGGAGCTATTACTGTACCTTGATTCTAGTCGGGTATGTGCCCTGATTACATTACTGAACCTTCAAATACAAGAAAAAAATCTTCATTATAAACACAGACTGACATTAAACATCTGGACTATATGCTTACTCCAAAAACAGAAAAAGCATTCCCTTAAGTATGCACTTTTACACAGAAGTTGACAGCTGCACTTTTATTACACAGGAGTAGATAGCAATGTGAATACAATGCTGTTTCTTTCCACAAAAGATTTTGTAGCCAGTTTTTGAGAAGTTCTAACAGCTTTTAAAATTCAGCAAAGGGAAATTCTTACTCTGCAAATGTGACTTTCTTGAAGCAAGAAACTTCTAAGGCTGAAATGAGTCCACAGCTAGTATTTTGTCACAGATCATGTTCATGGGTAAAATTCTCCCAACTTGCTAAAGCAGTAACTGACTGGATAGTCCAAAGCCAAACCCTCAAGCAGGAAAAGCTTCAGCAGATCCCCCTTCCACAGGAGAATCTGCCAGAGCAGACCTAATAGAGAAGTTAAGGGCTATGAGAGCCAAAACAAACTGCTCACAGCTGACCTCAAATCTGCTACAGATCTTTTCCTTTCTACCAGCTAACTTTAACTCATTATCTCCTTTGACATCCTCTACCTTATGCTCTCAGGGTAACTAGGCCTGAAGAGGAGTGAGAGGAGTCATACTGAGGGCTCACACACTAGTGATGATCGAAAAACATCACTGCTTCTGCAAAGCTAAGAAACTAATTACAAATAACCATGTATCAAATGAAACAAAACAGAAGGTTTTCCAGACAACGTTTGATTCAATTTTTTACTAATGTGCATACATCTTAGTGCAGGGTATTTCACTACACATCTACGTATTACACTGTTTCTGAAACACGTCTGTCTCATAAGGACACAATAAATTCCTTGTGTGGGTTACAAAAATGCATCATAAGCCATCTTAATACATGATATTCTATCTATGACCTTCATTATTTCATATGCCTTGATCCATGAAGTCGATATTAATGGACATTCTAAGACTGACACACTGGTTTTGAAGTACAGATGCACTCACAGCTTCCAGTGTCTTTGGTAAAATAAATGCCAGCAATGAACTCAGGCAAAGTATTTGACATAGCTTTCCTCTGTAAGATATTTTATCCAGGCAAAGGAGGTGTCCTTGTGACCATGGATACAAAACTGCAAACTAAATTTTACTCACTGTCCATGAAATCAAAAGGTATGATCAAAACTCATTTTTCATAAAGATTTTTTAGCAGTCACTATTTGATACACACTTTTGATTTTCTTTTTCCTTTTTGGATAATCCCTAAAAACCCATGATCTACTTAGCACGATTCGTTCAATGCAGGTTCAACAGTTGTTTCTTTACAATGCATTATTAAACAACAGTCAGGAACCAGAATCCTGTGAATAGCTTTTTAAAAAAACCTTATATATACTGGGATAACATCACTTAGGATCAGCTTGAGCATCAGAGTTCCTCACAATACAATGCAGACCTTGGTCCAACACCTCACCCTTAGCCTAGGGTGGAATATAGCCACATATATTTTGGAGAAAAAACATCACAAACCTTTCATCAGTCTCTTTCACCATTCTGTTCTCCTCTGCATCAGGAAAACTATCTTGGCCAGCTACAACAGTGTTGCTGCTAGAGGTGGTTCCTGTATATGAGATGTCAGTAAGAACACCTGTTACAAGCAGCACACATTATTTGCAAAGCAATAAAAGACCATAACTTGAAGGGTTTTTTAGCAGCTACAGTCAAAGTGATCATCCTGCAAGTACTTGCACATTTCAATGAACACTGTAACCTCTACAAACCAGGACCTGCTTGCATGGCTGAATGGTGTGGAGTTTATATGCTTTGAGGAGTAGATTAACATAGCAACATTCTTCCACTCCTTAAACTAAGCTCATTCCAAAGTGACATAACCTATTGTTTTTCAAGAATTTGGCAAAACACTAACAAGGTTAAATATGGGGTTGGTTCTTAAGTATATTTGACTACTGCAGAGCGTAACGGAAAACACATTGAGGTCATACCAGAAGCTGCAGCTGAGGCTTTGTTGCTGGCAGCAAAACGATAAAATGGAGGATTATCGCAGTGTTGGACTATCGGGTTCACTGGGTCGGTTTGCTGCAGCTCAAAAAGCAGCTCTTCCATTGTCTGAATAGTGTTATTGCGACACAGATATATTGCAACTTTTTTTATCTAGAGAAAAAAGCAACAGTCATTAAACTCTGACTAAACTGAATTTCCAAATAAATCAACAAATGTTACACTGCACTACTGAAAGGATCCAGAATGCAAGTGCTCCTCTTAGACAGACACCAGAAAGTTCATACAGTTCATACACAGTTTATACAAAAATAAAACTTTTCACTTTGACATCAACATAATTTTCCCAGCAGAGTCAATCTGTGATCTAATTACCGCAAAGTTTTTGCTTACCATTTGCAATGAGCTGTTTAGGCATATAACTATATAACACACACATCTACAAAACTGTAGCTGTAGTCACAAAGAATAAGCCAGGCTCTGAGTAGCTACTTATATCTGTAAGCAAAGTAATAGCCAGCAGAAGAAAGGCAGAGCAATCATGTACATAGACTTCATGTATCCTGATGTGAAAAATCTGAGAGTATCATTTACAGAAATTCTGGAAATTTCTATAAATCTTTTAGCAAGACCTCAAAACTTATTGTTTGCACTGCAACAACAAGGGCTGTTGAGATACTGAGAACAAATTAGGTTGAATTCTTGAGGAAAAAACCCTCATGGCTATTAAAGGCAGAGACTCTCTCCAACTCAAAACCATTTGATTCATAAAGTGCTGGAGCTGGGAGACCATATGGGGAAGCATCCCTCTGTGCTTGCCTGCTTGTTAAAGATGACCCTAAATAGATGCTTATAGGGGAGCTAATATACTGGACTGAACTGCCTGTGGGCTTCACCACAGCCTGTGGGCTGTTCTTATACTCTTAAATACTTCCACTAAAATAACACCCTAATTGAGTAATTTTCCTCTTCTTTTTTTTTTTTTTTCCTTGAAGTAGAGAAAATGCATATATTCCAAGTCTATTTTATTCCACTGTGCTAAAAGTTTCCCAGGGACTTTCCAGATAGAAATCCATCTCCTTTCTGAGGCTCATTTCTGGTTGGGTTCACTGTGCCCCTTTCAGCTTCTCTCACCCCTGAAGGGGTCACACTAAGTCTTTGCTGAAGAGGTTTCTAAACTATAAATATTCTAAGAAATCTTTCAGTACATAATGTGAAAGAATGGACTGCTCAGCAATTTGTGCTGGGGCACTGGGAAAAAATGCTTAAAGGAAACATAAGAGACAAAGCAATTAATTTAGTTGATGAAAAAAAAAAGATTAAAAATAAAGTGAGTCAGGCATGCTTTTGGCTTGAACCCACACATGGAGAACAGATGGCTGAAGGCACAAAGCAGCTGGTGACTGCCTAGGGGCACAGGGGGCTCCAAAAGGAGATGGGTAAACTGGCAATCTTGCAACTCTGCAGTTTTTTTGTGCCCAGGTGACCTGGAACAGTGCTGATAAACTGTCCAAATGATCTTTATCTCCTAGCAGGTATCTGTTATCTACATGATAATGGAAGACACATGTTTATGGTATCCGAAGTCTTGTGTAGTTAGCAGAGTTGGGTATGATTTCTTATCTGTAAACTCCAGGGCATTAGCAAAACACTAAACAGATATGTGATAAGCCCAGTGTATTTTCCTACTCCAGACAAAGCTGTCAGTGAAAGGGTGACTTATAGGCACAGTCAGGCTTCCTAAGGAAGCTGAAAATTTTTTCAGATTTTGCAAAATCTGAGAATCAGACTTTTAACTCAACATCACAAAACATGGACTGACTGGGTGGCAGAAAACACAGGAACCTTGTCAGCTGCTGCCACCAATGAAGACCTGAGTGTCTTGTTAACAGCCACTGGAAGCCTGGGAGGGAGGCCAGAAAAGTCCCACAGGTAAAACAGGAGATGCTGAGCAGATGAAGCTAGAGCTGCCAAAACAGATTGCTCTACTGTCCTGGAGGAGGATAGAGCTGTGAAAGCCAAGACATTGAGGCAAGGAAAGAATTTGAAGAAACAAGTGCTCTGGGTAGGAGGGGGTTTGAGGTTGGCTGCTCAGAGCTGTGGAATGGCAACAGTTTTGGAAAAAAGAGGTGCTGAAAGCTTTCGGTTAGCAAGTATCTGCAGGGGAGGACAATATATGTGAGGGGGTCCTGGGCAAGATGTAACAAGGTTAGCAGGCACCAGCCTACATATTTAGGAGTCAGCTACAAATTTAAGAGTTACACATATACTCAGCACAGGACTACACCTTCCTCTTTGAAAACTGCCCCTATTCCTTTTGTAAACTGACAGAAATTCAACAGCCCTCATTTTGTGTCTTATTTCTGTGCTTTCCACTTGTTCTCCGCTAACACAGCTCCTCCTGATCGAGACCACCTTGGGGCCTAATGTCAAGTCTGTCATAGATTATAGGATCAGTCAGGTTAGAAAGAACCTGGGAGGTTTCTCATCTAACCTCCTGTGCAAAGCATGGTCGACACTGAATAGAAAGCCTCTGTCGCAACTGATGGAAAGATCTTAATTACCCTCAAGATATTTGGGATCAACCCCTTTGTCTTCTTCTCATATAAACCTTGAGCTTTTTCTTACATCAACTCCATGTCAAATTTTCCTCTTTTGATTAGTGAGGCATATATATACACTGATTTGAGACTACAGAATAGTAAACCCTACCAATAAAAGGAAACAAACAGGATGCCTATGGCACAATAACAGTATCTTGAAAATTTGTATGGGCTTCCATATTGTCTTTATTTCATTATGCATAGCAGTCATCATAAGAACTTTAAGCAAACTATTATTTCAGCAACTCTGAATGAAGTATGTTTACGAGGATTTTTAGACAAGTTCCATCACATTAATAGTAATTTTGAATTTACTTCAGGGAAATCAATAGAAAGAGGCTAAGTAATAAAACACCATATTGTAATTGTGCTGGAAAATTTACTAAATTTAGACTTGGTTTCAAGCAGCAACTGAGCAATAAAGAACATGGGAATGGAAATACCCTGCTTTTCTCAGAGAGCCCTGATTTTATTTTAACTGGAATAACAACAATATCCAGCACAGTTTGAGTTGCACATCAGAGGAACCATTATATAATTTATGACAGCCATGCAAAGGCAGAAGTTGATACTGATAGGAGCTTATAAAGGTTAGCTATCTTCTGTCTCTTAAGATGTCCCACAGAAAGTCTTAAGTTAGAGGAGAACAGAATGCATCCCTTTGTTAAAACTGCATGTTTTTCTGAAAGCCAGCTAAATATTTACAACAAATAAGCTAATAAGATCATAGCATGTTATGTCCCATTCATGATACAACATCCATTGTTTAAAAGACTTTCAAAATTTAACTAATAGCTTTGTAAACTAATTGATTACTGAGAAAAAATATAAGCATTTAGTATTTTTACTTCTCTTAGTTTTCCATCCAAGTTATTTAATCTCAGAAAAGCCATTCTGTTTTTTTAATAAAAAATTGAATATATATATATATATATATATATATATATAAACTGTGTATTTTTATGCAAGTCTGTAATGCAAAAATATTTCTAATATTTTTCTCATTCGTTCTGGCAATTTATGGCCCATCTCTGGTACTGCCCCCGTACACCGACATGCAAAGTTGCTCTTTGCTTGAAAGAAGCCCACTTCCTACTGAAATGGGGTGTGCTCCACTGGTGAAGACTGAGATCTGAGGCACTCAATTCCTTTTTTAATTTCAGTTTCTTGGCCCTTTTATATCCGACATTTAATTTGGTACAGTGGGCTAGGCCTTATGTTCATATTTCTTATTTTTGATATAGAAATCAGTTTTCTGCAGGTGATAGCTGTTTTCTTTATTAAAACATGTGTAAACAACAGTAAATAAAATAAAGTGCAAACACTTACATAAGGCAAGAGGATGGTATCACTGCTAACACCACACAAACTAATGAGAAACTGCAGTGTTATCCTAAGGTTGTTACTCCATTTTTCATTGTTGGCCAAAGCATTCCAGACGTTTTCCATCTCTGGTCCGGGAATTTCATCTCCATACTGCAAAGAATCATAGGCATACACTTCTTGAAATATACAGCCCTCCAAACTAAAGTATGCTCTTCTAGAGCACTTTCTAATGCAAAATCTACTGTCAAATGATGTAAAAAGTTACAAAACGGTATTTTCAAAATCTATCTGTCAGACTTCAGAGCATAAATTCTATCTAAAAGCATTTACATTCTGATCCACAGAAGGATTGAAATCACAAAAAAAAATAAATTCTTGAAGAATATAAATTCAAAAAGTGATCCTAAACCCAAGCAGTTTATTAAGTTTCATCTTTACAGTTGTCAAGTAACCAGAGTTCTGTTTCTGCATATCTGTACCTAAGTGCTTCAGTCTTCACAGTCGTGGACAATTGCAAACCTCTCTTCTGAGAAAATCCTAGCAGAATTAACCATTTTACAGGCCTTTGTTTTCACATTAGAAACGAGCAGCTTTTGCTCTCTTTTGCAAGACACAGTTATAGAAATTACTCCCTTTTGTCCAGTCAATTAAATATTTAGTGCATGCATCCCATTATGTGAGAGTCTAGAATTGAAGCAGTTCTGTTTCCTATGTAAAATTTTGGCCTCCCACTTTGAGAAGTCTGTTTTAACCACTGCACAGGTTGACATTCAACTAGCAGAGGACATGCAATCTCCAGGTCATGCTATCCTACTGAAAATTATATAATATGTATTAGCTACCACTACACCATCACTGACACCTACATCTACTGTCATCTCCACTGACTCTTCCAGATGCCAGTCCCTTTGGAACACACACAGCCTCAAAACTGGGTCAATCCATATCATTTGAAACAAGCATACTTAGTCACTCTGGAACCAAGACTTTGTGTGGCTTTGGAAGCAACTTACTCCAAGACTGCTGACAGGCAGTCAGGGTGAGACCGCATCAGACCTGTTTCCAACCCATAAAATTCCACTGACAATATCTAGAGATGCCATACCATCAGATTATTCAAAGCCACTATCATGCCCTGGATATGCAATGGGTATCAAACAGACATGCTGGTGGGCTGAAGCGCAGTCCCCACATCACTTCAGATGTGGTCATATGACAAAACGCACACAAAATAATTATTAGGTTTTCCTTAGAGGCCCTGAACATGAGAATCAACTGCCGTGTAGCACGGATACAGACAGTCTGTTTGAGAGAGGATTAACCCTGAGCAGGTTAGGAAATACAAACCACTCTGTCTCATATGACATAGGTACCAGGCATTACTTTCTGGAGTTTATATATTTAGCAGTTTAGACGCTTTACTGAATCTCGTAGAAGCAGTGCCAGAGAAGGCATCTCACACTAGTAGGGCAGCCTGCAACTCAGCAAAGAAAAGGCAAAAATGGATTCTCATTATCTTCTCCAACAGCTCCTTGGGCATTTTATATCAAAAAGTTATTGGACAAAAGGAATCTCTGGTCCTTTATCAGGACCTGTGATGTAAAATACTTTCCCTTATACAAAAAAATGCTTTAACTAGCACTTTAGAAATTTATACTCATTTTTCCCTTTTCCCTTTTCTAAAGAATACGTGTTTCCTACAAGAGCTTCAGTAGGACAAATTCTAGGTGCTTATTCTCTCCCCCAAATAAACTTTCATCTGCTGCCTTACTCATTAACCCAGCAGGTGATATATGAGGAAACTGGACTTAGAACCCCCATTAGTACTCCTTAATGCTCTCACTATTAAGGTGGGTTTTTTTTAAAGGATGAAACACTTTTCTTTGCCAATGTTTAGGAAGTGAACAGTTTTAGCACTGTCCTTAATAAAACTTCCAGTGTAAAATTATTGGTATTGGAGGGAAGGGTTTTACAGGTTGGTTTCCTTGTTTGATTTGCTTTTTTACCTTGGCTGTCATATACATGAGATTATTAAGAACCAGTGAGGTGGCCTCAGGTGAGCCCCAGCCATTGCCTTTTAGTCCACCTGTGACCGCTATTTCCCCATCCTTGTCCTTCAGTTCATCTTCTGGAGTGGTAGGGCTTGAACCAGGGAGGAGCAGTCTGTTGTCTACAAGTTCAATATTATGAAGCCATGGTAGCAGATAGGTAAGCATGATCTGTCTTCCATTTGGATGTGTTGTTGGAAATCGCTGGCTTACTTCTAAAATAGTAAGAGTTGAAAAGGACAACATATTAATTTATGGAGGAAATATTAAATACACATTTCTGATGTTTGTTAGACTACCTGATGGTTTTTACCTTACTAGCGTACAAAACTGTGTATTTCAGCTTCCTGAAGAGAAACATTGACTTAATGTTCCACAATACCAAGCAGCTGGTCAGGTCTTCTGTCTAAAATAACTAACATCGTCTACGCTTCAACATAGAACTGTGCCATATTATGTATTAAGTGAAGTGGATGCCAATAAAAAGGAAAAAGGATAATTCAATTACTTGTGGTTACTCTAGAATTCAAAGAACTTCTGGAGAACTAGAATTAACGTACCAAAGTGTTCTGCAGAATTACAGATGCCCCACTGGCCTCCAGGTTTCTAAGCTATAGTTTAAATATTAAGGAATTTATTATACTGAGTTTACAAAAGCCATCTTGCATATATTGGGGTCTTTTTTCCTGTGGGAAGGCCTATAAAATTCAGTTGGGTATCAGTCCAGGAGTGCCCTTTTATATATATATATATCTATATATCTATCTATATCTCACTTTCAGAAATCATAAAAAACCAACTGGCACTGTAAGGTAAAGGGATTTGGAAAATCTGGGATAAGAAACTCAGGTTCCTGCCAAAGGGAACCACATCATCTCTCTATAGCAGAATTCTGTAAAATCAGTACAGCAAACATTTCCTTTCTTTAATTGCTCCCTGGCTTTTAAAAATCTTGAAGACACACACAGTTGTCTCTCCTTATGATTCTAGATGTACAGAAGGGGTCTCTTGACTTGGAGTGTATATCTGAGTTTTTTTAAATCACAGTCACTACAGCAACATGAACAGATGATAACAGTAATAATGAATAATTATTGCTTAAGGATAAATGAGCCATCAGAATTTCCTTACATCAGCTATTTATAACTCATGGTATCTTGGGCACCGAGAAATGGATGATGTTCCTTTACCCTCCCTCCAGCCCCTACAGACTGAGCAAAGAAAACATAAATGGATTTTAAGAGCCAGTAAGAATTCCCACGATTACAGATATTTGTGTTCTGTTACTTAAAAACTAGAGTAATACATTAGATTCATAAAAACAGACAGATATGTCTCAAAACATCATTGTTCCCAGGAACGGTCTCAGAGGGGGCATATTCTGAATTGTTCCCCTCAGGTCTCATTCTACAACATTTTTCTGAAAAAAGATATTTCTGATAAAATTAAAGTAATGCTGAGACATGCTCATGTGGCAAATAACAGAAAGTAGAGATCACTCAGAGTCATTCGAATCATTGATAAAACTGGACACAGGCAATCTGCAAATCTGCAAAATGAAAGTCATGTTTGTATAAAATGAAGAATTATATCCTCACAAGCCTCATCTCTAAAAATGCATGTATAAGAAGAATCACATGAGAACTTATTATAGTAGAGTTTGCCAATGTCATTTTAACTCATTCACTTGTAATTTCAGTTACCCTAAGATCTCATAAGTGGCACAGAGTCCCCAAACAGGGTTTCTGTACTTTGCATAAGTACCTCTAGGAAATATATATTGTGTTCCTAAATCTGAACCAGAATAAAAACACGTCAAGTTAAATTTACAAACAGATTTGTATACCATTTGTACAAATGTGTAAAGCAGATAATACGTCAAATATACATAAGTACCTGAAAAAAGTGGAAGGGTAAGTTCTGGATACATCCTTGCTAGTTCATATGAAAGAAGGGCAAGAGAGACACTGTAAAGAGGTGGCAGTGGTCCATGTGTCCCATACAAGATACTGCCTGGTCTTTGCTCAGCTACCTTTTTTGAATATACGAAAAGCTTTGATTCAAGGATCTATAAATGACACACAAAAAAAAAGAGACAAAACTTCATCAATTCAAGTTTAACTATTAGAGAATGTTCTATATGTTTCAGAGTATACTCTCCAAATATGAAAGACACCATACCATTCATTTTTATATAAATATTCCCATAAGTATTTATAGCCAAGACAAAACTGATTGTCTATTTTCAAAACAAAACTAAAATGCAAGTAAACAGAGCTTTATAAGAAGTTCACAAAAAACCCTCCAAAGATAGGAGGACAAAAAAAGTAGCTGATACGTGCCTGCATAAGTTGCATGGAAATTTCATAAATCTCTCTGTTGGTGTCAGATGCCTTGAACAGCACCAAGTTTAAAAGTGTCACTATATCAAAAGGATAGTTCCTAGAAGAATAAACAGTACATTTTTGTGAATGTTGGTGAGGAATGCACTCTATTATTCACTCTATTATTCACTCTAATTTACTCTTTTTAAAACAGAAAAAAAGAAGTAGCTTTTTCGTAGAAAGTCAGATGGGCATCATCAATGAGACACATTACTGCTCATTTTACTAGTAGTTTAAGCAGTGGCCTCTTGATACATTTTGATAGATGATAGAGGAAAATCTATTAACAGCTTTCAAATATTAATAAAATTTCTCAACTTGCTAGAAATAGGACTTTCCCTTCAAAGTAAATCGTGCAGATCATACTCTCAGGTTTTGCTGTAAGTATAGCAAAGATTAATTTTTAGGACACAGTGGCACAGGTAACACAATTTGAGGAAAAAAACAAAAAGCATCCCTTGACATAACTGAATTTGCAAACACAAAAATCTATCCGTATTTTAAAAATCTCACTATAATGCAGTTTCTAGTCTGTTTTTTCCTGTAAAAATCAAAGAATTTTACAGATAAATTTTAAAATATTTGACTTTATGTCTATATCAAACTATGCTGATCAGACATCTTGCCAAATTATTTTTATAAAGAGTAAATTTTCAGATTTATTTTAATTAAATGCAAATTACTGCATTATTGAATTTCTCTATAGATTTTGTCTTCAAAAAATTTAAAAAGGATAGATTTTTATGAAGGCCTGACACAAAAGCAATATTTCTATTCACGTCTTCTTGTAGCTTGAGCTTGCTCAGCATTTTCAGTAATGATATCAGCTGACAGAAAAGTAACTAAACAAATCAAATGGAAGTCAGAAAAAGAACATGACTTTGTTCAAGAAGTCAAACAAGAAGTCAAAATAATTACTTTCATTCTACTAATATTTAAAACATTTTTCCTTTTATAAATTCAATTAAAAACCATGCCAAATCTTTTGAAACCGGAGTTACGACCTACACTCACGTGCCTATTTTCTATCTTCCTGAGCAAAACAGCACCAAAATGACACAGATTTCAAATGTATATACAGTAAGAGCATCTTCTACCAAGCACATCACCTTGTTTTCAGACTCATGAAAATAAAGTGTTACAGTCCCCATGAATTGTTTGAGAAGATGTAAGAGTGTGACCAAGAAGCCTTTACAACAGAAGCTGAACCTCCACTTTTCTTTACATTTGAAAGTATAGATTAATAGATTAATTAATACCTGCTTCCACACACAGTTGCAATGGCTTTGAAACATCCAGAGGCAAGCTGGTATGATCCCGTATAACACCGATCTATAGCCCAGTTGAAGAGATTGATTTGATCAGGATTCAGTTCCAGCAGTAGGACTACAACCTCACAGCCAAGCTGATGAACCTGAGCAAATGTTGAAACAAGATTGATGGGCTCAGATAAGTTCATTCTCTAAATTGTTTAGAGTGATATAGGCAAAATGAGGACAACTGAGAATTCAAATATGTAAGAAGAGATCACAAAATTTATAATAAATTTATTTTAGGACAGAGTTGAAATGTGACTCAGGTTTCAATACCCCTCACTTGAAGTAAAATTGTATGTACAAAGACTACATGAATTAAATAAATTTACCAAAATTAATATAAAGTTTCCAAAATACAGAACAGAAAAAAGCAGAGCCTTTGGAAAATCTAGAACATTTGATACGTGTTCTTGGGCAACTTACATTTATATGGATTAGCTGACTTAACTGACTTCCTGCTTCCTGAGAATTTCACAGTGACACACCTTCATATTTATCCTTCTTCTGACTAACGTAGAAGCAAGGCAGACAAAGAAAAATACCTTTTGCAAGCCCAGGGGTATGAAACTTGTATGTTTAATCCAACTACACCATGCAATCTAGCAACTCTCCATGAAGACCTTGTGTCACTTTATCCTAGTACCACCACTGCTACAAACACAACATAACTAAGTTTTGGACTTTATAGGATAGTACTGAAACAGCAAACACTAATGCCTATTAATATTTTGTTACTAAGTGTAGCTATCTACTTGTAAAGACTGCAAATGATACTTACTGTTAATGGACCATGTGGGATCCTTCTCACCGAAATATGAACTAGTTGTATAGGCAATGCGGTTTAGTTACAATCCTTCATTACAGGATTAATCATCAATGGAAGTGATTAGCTTAGGGGAAAAAAATTTGACCTATTTATCCTAATCAATTACCTATAGTAACCTATATCCCCTAGCTGCTTCACACACATTTTGCTGTTTGCCTTTTTTAGTGATCACAGTCATGTGTGCTGCTATGAGACTTTTACGGAGAACAACAGGTCAAAGTGCAAGATACCACAAAAAGAAAAACTGTTCTCTCTCTCTCCACTTGATATAAATCTCCAATCTACTCCTTGTTAATCAAAGAGACAGTTCAATTAGCTATAAATGCAGACCTATGACTGTGTAGTTACTGAGTTACATCTTCACAGAAATGGAGGAGAAAATGGCAAGAATAATCTACTACATGTTCTTTAAAAAGAAAAAAACACCCTTCCTTTCCTGAATAATTTCTTTTATCACTTATTTGCAAGACCTAACCCACACAACTTTCACTCAAATTTGTTTCATCAGCATCTATGTAACCAAGCAGTAATGGATTTTTAGAATGTATACAGTCATAGTTCTTACAGTCACAAACTCTTTAGTTACCCAGTACAGACATTAAAGTTATCCATCACTGTTGCACTTTGGTGAGTACTTACACGTAAATCTTGACAAGCCAGAATGTTATCAAGCCATTTGTAAAGATATCCATCAGGGGAAAGACCAACATTATCAAACACAGGTCCACAGCAGAGCACTGCTGACATGGCCTGGAAACGCATGAAACTTCAGTTACTCAAAAAATTAACATAATGCACCTCTCAGAATTATTTTAGCTGAGATCCAGGTTGAAAGGACTGCCACTTGTTTTCCATTTTGAGGGAACTATGGTGAAAATAGTAACAGATGACTTCGCTAAAATTCAATAATTATGTTGCTACAGGTTTTACTGGATTCAAGATCATGATCAGTTTAAGCATTTTCGAGGGAATACTGTTGCCCAGCTTCCCAGTTATTCAAGATACATTTTGTCATTTAACCCAGTCTTCACAAATCAAGCTATAAAAGCAATTAAAGTATACTCGGAGCTTTCAATAGTAGGTTTCTGCAAAAATTAAAACTGTTTTACAGCAAGTGATGCAGCTTATATAAGTATATAAGCTATTTCTTTCCCAGCTTATTTATGCAGGGGAGTTACAACTAGTTTTGCCACAAAAGTATCTCATTACTGGGCATGTCTCCAGGCAAGTATGGGAGAAAGTCCTGAGATGTACACACCAGTACAGATTCAGTACGCTGAGATACTGAATTTGGTACTATACTTAATTTCAGAGACCAAGATCCTCTTGCTGAATCTGATAACCTGTTAATGAACAGCTAAGTAAAGTTTTAAAATGTCTTCTGCTTTTGAAAATAATTAGCCTTGAAAAGGGTTGACAAAAAAAAACCCACATAACTTCAGTCCTATACTGTATGATACCACTGTACATATACATATGACCATACAAGTCTGGATTGAGTATGCCAATTCAAATTTCTGCAAAATAAAAGGAAATAAACCCCACAACTACTTGTATTTTGACTGCAACACTGCTGTTACAGGTTTGGACAACAAAATTTTATTACCTTTAATGCACAATATTGGTATCTTGTAATCTGATGATTTCTATCACTGTAACGGTCCAGTGGTGTGAACATAATACTGAAAGGTCCTGCCCACTGGCTGAATAAGATGAACAGGTGATGCCTCAAGCTCTGCTGAGGGAAGAGAAATCTCCTGTGGTGAACTAAGTGAACAGAAATAGAAATAGTTGTGATTGGTTAATACTGAATACACATTCATGTGGCATAATGATGACATGAATTTCAAATTTCTACAAAAAGGGAGGATTTTTATATGTTCAATATACACTTACTCTGAAGTATCTAAGCTCCTTTAAAAATCTAATGAAAGGAGTAAGATGCATCTTATTTCCAAGAGCCTTCAGTTCCGAATTAATACAAGCATGTACAGCTGACTTTAGTAAAGCTTGCAAGAACCTAATTATAAAATCAGAGGTTTCACTGCCTTTGCATTCCTTTCACAGCAAATATTTACTTGTTTTCTCCAATCTTTTAAATGGAAGCCTAAACAATACATACATCTTATCCTAACACAGTAATAGGTAGCGACAATAAAGAGAAGAAACTTGGTGCCTGTTTGTTTACGACAAAGATCTGGTATATGTTCTAAACAGCCAAACTACCTGAGCAAGTGAAAAAGTATCTATGAATTCTTAACCATGTGGAGGAAAAAAAAAAAGAGAATTCTTTTAAACGAAAGTTTTATGTCCCCTCAGCAAAACATGATGTCAGAAGCTATACTAGGTTTATTGAAGAGACTGGCAAACCGCTGCTGGTCAATTATTTTTCACGTAGAAACTGTGGTGGAAGCCAATAAAGTTTAACTAAACAACATTTATGCAAATCAGTATGAACAGTGGCTAAAAGCTATTTCACTTATAAGATCTTAACACGATAAACATTTGTTTGTTAGGAGCTGTTATGGCTTTGTTAGTTATTGATACATTTTAAAGCTGTCTTGTTAGCAGAAATATATCTCTGAATTATTGAAATGCATTAAGTCCTTATTGTATTCTCTCAAAGCATGACTTTCACTGTGGAAAATTCATGTATCACGTAGTCATTGGTCATGACAGTTGTAGAACATGAGAATGAATGCAAAGAGGAAGGGATTTGCAAAGCAAGGCCTCATGGCAAAGTAACTACTAAAGAAATACTGTATTGGTAATGAACATCATGTAGAAGAAAAATAAGGGAGAGAAATTCAGTATTCTGTTTGCTGTTGGCAGCTAAGAACTTGACATCATTCAGTTGAAAGGGATTTTTTAAGATAATAACAGGGATGCCATTTTTTCTTTATTTTGTTCAACTATTTTATAATTTTTATATATCTTACAGCTTTGAAAAAAATTACATACTGGAAACTTACATGAAAGCATTTGTACATTATTTATTCCCTCACTTTGCTCTTTTGAATTCCTTTGTATTTGTTGCTACCAATACTGCTATGTCTTGTCATAGATGATCTAGACATAACAGACTTTGAGTAAGCTGCAGACCTCATTGTTCAGTAAAAGCATAAATTCAACTGCAGAAATCTTGGTGATACAACTGGACTCCGGTAACATGGTCTCAAACACCTCAGGCAAATTTTCACTGGGCTTTTAAAGAGCTGGCTATTACTGTTTTTTAAAAATTTAACTCTTAGTACACTTTTGAACACATTTTTGTCTACGTTCCCCTTAACATTCATTACATGACAATTCACAAGCGGTAAAAAAGCACAGAAAAAAAGAAGAAATAAAAAATTACTTTTCCAACACCTATATTAAATGCAATTCATAGTATGCTGAGACAATTCATCACCATACCTGGAACACACTGAATCAAGTTGGCAATCATTGCACTGAAATGTGCTCTCATATCCTTAAGGATTTCAACTTCTTTATCATTTTCAGCCTCCAAAAGCATGCGAGTCAGATCAACGTACTCTAAGAACAAGGCTCCAAGGGCTAAGGTATCTCTTTCTAAGGCTCCATTTGTACTAGCATAAAGGAAAGTTGTACGTTAATATAGAGCAACAGTGTAGTTATACTACAGTTTTCTGAAGAAATGTAGTATAATCTTTCCATATCTGACAGTCTACACAATTGTTGAAAGAACATACAACATACAACAAACAACATAATCTCAGTGTGGAAAACATTGAAAATTATTTCATGTAAAAGATCAATTTTTGATGAGTGATAGTCCTACCTGTCACTTATAACACCAGCATCAGCAAGTAGTTCAAAAATTCTCAGTAACTGCAGCCTTAGCAGATCTCGGCGTTCTCGACGTTTCTTGTTCTTGGAATTTAAAATAACAACCATTTTTATATGCCTAGGTGTATACATTAAAAACTAGTAGCTTCAGAAATATCAGTACAGTAGTGAGATTTAGGAATTCCAGTTCAAGAATTTTCTTCATGAAGGAACTCAAATGCTTTTGGATATTTCACCAAAACACTCTGCTTATGCACCACTAAAGAACTGAGTACAATCAATATTTTGTCTTTGTAACTATTATTGAAAAAAAATAACAGCTACCTTAGTATTTACTGAAAATGTAGAAATGAAATAATGAAATACTGGATAAAAAATAACTAATATTCAAGGTTCATATGCCAAAAACCATGCTATCTTCAGGTAACAGGAAATGCTGCAGATCACCATGATATGACATGATCACCAATATTCAAGTTAGCTCCTGGCAGACACCACTCCAGTACACTTTTGGGTATGTTGACTGCAGGGGTTGTACACACAGTTAATGTACTCCTCCCACAGGACAGGACTGCATGATTGTTAACTGGTTCATTGTATCTCTTTGTCTTCTAGAAAGCTGTCCTTTCTGTCTCCTATCTTGCCTGGAAAGATGTGAATGCAACAAGGCCTGTTCTTTGCTAAAAGGCTTAATTGACTTGTTTGTATCCTGCATCTCCACTAAGCAAAAAAGCCATGAGAAGGTCAAAAAGCTGCTATTGCACTCAAAGAAATTTGCAACCAGAACAAGAAAAGCTCAGACAAAGCTCAGATTTTCCTCTTCAAAACATAGGAATTGCAACACTGAGTCGGATCAAAGACTTATCTCATCTAGCGCTCTGGCTCTGCCTGTGGCCAGCAGTAGACGCGTGGGAGAAGAAAATGATGCTTTCCCTGGTATTTTGACCCAAAACTGGCAGTCTGCAGCATCCTAGCCAAAGATTTCATTCAAATCATTATGCCATTTGATTTGTTCTATTCAGAGCCCTGTTTCTTTCCTGTTACACCTTAAAGGTTCCAGGAAGCACGTGTGGGAATAAAAGCAGTTTTATTGTAACACAGTATTTAACAGACACAGCTGCCTCCTGCAACAGTGTCAGAGGAGATCTGGCAAGCTCTGTGCCAGTGCCCACAGGGCGGAACTTGTGTAATGTCCGTTTTGGTTTACCCCTGCAGTTCTTGGCCATGCTGGTAATTCTCTTCATAGTCATAGCATATGTCAGTTCAAGGACATTATTTCTGGTGTGTTGGATACCTGCCTGCTGACATGGAGACCTGCTGTGTTCTCAGCAGTTACATGACCCATACAGTCCCTCCTGGGTTTACTGGTGGCACTGTTTGCAGGAAGGTGGCCCATTTCTTCACATTAGGAACTACACAGGAATTAACATTGCAGCCTCTTGTTCTCATATTCCTCTACTGACATTTCCATGTACTAAATTCCTCTTCCAGTATCCTATAGACTTCTGAACTAATTCTCACAATTCCTTTCCTGAGGGTGGACTGCATATGTATGCCTCCAGAAAAGGCCTTTCTTGAAGTTGTCTTAAATGGTGCACAGCCAAAATGCAGTGGCAAGTGGCTGCACTAATGTGTATTAATCCACTTCTGCCCAGTATCAAAACAAGTGACCTTCAAATCAATGACTTCATGGGTATGGAAGCCACAGAAAAAACCTGAGGTGTGAAGAAACACAGGGTGGAAATGGTAGTGGACAGACACAATATTATTAAGAATTGTTCATGTAAAACTTAACTTGAATGCCAAGTGAATTATCTTTTTGTTTATTTCCATATTGGGCATAGCTGAGAGTCTCTGTCCACCTATTAATGATTTAACTTTCTCCTGGTCACCATTCCCTGATGGCTTCACCACCCAAGACTATGACCTGGCAGATGGGGACAGATCACCATGATGGTTCCTTATTGAAACTGCTGTGGACGACAGAGTAGTGAATGTACAGTTTGAAATTCCTTGAGAACCAGGTAAACAAGCCTGGGTAGAGGACTAGTAATGCCATGCCACTGCTTTCTGTACGCAGCTGTAGAGGCTTTTCAGCAGAGCAGCATGGACATGATGACTGTGTCTACACTTGCAAGCAGAGACAGGAACTGTTTGTGGCACTAAAGTCAAGCAGCACAAACTGCCTCACCTTCATACGGCTCAAAAAGGCTTGCTATGTCCATCTTGCCTAGTGGGACTCATGCAATGTTTCTTTGGCCCAAGGCATTATCATTGGGCATTTTCTGATCACAAAATGCCTGCTTGAACCTGAGGGCTGTGCTGCAACCATAGCAGGGATTTTGCAATTTGTCCCATAGGCTGCTGCACCCAGGGAGGCAGGGGATGAGGGGAAGTATGTCAGAGCTAAAGCTGAGGTAGTTTGGAGGACTGTGTCTGGTGGCTTGGGGCCTCCTGTGGCTTGCTCCTGGGAGTGAGCTACCTCCAGAGCCATCTCAGATTTCTATCTTGGAGCCAGATGGAATGGTCCAAAACTTTGTCAGGGAGGGAAAACTGAGCAGAACAGCAACTCAGGTCCAGTACTGAAGCTGTCCCCATGGTTTTCCTGTTTAGCTGCATAGACACATCCTGTGACTAAACTGCTTACTGAGGCTACAGAGTCAATCACCAGAGGTTTTTAAGAACAGAACATTCTCCTTTGTATGGATAAGAAGATCTGTTGGGAACCCATTTAGCACTGCTTTGTATTTTAAAAAAAGAGAGTACTATAATGAAGGTGAAAACTCCAATGAATTTGTCAGTCAACCTGTTGCATTTATAATGAAAAAAATTAATCAACTGAAATTGAAATTGGGAAGATCTCAGATTTCTGTAATCAGTGGCACAGGGTCGAGTTGGAGGTCTGTCACTAGTGGTACCCCCCAAGGTTCAATATTGAACCCAGTACTGTTTAACCTATTTATCAATGACAAGGATGAAGGGGCAGATGCCTCCTATGCAAGTTTGCTAACAGTACGAAGCTGGAAGAAGGGGCCAGTACCCCAAAGGGCTGTGCAGCCCTCAGGTTGGAGAGATGGGCAAAGAGGAACTGGCTGAAATTCAACAAAGGCAAAAGCAGGGTCCTGCACCTGGGGAGGAACAACCCCATGTACCAGTACGGGCTGGGAGCTGACCTGCTGGAAAGCAGCTCTGTGGAGAAGGACCTGGGGGTCCTGGTGGACAACAAGCTGTCCATGAGCCAGCAGTGTTTTTTTGTGGCCAAGAAGGCAAATGGTATCCTGGGCTGCATTAGGATGGAAAAGCATTGCCAGAACATCTAGGGAGGTGATCTTGCCCTAGTGAGGCCACTTCTGGAGTGCTGTGTCCAGTTCTGGGCTCCTCAGTACAAGAGAGACATGGAGCTCCTGGAGCAGGTTCAGCAGAAGGTAACAAATGATTAAGGGGCTGGAGCACCTCTCTTATGAGGAAAGGGTGAGGGAGCTGGGCCTGTTCAGCCTCGAGAGGAGATGACTGAGAGGGCACATCATCAATGTCTATAAGTATCTGAAGGGAAGATGTCAAGAGGATGGGGCCAGGCTCTTCTCAGTGGTGCTGAGCAATAGGACAAGAGGCAATGAGCAGAAACTGATGCACAGAAAGTTCCACCTCAACATGAGGAAGAACTATGCAGGGGATCGAACATTGGAACAGAGCCCAGAGAGGCTGTGGAGTCTCCTTCACTACAGATATTTAAAAACCGTCTGGATGCAACCCTGTGCCATGTGCTCTAGGATGGCGCTGCTTGAACAGGGAGGTTAAACCAGATAAACCACGTGGTCTCTTGTAACTTGACCCATTCTGTGATTCTGTGAAGTTGAAACAGATGGCCCTGACTGCACTGCAAATAAAAGTGTATCTCAACTCTGCTACTAAATGTGCTTGTAGCCCAGGTGTGTTACCAAAAGTGATTTTCTAATATACCTAAATTCCATATCATAAGGTTTCATATTTAACAGGAAATTTTTCCTCAGAATGGAGTTCTACATTGTCCATTTTTTATAGAATTTAAATTAACGAGGTTTTAAAGGAATTATTTTAAATTATACAATTAATAAAATTTTTGTTGCACACCAAATTTACCTTGTTAGTTAGTACAAAAGAGTATATTTGTATTTCAAACAGACGGAATTACTATTTTTAAATGGATTTTTCAGTTTAAACCAACTAGTACATTTAATTTTTGCAACTAACCTCTGGCCTTCTTTCTAGGGCTTCTTTCATTAGTGGGTGAAGTTCTTCTACTAATTCCCTAAATTAAAAAACATAAATATTTGTTAACAAAATTTAGTGTACTTTAAAAAGAATAAATATTTTATTCAATATATAAAACCAAATGTCTAAAGTGCAAATAAAATTTAAATATGTTTAAATTACAACAAAAATAAAGCATTTTGATTAGACACAAATAATTGAGAATATGTTAAGAGGGGAAGTACCTGAAAACAAGGGAATTTGTTCTTCCAAATCCTAATACAAGTGATTCTGTTATTTCTATGCTTTCAAGTCTCATCAAAGGAACTAGTTGTTTCAGTAAGACTCCAACAGATGGAGTTCCAATAGCCTAAAATATATTTAGAAATTATTGATATTTATTTGTCAGCATATCAATAATAAGTAAATACAATTTTTATTTTTTTTACAAACATACGTTGTCCAAGAATCAATATGTATTTTAAAAACATGCTGAAATTATTTTACTATTATAAATATCAATACACCAGTCTAACTGGATGTCTGCCTCCCCACAATCATCTCAATAAGGCCTAACAAATTAATACATCTGGGAAATCTCTTTGCTTTAGTTCAGATTATTGTAATTTATTTAATTGTTGCTTCATTAAAATATTCGAGTAATTGCATTTGAGGAGCTACTGCTCTTCTCGGGTTGCTACTACTTGAAACCGTGTTTCATATATTATTCCTTCTGACAGGCATATGTCCAACAGGAATACAATTTTCATTCAGAAATCTGCCTTATTGCTTAATGTTATAAATTTACAAATTGGAGTGCTCTACGAGGAAAGTAAAGGTAAGACAAACTGTAGCTGACTTCAAACAAATGTCCAGCCCTTCTGTATTTTGAATATATACCAGGCATAATGTGAAAAAAAGAGTAATATTTTGAAAATGTCAGGGCTTATTTATTGATACATCATGTTATACAGATGTTTTAATTCTTAATTGTGTGTTAAGTAGTTTACATATATCAAAATAAAATATTCCCCTAACTGAAAGACTTTCATTAGAGTATGATTTTGCATGGAGATGCAGTTTAAAATTCTCCTAGATAAATAATTCGTTTGAAGCAGGATACATCACCTTATTATCATAGTTCACTGTTCCATCAGGAGTGGTGGCCATGATCTCTGGTGTTGAAGCACGCAAGTGTCCTGGGCTCATAATACTGGGCTTTGCTACTCCAAAACAGAGAATAAGGTAGTTTCTCCACAAAGTAACATAGTTGTCTCCACTGCTTGCTGTACTTGTTTTCTTTGCATTAACAGGAATACTAGAATTTAAAAATAAATGAAAATTATTAGAATAATTTCCTAGTCTTAATTGTACAGTATTTTAAAATATTTTAAAAGGGAATAAAACATGCTATGTATCTACCAGCTTCAAATAAACACGAGAAATCAGTGAGAGGAACATGGGAGAAATCAGTGAAGGTAGAAGCCTAGAGTTTTCCACCTTATAAGTTACAATTATGAAACTCAAAATTGTGTGGCACTAATCTCTGGGTGGCAACTTGCAGGACTTGTGGACTGATACTGACACATGAGACTCAAAAAACCTTGTATTAAAATCACACAGACCATAAAAATGCCACTTACTTTGGATCCACAAGAGGCATTATCAGTTGTAGCCTTGTGAAAGCGTATGGCCAAGCATAGCTGAGAGCTGTAGGACAATGTTTTGGTAGATTCTCCTGCCTAAGAAAACTGAAGAGGCAGAGAACCCAAGGGTCTTTAACGGACTGTGCAAATATCCAGACATGGGAAGGACTTTTCACATCATAATGGCTATTTACTAGGACAGCATTCCACTCCACCAGCCACTGCAAATCCACACTGTGTGTTAACGGGATTGTTGTCTACGAAGAGAAAAGATAAATTACCACTCTGTGCCGTACTACTCAGAAACCGGGTACATAGGAAACAGATTTGCTTTACTTTATTGTGTAGAACGAAAGCATAACATTCAAACCTTTGCTACAGAAACTGTAACAACTGAGCTCAGGTGCTGTTATTTTATATGAATTTCCTAATCATGCATTACAAAGTCAGAATGTCTCTTGCTTGTTCAGTTTCCGAGTGCCCCAACCTCACCACCAGTTCAATGCCCCCTTCTGTGTTGGTTTTGGCTTGGGTAGAGTTAACTTCTTCACAGTGGCTAGTATGGGGTTATGTTTTGGATTTGTGCTGAACAAAGGATCGATAACACAGAGATGTTTTTGTTATTGTTGTATTGCTTACACCAAGCCAAGGCCTTTTCTGCTTTCCCTACTGCCATGCTGGTGAGGAAGTCGGGGGGTGCATGGGAGGCTGGGACGAGACACAGTCAGGACAGATGACCCCAACTGGCCAAACTGATACTCCAGACCACATGACACCATGCTCTGTATATAACGTGAGGGGAAGTAGAAGGAAGGGGGAAACACTTGGAGTGATGGCATTTGTCTTCCCAAGTGACCGTTATGCATGACGGGGCCTTGCTTCCCTGGGGATGCCTGAATACCTGCCTACCCACGGGAAGCAGTGAATTAATTCTTTGTTTTGCTTTGCTTGTCTGCATGGTTTCTGCTTTTCCTATTAAACCGTCTCTACCTCAACCCACCAGTTTTCTAGCTTTTACTCCTTCCGATTCTCTCCCTCATTCCGCTGTTGGGGGAGTGAGTAAGTGACCGCATGGAGCTTGGCTACTGGCTGGGGTTAAACCACCAACAGTCCTTTTTCGCGTCCAGTGTAGGGCTCTAACCCACAACCCTGAAAAGGGCACTCATGTGGCAAGGACCATTTGTTGCTTTATACTTAAGTGGGCTGAAAAGAACCCAAACTGAGTGTTTCCACTCTCTGGGAGAGAGATAGAGAGATAATCTCTACGACAGCTGGCAAAAAAAGTTGTCTTACATTCCAGTTTTCTACTGATACTTTTTCATTTGAAATGCTTAATCTCTGCCACTTCTAGTGCATGTTAGACACATGAGACCCATGAGAGACAGAGAAAGTAGAGATTCAGCCCAGCTGGGAATTGCTTCAGAGCTTATGCTCAGGTTTGCAGGCAGAGAACACACAAGGGAGCTAAAGTTTATTCCCTTTTCATACAAAGATTGCAGTGAGTGACTTCCAAGTGCCTCACACATTTGGTGGTGCTGGCAATAAAACTTTTTCAGCTGTTCTTTTGGATGTAGGTCCAGAATCCAGGTAGTTTTGATTATAAATTTTGGTTGTTGCTGTATGTAGTAACTTCTATATTCATAGTAACATTATTTTCATGGAACAGATTGTCTGGGACACTGTAGAGCCTTGGAGCTCTTGGGTAGATGGCTGGAGCCTTAAAGCTGTATGATTTGTCAGTTTTAGTTCTGGTATTTCATGTCTGATATTTGTTATGTAAACACTATCAGTAACAGTATAGTAGCACTTACTGAATCTGAAACAGCCACATGAATAAAACTTTCAAGAATAGAAGAACTCAACTGATCCATGACATCAATCATAGGTCTGTCATCATCCTGCATAACACAGAGAACACAAGGTAACGGCTTCTTATTTGTCTTGTACCATCTAAAAATTATGACATGAATCTAAAATAGCTAAAAATATTCAGCGACAATGCCAGGCATTGTCTTTTCCATATTAATCTCAGAACCAAGTCCAGCCTGTGGTTTGAAACAAAGTTAATTTGCAGCTATAGCTTACTGCTTAGCAAACAAAAGCACATATCAGAAAATCCCAAATGACTTTGGATAGCTGGTATCAAAAGACTGTAAAATTAGCTTACTGTTTATTGAAGCATTCCTTTGCCATGAACACACATATTTGTGTTCTTAGGCATTTAGATGGCTCACTGGGCTGTGACTGCCCATACACAACATGACTCTCCATATTTCTATACCCATAAAAAAAGACTTAGAGGTCTTTACCATAGAAGGAAAGTGTATGTGGATAAAGTCAAATGTGTCTTGCACTGTGTTTTTTACAAAATGGTATGCTACAGGAATGAGTTTACTTTCCAAAAAAAATTTATAATCCTGACAATACAAAAATGATCCATGCCATAAAAAAAGGTTTTACAGTGTATTTTACATTCACATCATGCCAAAAGAAAACATTAAGTGGCTGTACATGTTTCCATTCAAATTCTTAAACAGGGCGTATGTCATTAATGCTCCATTGTTGAGTACACAGAAAGGTTTGCAGTGTTAAGGCAAATAGAAATAGTAAGCTGAGATCAAATGCTTTTTTATAGACTACGTCCATACCTGCTACACTGCAGCAATCTCGTTAAAAGCAAGTGTGATAGTAGTTTTGAATTTATTTTTGGAAAATTTTAATTCAAAGTTCCAGACTAAAAAAATCATACCTCTGCCTGGCCAAGGGCCAGGAATAAAGAGCGGATTTCTCTGAGGATTAAGACAGCCAGTTTACGTGTAGCAACCTGGAAACTACACAGTAGAACCAGTGCAAATCCTTCGACTGCATGCAGTACGTTAGAATAGGGGCTTCTTTCAGACTGTATCCTGTGGCTGGATCCATTTGGTATCAACTGTAGAACAGTGCAAGGGAAAAAATTTGAGTGGTGGTGTTTGAAAACCAGGTCTCCAAGCAATATTCTATTTAACTAAGATATATAAAGAAACAAAATGCACAGGCCATGAAAATACTGAACTAGGAAATTAAGAGCATGCACTCAAACAATCAAGTTTTTTTGGTTTACATTACCTTGTTCCACAAAAACAATGTACAAGTCAAGTCCTTTGACTAAACACTTTCCTTAATTTTCAATTAATCTACACATTTTTTTCTATCCGCCACTAAAAAGTGAGTTAATAAGTCAGACTGTGAACACTTCACACTTTTTCTACTCCAGACAGCAGGTCCTCAGGTCCTTCTTTGATATTGTATCAGCCAACATTGTAGGTGGGTGGCTTCTAGAACCTTACCCCACCAGTAAAGTGTAATCATATTTAATGAAAAGTATGCAAGGATTTATCTTTTCTACATTTTTTTTATATTGCTACTATTACCTAGTAATTAACAGTCCTCTGTGACATAAAGCAGACCTCATGCTTGTCTGCTTTAAAGGAACGCATTTACAATATGATTAGTTTAGTAGATAAGAAGCCTAAAAATCATTTCTCATAATGAAAATATCTGTGGGACAGTGCAGATGGGAGGAGCAGGAGAAAAGCTGTTCAGTTCCCAGAAATATTTGTAACACATGGAGACAGAGGGCTATTGTAACAATCAGGTTCTTTGATGTTTCTGAATCAACCAAATGAAATGGCTACAGAAAAAGAAGATCTATTTCCCTCCTCACAGCATTCCTACTAGCATTATCAATCTGTTTCAGTCCTGGGAAAATGTCCTTCTAACATAACTACATACACATATTTCACTTTATGTGCTTTTATTGATGTGCATATTTTAGTTTGACATGCATTCTCTTATGTTGCTCAACAACAACATCTGTTGTATTACACAAGGATGTAGCTGTCCTCAAAAGACACGTGAACTAATTACCTAAAAAAAATTTACATAGTAAATTCTTCTCAGGTGAATAAATACAAACCACACAAACCACCGCTATCAAGGAATATAATTTCTGCCTTCGATTAGTATAAATGTCAGGACACAGATCTCTTGATTTCATACCTCTCCAGATCTGTTTTTTGCCTGTTCAGAAGCTTTTCCTGGAGTGTGTATTACAAGCTTCCATTGTGTAAGCAATTGTAGCAGCAACTTCAGTGAAGTATCAAGAAGGGTATGATGCATATCATTCACTTCACGTAGCAGAAAATTAGTAAAACCAAAGAGTACATCCTCCCGCCAGTCAACAAAGTCAACAAGTAGACCCTGAAGAGAATTCTGTGCAATGTGTCGAAGTTCATCATCCATATGGATAGACAGCCTGTAAGTACAAGTAAATGTCAGATAACAACAAATCTAAGGAGTGTTTACCATGGTACGAAGCATATGGTTCTCAGTAACATAACACCAATAGAAGATTCCCACTGAAAATGTAAATTCCAATGATGCTATCATAGTTTCATTATGACTGACCACAATTAACATCCTTGACCTATTTTAATATTGTAATTTATGGCATAACAGTGCCTTAAGATATTCAAGGATCTAAAAGGATTGTGTTCCACTCCTAAATTATAGTACCTCTAAAGTACATGCTTTGGCAAATTTGCTGTCTCCTCAAACCAAGTATATTTTTTATTTACTTACTTATAAAATAACTTCTATTTAGTTATGGTAGCAAAAGGCTTAAAATTAGTACATAATTTCATAATGTATGTATTTATTTGTTAAATTTAAATATAAAAAGATTCACAACACCTCAGCTGCCTAACAGTTAAACCAAATCTTTAGCCCAGAGGCAAATCTTTATTGAAAGCAAATCTTCAAAAGAATTAAAAAGAAGCATTTGAATTAAAAAAAACTGTTTTATATTGCAAATAAATTAGGATAGGCAAAAGGGAACAGCCTTGGGACTTTCCATACTTTTAGAAATACACTGGACACTCCCAAAGTCCATCCAAAAGATGGTGACGTTTCTGAACCCATTTTAAAATTTTATTTTGTTTTGTATTTTCATCACATTATTTTCCAACATAAAAATTCTTTACCCTTTCTTCTGACACAGAAATTATAAAATCCCTTCTGTGTTGGTAGTTGGCAGAATAAAGTAAATTCAGATTAGCATGTTCTGCATTTTTTGCTTCATTGCCTTTACGATGCATTTTGTTTTAATTACCCATGAGACTGCAATTTTCTGTATTGTGTTAGAACTCATTTTTAAAGTATTTTATCTACATTTAATCTACATAGTTGAAAAGGAAGACTCATTATAATGAAATGGACAGAAAGCTAGGAGAACAAAACAAAATAGCAAATGGAGTGGAACCAAATTCCATTCAGTTGGAAGTGTATGATGAGATGTGGTTCATAGAAAATTTGATTCATTATAGTTGCCTAATTTGGAGGAAGGGGACATTTCATTTAAGTGAAATGAAAACAACTGCCATGAAGCTTCATCCCGGCGAATACGACTCCAAAAATAACTGTTATGCTTTAATAACCATGTGAATTTCTATATAAATTTAGAAACAAAGTATTTTGTTGTGCCAAGAAAAGACCGTTTTTGTCTCCTATTCAGGATGCCAAAACCAGAGAATCAAGCAAAAGCTTTGAGACTATGACTAAGTCATCCTTCAAATGACTTCCACAATGACACAAAGTAAAAACAGAAAAGAAGATACAAAAGACACATATCTCCTAAGCCCAAGTTATGGTATTAACTAATGAGATGAAATTCAAAGCCAGCATAACAATACATCTATGTATTACCACTATATGACAGGCAGATGAGGAAGTAACTACAAGTTTGTTTGTTTGCACTTGAGTCAGTTAAAGTTAAGACCTACTTGGGGTTTTGTAATGAATGGTTGCAGTGGGCAGTGAAAGGGCAAAAGGTACAATATATACTTGACATCTGCTCTACGGGTTTATAATTTGAATATTAACTTGAATACAGCTGTCTTGATGAGAAGTCTAGCTGCTCCTTCTGGAAACTGCCAAAAGACACATCTGTTGTGAGCATGAAAAACTCAAACCAAACTGTGAATAGAAGAACTGATTATCCCAAAGATAGTACTTTATCTTTAGTGAAAAGAAAACATTTAACAGCTTTCCATCCCAACAACACAGTCAAGCTGGCAGAACAGCTTCTAAGGTTCTTTTGTAAAACAGGGAGGAAATGAAACTTTACCTCTTCAAAGTTTTTTATCCCTGTATTGAATTTAGTCTCTGACCCAGGAAAGACACAATATTGTAGTGTTCTCTAGAACAGCGAAGACTTTCCTCCTGGGCCTACTTTTTCATAACTGGGAGAAGTAGTCAGTCTGGACTCAAACAAACATGTGACAGTATATAAAATGTCGAAACAGCTCTGGTGCTGGACCATTCTGATGACTTACATTAAGATTAGGTTAAGTATTAATTCCTTAAACACTTTGTTACTTACTTCTCTGAAGGTATGTTTTTATAGACAGTTTTCAGTTCACACAGTCCCAGGCTAAACAGATTTAATTTTTTCAAATCACTGATCTTTTTTTCCCCTTGTTCTCTGGTTAGTCTCTTCTTCAAATACAATGCCCCATCTTGAACATTGTTTTTCAAATCAGGCATCCTTGATACTGATTAGACCAGAAGAACTTTCCCAAATATCTTATAGACTTATTCCTATTTATATATGTGAATGAGGTTTGTCCTTTCATAAGAACATTGCTTCTTTGTATCTGTTCATTTTTTGAGCCTGCTCAGCAATACTGAGACCTTACCCAATTATGTGAACACCACTCCTGAACCATCAACTATTTTTAATTGCTTTACAACATATTATGTACCTACTTATTTAATCTAAATTGTGTTTTCCTTGCATATACATAACAGCCTGATTTAAAACAGTATCAATGTCTCAAAGATGCTGTAGCATGAGTACATGGAGAAGATTCCCAAAGGTCTCCTTGTTAGGGAAAGGCTGAGCATGTAATTGCTTCTGAAATTGCTCTAGAGATGCTTTCCTCAGCTCCTCTTGATGTCTCACTTCTCATAGTCAGTCAGAAACCTCAGCAAACTTACTGCTTGAATTGTCCCAGCATGACAAGAAATGCTTAGAATCATGGCTGACCTTTTCTGCATGAACTTTTTGATGAGAAAACAAAGATAGACCAGTGGTTATATTGACAGTTATGAGACTTAAGAGGGGGAGCACTAATTTATAATGAAACCCACACAGTGGTCTTCAAACCTTCTTAAAAGAAGTAACAGGTCTGACCTGGACAATTCTCTGACATTGAAGAGCTGTGACCTGAATAGTTATGTGCTTTCTATCAGTTCAGTTAAGGCCATTAAAAAGAATAGAATGCTAGTTAAAACACTGGATTAAAGGAAAACACGTCCTTCTAAATTTCCTTAAGCAGAATTGATGCTACTGTGTAATAAGGTATCTATATAATTTGATAATGCGTTTATTTAAAAAAAACATCCAAGTGATTTATAGCAGACAATGTAAACACAAGGAAGTCAAGCTGCGCTGCAGCACACCTACCACTGGCGAATGATTTGGCTTGTTTGGCCATCTGCACTCTCTACTACTAGCAGAATTAATTATTTCACTGTTTTGGCACATCCCTGGGAGTTGGTTGTTCAAGGAGCAGAAAAAACTCCTTTTGCATGTAACCTTCTGGCTCCCACATCTGCCATTCCTCACAGATGTTTGACAAGCAAGAACAGGGTGGCAAAGATTGCTTTTCCACTGTTACCTGAGAGCAATATACTGCAAAGGCCTCATGGCTCAATTTAATACCACAATGCACTTACATAAATAACACAAGCTGGAACCTTGGATACCTGAACTGAAGTACTGCAGTCTTGGACACTTGAACTGAAATTTAACAGACTGACAGTACCTGTTATCATACTTATTTGCCATAAGTCACTCATTTGATGTCCTGAAACCTAACTGGTTTAGCAGTCGTGTTGTAGACTACCTTGTTCCGTGAAGACTATCTAGACAAATTAAATGGAAGGAGATTATACTCAAATGTATATTTTAATTTGTGTATAATAATAATAATAATAGAAAAGGTTTTTTTGTAAGATACCACATCTGGTATCTATTTTACCAAAGAGACATGGAGCGATAATAAATCAAAACTAAACAGGTATCTCCACGTTTTTCCACTAAACAGAAAAGATGTTCTCTCTTCTTAATCAGAATGCTGTGATGGTTAGAAAAAGGTAATAAACTGTGACTACAATGAAGAACAGTGAATATCATGTAACCTATATACTGACTGAAAAGAGTTTTGGATGACATACTGACTCTTTCATAAAATTAAGAGTCTATAATTTAAATAAAAAACTGTAAAAACATGCTAGGACTTCTATGTCTTATTCATTAAGAGCTATTTACTTTTTATAAGCATATGGTTTTGTCTAAGAAACAATTCATACATTCTGTGGCTCAGTTTTTCATATTGTTCCCCTTAATGCTTGAACAGCTTACCTCGCCAGCAAGTCGATCAACTCGAGTTTTGACATTCCATCAGGAAGCAATCGAGGAATAGCAGCAACGCATGTTCTGAACAGATCGATTTTTGGTTTTCTTTCACCACTGAAAAATTAAAGCAGAATTTTGACTAAGCTTAAGAAGGAACTATGTTAAATGAACCACCTCCAGTTTTTCAGAAAAGGGCTGGACATAATGAAATTCCAGAGGCCTACTAAGAACATCTGGATGGAAAGCTAGACACTATAATGAAATAAGAAGGAAACATGAATACATTTTTCCACTGAATGAATGGTTTTGATTTTGGCATTTTTCATGCATTGTATCTATATGGTTCTTGAAAAATCACTTATTAATGATTCATTTGTTTCTTTCTGAGAGGATCTGGAAGATATATAAAGAATGGCAGTATAATGTAGGACTATTCCTCCATCAGGACCAGCATTTATACGATGCAAGCTTTGGATGAGGCAATCAGGAAAGAGTTGGGGTGTTCTCCACCATAGTGCAGCAGTATTATACTGGTTGTATAAATCAAATACCAGATATGTAACAAGTTCAAATAACATGACTGAAGACCCCGACAGTTGCCCCTAGCAGGGAAAAGACCTATGGAAAACCATCACAATACATTATTACACTGAAAGAGGTTTGTAATTTAGAGGCAGTTATGGCCAGAGAGTTTCTGTTGGTCACTGCCAGAGACAGCAGCCCTTTGGCAACTCTTATCAGCTAAAATATGTTTTAGCTGCCCCAAGGCTGTTCTAATCTGTGGAATGGCTCAACTGTTCCCTAACAGCCTGGGAAAGTCACCGAGTCTAAAGTGCAGTATGAACCCAACACTAGGTTGGAAGTCTACAAGTCTTCTAAAAGTAGCTCAAGTTTCAACTGTTGATTATTTTCAAAACAAATGCAGTTGTCTTCTGACTAGTTTCCAACAGTTTTTGGTAAGTATGCAGATCAAATATGTCCTTCAGATAGTCCCCAAAATGTGGATTTTTTATTTGTTCATTTTTATCTCAATGTTCCATTATCTGATCATTGAGTACAGAGAAAATTACCAAAGCATAACAGCATTTCAAATTGTGCAGTCTTTCCCAAAATACTATTAATTATTAGCCTGTGATATGCTTTGGAGAGATCAAAACCAGCAAGGTCCCATTTAAGGACTGTATTATAAACATGCAGAGAAAGACTGTTGATGTTTTAATATGCTCCTGATAAAACTAGAAAAGAATGAGGGTGAAAAGAGAGACATCGAGCATTGTAAACTACGTAACACCACACTGAAATAGAGTGACAAAACAAAACAAAGCATGAACTTTGTTTTCCTGTACCTCAGTCCATTAACCTTTACTACACTACTCTCTTCCTTCACGGACATTGCATCTGCATACCTTACTTCTGCATTCAGTAACAGAGAAAACCTGGATTCAGTACAGTCTAAAATAAGATTTATGAAGTAACACTGACCATTCATTGAAACAATGGGCATTGAAAAGGCATAAACTGACATCAGACTTAATTCAAAGACTAAAGACAGTTTTGTAGTGAATACCATTCTGTCTCTTAACACCCTATACACTTACCTGTTTGGATATATATTACATTAATAAAATGTTGATATTGTTTTAATCAACTGTCTGAAATTGTACAGTTAGGGAAACTATTTTCATAATGAATTACCTCTGTCTCACTGTATCTATATTGCAACAGATAGAACTTGAAAAGTGTCAGCAACTGACTGGAAAAAGAGTAAAATACAACATCTCACTGAGAATTTGGTTACAAACAAAACCCTTTTAACTATTATTGTTAATGCAATACTACTTGGATTAATAACTAGTGCAAAATACTACATTTTTATAATTGTAAATATTAAAGCGCCGTTGGTAGTTTTATCTGCAGGCAAACCAAGTATTCCTTGCTGGCTTGAAATGGAAAATGAACTTTGCAGGGTTTCCTTACTGTGTATGAGTCCCCAGCGAGGGTAAACAGTTGTGCATTACAAATGGAGACTTGTAAAATTATAGTATGAGAGGAAACTCTTCTGAAGGCAAATGAGTAATTATTTATAAATATAAAAATCTGTGGGTGTTTTGTGGCTTATCAGCTGCTCAGAAGAGTGGCAGGGGAAGTTCCAAATCTGAGGCTCAAGCAACTTATCATCTGAGCTACCAGGCACAGCATGAGAAGTGTCTGGCAAAGGGGGCCTAACAGAGCCCTGCCATCATCTCCAGCTGACTAAGGATACCACAGGACAAGCTCTGGATGAACACACTGACAGCTGTCCTCACCTGGACACTTCTGTTTCCATACCAGCAGTATGGGATTTTAGTTAGGTGTTGTCAGCAAAAACCTTCAAAGTACTTCCAAGGACAGGTTTGTATATTAGAAAAATGGATGTCCTATTCTGACTAGACATTGAAAAGTAATTATAACCAATACTGAAATTCATATTCCAGTGCAGGATGCACAGCATGCTCCATACTCAAGATTTTAATATTTATTTTTTTTTTAACAATAAATGCTTAAAGGATCAGTCATTAAATACAGTAACAAGTCTAACACTGCCAAAGAAAACTCCAGAATCCGTATACTTTAAAATGTCATGTCCATTAATTGCCTAGCTACTTCCCTCTGATTCCTATTTTGTTTGTTATTAAAAATACCACTATAATATTCAGTCTATACATGAACTATATGTAACAATGACAAAAGCAGTAACTTTATAATGTAGATAAATGTCGTGTGGTATCTGTGAATTAAAGCCCATAAGAATTCAAAATAAACATGTAACTCTAATGAAGCAATTATACAAAACCAATATGTTGGCTTTTCCATATATTCACAATACAGTTTTTGAAAGAATCACTTTAAATGCTGACAGCAACAGCTGTTTTTGTGAGTTCACATAATTTTAGATCAACTGCTAATTAAGTATCCCAAATATTTTTTTCCTTGGAAGAACAAGCAAAAATGTGTTATAATGTGGTTTGTCTTTCAAATGTATATATTAAATTAGACCTCATCTGGATATAAAGTACAATACAAAATACAGAAACTTACACATCTAGATCTTCCAGCCTTTATGTTTCTGACAACAGTTACTGACTTTCTGAAATTTAAAACTCTTTTAAGTCTATTTGTTCACTGACTCTAAAAATAAACAGTACTTTGGTGATGCTGAGAAACCATCAAAAGGATATTTATAGCTAAGGTTAAGGAGACTTCTTATGTAAGTGCTCAAGGTTTTACTATACAATTATTTTTTGGGAATAAAATGTAAGTTTCAAAACTCACTTTCTCTGTCACAAAAGCCTGGATACCCAAAATGGTTATGAAAACTAGCTGTGAGTACTGAAAAGGATGTGGGGTAGGACTATCGGAAAAATATGAAATATTATTGGATAGTAATATTAGCATTGACTATAAATAAATAAGACTACACTGGCAACACAGCTTACAGTCTCATCTAGTCACTGCAACAAACAAGGGCAGAGGAATGATATTAAAACATAAAGACTCTATCAGTTGTAAAAGGTAGTTGTATATGGCCAGTCATTGCAGTCTGGCTATCACTCCCAGTATTCTTGATATTTTTTGGCAGTAAATAAAAAAACAATCTCCAAGTGACTAGTGTTCTTTTCATTGCATCTCAAACTTTTTTTTCAGTTTTTTTTTTTTTAAAGAATAACTACCATGTCCACTACTCTAAAAGGAAAGACATGTCAGGTCTCCTTACAGATGAGAACTCTACAATCTGTGCTCTGCACGTGTCAAATGATGTCTCCAGTCCCTACTACATGTCCACCTCACCAGAACTCTCTCCAGTAAACTTCTCTCATTAATAATTTTAGATAAGAGTGTAAAATGCTGCTGTTCAATACAGCTTGAAATGTACTGGTTTGATTCCAGTGCGGTACTGCTTAAATCCAAGACTTCTCAAAGAATTACTTGGGCTTTTAATTAAGATTTGATTTTGATTACAGGCATGAATAGTAATGGGAATTTAAAAAGATTATTATTAATATGGATTTACAGAATTTGTTGCATTGATTTTAAAGTTCAGTGATGCAAATATACCCTGAGGCAGTGTTCTGAAGCGTAGGCTGCCAGGTTTTCCCCTTGAGCTTTCAACTTCTACCTTGTAAACATCCATAGGATTCACACATTATTTTGCCTACATCAAGAACATCTGTTCAATTCCAAACACTGCAAGAGGTAAAGAAGCACAATCAACTTGTCATAAACACTTTTTCAAAGCATATACTAACTAAGCTAAATGTTCCAGTTTCTTGCTTATTCTCTGATGACTCATGATAGACAGAAATAAAGTTCCAAAATTACATCTCAATAGTTTATGGGATTTACTATTCCTTAGCACTCACGTAATCATGTCTTCAGGTTCTTTGTTAAGCATCTGTATGTTGGTGAGCATCATGCACCGACCCACTTCCTTGTCAAGGTGTCTGAGTATGTTGTCCACGGCTTTCCTTACTTGAGAATAATATAATGACATACCTGCAATAATACACATTTTTGTATAATTGGGACATTTATAGGCACATGTATTTTGAAAAACAAAGCTGTTTACTCACACTGTGCTGCATGAAGTAAGAAAAATGTTTTCCTCATGAGATGGCATATCCTACTAGGAATTATATTCTGATTCAAATGCTCCAAAATGAATGCTTACATATTATACATGGAAACTAGAACTATCATAAACCAGCAAAGAAATGGCTAATACAAACTAAGACTTTAATAGTGCAAACAGTTAAAACAGTTAAACAACTACGTTGTGCATTTCAACAGCAGTGGGTCTTACACTGCTTATTTCTTGGTATTACTACAATAATCTAGCACAGCATAACACAGGTCTGAGCCACTTGTGTAGACTTGGTTTCATTCACATGACTTTGGGGACTTAATGAAGTGTGAAGCTCAGCAGCCAAACTGTGGTTTTCGCCAACAAAAACAGGGCATGAGACAGAGGCTCTTCTCCCACAGCACAGGGTTCCCTCTCCACATTGCCTACGAAGGAAGCTCAGATAACAGTGCTATTAACTTAGGCACTTCAGTAAAACTTTACATTTAAAAGTTTTGCCCTTTTGAAAGTTTCACTTTGTGTGAGATACTGCAAATAAAATGAGGATATCAAGGTTGATGGTTTTTAAAGCTGTATATTTTCTGAGCACAGGCACTGTTTCTAACAGGATGAATATCCACAAATAAACAAAGCTATTCAGCAATGAAAGAAGCTAATTCTTAACCGTCTGTGTATTTAATCCCTCCCAGAACACTGGGTTGTTACCACTTGTGAAGTATGACTGAGGACTTCTCCAAAAAATTTAAGAAAAGCAGTATTTGTCAAACCAAACCATACATTTCAATAGAAGGCACAATAAAATAAATGCTTACAATAAAGAAATCAATTGAATACTTAACAATAATAAACTGTTATGCTCAAGGTGCTGAAGACTTTTTCACATCCATTCTCATCCAAATTTCTACTTTGTCCATTAACTTACTGACCTATCATTTTAGCTTCTTCCTCTGTAAGAGTTTTGCTCAAATACGTTTTCTTCACTCTGAGAGTGTTTCCAGAGGGAAGGACAGCTCCAGTCACTGGCATTGGAGGCTCACCATCTTTTTGCTGCAAGCTATCAGCAATCACCAAGAAAGCTCTCAGACCAATATTCATTCTCTGTAAAGTTCAGAAGATGGATTAGTATCATAATCAAATAATCATATTCTACTCATATTCTTCATTCACTTTGAAATTTTGAGTATGCACTTGCCAGCATTTTTTTCTGTATCTTCACTATATTAGCTAGTCCAATATATTTTACAAAAAATGCCCATGAAATAGATAGTGAATTCATATCTCCACTATCAGCAGTGCTCTCTCCTCTTAGAACTTTATTTCTAAGTATTTGCATTAGTACATTATGTTTTTATCTTCAGGATGAAACACATGAATATGATCTGGGGTTTAGTAATGCATTGAAAGTGGACCTTCAGTTAAACAGAAATGTCCTACGTGGTTCACTATGAAAAAAGATCAGTAACTGTCTTGAAAGGTCCCTGTGATGATCACACTGAGAGAAACGTCTGAAATGATGCCCAGTGCCAAACTACAATGTGAAAATATCAGTAAAATGAGTCTAAGTGACCTCAATGCCTTCTGGGAATTCACCAGAGGGAACCTTTCAGGCTTTGCATTGCAGTGACTAAAAGACAGAATGTTTTCCATTTCTCAGGAATGTGTTCCAAAAACTCAAAGGCTGTCCTACTGACAGTCTCCCAGAGATGTATTTTCATAAATTATGGGCTTTTTTTTGAAGAATGCTAAAATCTACGTACATAAAAATTGGCCCTATAATTTCACTGTTTTCAAATTTACAATGTGGTTGAGAAACAGTAAAATTTCAGATGTTGAAAAATGAAGGAGCTAAGGACTATGTCCACCCCCTATTAGCTCGAGTATATGCCATGCTAGTACACAATGTCCTTTGCAGGACCCTCCTCAGTCAATACTGTCATAGACTGACCCAGAGCATGGTAAGCACTACCTGCTCAAAAATTCTGTTTCATTTTTCTTTACTGCAGAAAGATGAAAGCTGTACTCAAAGTAAAGCTTGCTTTTCACTTTTGCTGCTTTTGACAGTAAAAAGTTTAATCTACTTTTCCACATTTTTTGTATCAAATATAATTTTGGTAAGGTAACTCATTCTATTTTAACACCTTAGCGAATGGATATGACTGTTTAATATTGCAAGTTCTATATTGACATGTGTTATGAGATGATCACAAATTATTTATATTTTCTATGTGTTTATTCTTAATTTTCAAATGAAAATATTTTCAAAATGATAAGTAAATGCATTATTTTTAAAATAATTTTTTATTCTTTTACTATTTATTTATATGTTAATTTTTTGAAACTTTTTCAAATTTCTGTTTATTTTCTCCAGGAAAAGCATGACCCATGACACCAACACCAGTGGAGCTTTCCTGGCCAGAGCAGTAAAACTTTATTAGAATGTTTTCTTTTTTTGTCATCTTCAACTCTTCTTGCATCATGTACTCCTTTTCAGTAAAACTGTTTTGAAAAACATTGGAATTTTTACAGAAAAATTAAGTGTTAGATTGGAATAGTTTAAGACATTGCATTTAACAGCAGTAGAGTGATAAGGACATCAGCGGATTTATTTCCATTTATTTATTGATATTTTTGTTTTGTTTTATACATTTGCTATACTTCACATTTGATATTCTTCACTGAGAAACCATGATGAGACAGGCATAAACAATGTGACATTTTACAGGTAAAAGTTCACAGATGTATTTTACCAATGAATCAAATTCAAGATTTGGCCTGAAAAAAGGACGAAGGTGAAAGCACGCTTAGAATGGAACGAGGAAGTACATGTAGCACATACTAACTCAAAAAAAAAAAAAAAAAAGCAGATGTACATCATACCTCAGGGTTGAGACTGAAAGCTTTTGCTGGTTTTCCAACACAAAGGAAGTCAAAGATAATTTCTTTCATTGCAAAATCTAAACGCTCCTAAAACAGTAAAAATATTACAAATCATTAAGCTGCTCACTTCTGCTACTTATTTTATTTAAGGCAAAAGAATGTTGAAAACCAGTTTAATCAGGATTTATTTAAATATATGAAAAACAGATTATCAGAAGTACGTAGAACATATTATCAGATCTAAGCTTTTAACACTGGTTTATGTTGACAAAGTCAAAAATGTACAGCATTTAAATAGGAAATTATCCATTTTGGATATAAAGCTTTTAATTATTTCATTTAAACTGTGGTAATTACGGTACTTACATGGTATTTTACATGAAAGGAGCTTGTTCACAGATGGTACAGTTCAGGGAAGATTTTAAGCATCTGTTTGATTCATTCCTATTCAGAGACTTTTAAGTATGTGCTTAAGTGCTTTGCTCAATGGGAATGTTTTCTGAACTTAAGTCATAAAAGAGATGAAGCTTCCAGCACTACAGGTTAGTTTATTTTAGCGATTCCCATCTGAACTGATGAAAACTAATTGCTGAACTTCATATGACTTACTCCTTGGAAAGCAGTGCGACTTATTGTCCTATACATCAGGAATGATTCAGAACTAAGATAAAACATGTCTTACCCTTTTGAACTTTACTGACACTTGGAGTCTGTCAACAAATGCATTTTCTGACTTGCTGGAAATTAAAAAACTCACAAAAATTACATTTGAGTTGAAGTGAGCCCATTTTTATCTATTTTCAGTGGAACTTGCTGTTCAAAAGAAGTCTGCCCCAGCTCAGTACATAGTTTCATCATTGCCTAGATGCAAGATACTGACAATGGGGTTGCAAAAAATTCAGTCATTAGAAGCTTACTCATTTGTTAATTTGTTACTAGGAAAAGAAGGTGTTCAATATATGGAAAGATATATGCAATGGTTCTCCCGTACCTGTGCAATAAACTGTATTATCTTCACAAAGATGTTCAGAGGCATATCTCTTGGCACAACACCACGGGACCCTTTTGGGAAAAGTGTTGTGACAATAGTAATAAGTCGACTGCAAAAGAAAAAAAAAATTGACATTTCTGGAGCTTGCAGACCTTCACTTACCATGACACTCCATTTAGAATGACCTGAAAGTATTTCCTTTGAAATCAAAATGTAATGGAGTATCTTGTTCCGATCCTTCACTACAAATTCAATGTCATTATTTTATTTCATTACTACATTACAAGGAACAATAAATCAGTCAATGGCCACTACAAAAATAATTTTAACTTTCCCCAGGCAAAGAGTGATTTTTAGTTTTTCTAAAAGCAGAAACACTTTATACAGTAATTTTAATACGTGGTAGAATAACTGACAGTGCCACAAGAGGGAATATTTTGTTGTGTACAATTGAGTTTCTTATTTCACAACACAAATAGGTTCAATTCAAAGGAATTCAGGAGAACTATAAAATCTCTTCACTGGCAACGTTCTCTCTACAAGGGATTTTCATTACAAATACAGCATTTTACCTTTGGGTAGCTGTGTTGCTTTCACATTTAATTCTGATCATGTAAACCCACAGTAGTCTGTACAGAGATTCCAGTGCAACTCGAGCCATTTTGGGGTCCTTATTCTAGAGAAATACATAACGAAAGAATAAACTTCAGGAACAAATTAGAAAGGAAGTCCCGCTCTTAACAGATGTCAAGGTTTAGAGTTTTGATAATGAAACTACAAATAAGATACAGCCCAACAGCTGCACAGTGTTCCATTCCTGTAGCTGCAGGACACTTATGTATCTGACCTACTTTTCCTACTACTACTTAAGTTGTTGAAAAACCCAAATATCAAGTTAGTTAAATTAGACAGATGTTGCAATCTGAAATCTCAATTTGAAACCCACCTCAATTCGACTCTGAAAACCTCATATTCATTAGATTCCATCAATTCAAAAGCTGTTGCCCTATAGTGGAGATCTGGTATGAAGAACACAGCAGATAAAGAAATGTACCGTATGTATTCAAATGTGAAAGGATAAAAATCTGTGGATGCTTAGGCTGGCCTAATTAACATGGCATCTAGGATCAGCTGGACTGAATTGGATTGTCTGTTTATTTTTGGATACTTCTGAACTAGTACAAGATTGGTCTTTGGGTTTTTTTGGTCATATGCCATTTTCTGTTTCCGTGGCAGTTTTAAGGGCTTTCTGCACAGTGACAAGTTTATGCAGTCCAATCAGATGGTCTCCCACATGCTGGGCCATCTGCTGGGTTAAACTTTGAAGGAGTCCAGTACACTTTGACCCGAGATAAGATTTGCCTGGCCCACAGTGCAAATCTCCATGGCAAAGGTCTGTGATATTGTTTGCATACAAATGTTGAGTCACATATCAAAGACTGTAGTTTGATCAAAGAACCTGCAAACAATGCCATCAGTAAATCTTGAATGTATATTAGTCTGGGTTCTGCAAAATTGAGGGAAGGCAATTAGCCAGTGATATGGGAGATAACTTCAACTTTCAACATGGCATCTGTCACAAGTTTAGGAATAGAAACACTGTCCTTGGGTTGCAATTCCCATTTAACTCCTTGACAACACATTTTATGCAATAAAGCTTTATATGGACAGAAAACTGAATATCATTTTTGTTTATTATAGCATCATGCAATGGTTGTCACACGTGACTAGAATAAGTGGTAAAAGGAATGCCAAAGCTTACTTGGTCCATTAATCTTTGCAAAATTTTCAAATTGTAACATTTGTTACAATCGTTTATTAACCTCTTTCCTTTCAATCCATTTTTTATCAGGTATAATAATCAAGTCAGTCCTTGTAAACTTCAGACATAAGACTTTGATTTCTTCAACAGGTGGTAAAGTGCATTTATCAAAGTTTATTTTTACCCCAATGCTTTCAAGAAAACAGCACACTGTGGATAACTGAGATAAGGTAACGAGGCTATGTAGCAGAGGAGGAAGTTATCGCTGTTAGAAAATGTCCAAACAGTCCTGCAGTGAGATACTTCAGCTGCGAGGGCAGTTGAGAAGAGATGGGCTGAGACCACTATCACTGGAGTTTTCCAAAAATAGTAGACCAGTTTTCCATCAGGAACAGTATGAGGCGTAGCAGAAAGAGGATTAAGAAGAATGATAAAAAGTCTGAGAAACATCCAGGGAAATCATGGGCATGTCCATGAGCAAAATCTTTCCAAATTCATGGTGCTACTTTGGAAATTTCCAGTACTTTGGAAAGCATGCAGCGTGTCACCCTCTGGAAAACAAAGTAAAGTCCACCACCAATTCAGCCTCTTTAATATTTCAAGATTTTTGTCAACAAGAAAAAAACCCAGCCAGCAACCCTATTAGCATAAGGAGTATTTGGCCTAATGTATCTGACATCTTCTTCACTTTCCCAACAGGACGTATTGGCACTGGAAGTGGTTCCTTTACCACTGCTGACAGTGCCAAACTCTCTGCTGGTGCAGAAGAATTTGTCAAAGCTTGATGTAGGCTTTTTGAACACAGTAGCCCTTGGTGACTGAGCTCTGCCAGGATCTGCTCTTTCTCAACTGATAAGTGCTGCTGGCTTTTATCCATTGCTGTTGCTCTTCTAGAAACTTTTTTTTTCAATGCCTCTGCCTCTTCTTCCGTGATGCGTGGAGGAGCAACTGGACTTCTAGGAGTGAGGCCAATTTTCTTCAATTCATCCACTTCTGTTGTCCAATAATATGATGTTAAGTCTAGCCCATTCAGATCGAAAGGATATTGTTTTGGTACCCATGGATTCATCCCTGAGATAGGCACTGTTTGACCCATTCTTTGTAAAGTAAGTTCTGCACTCTTGGCTGAAATTGTACTGAAGCTTTCTCCTTGTCCCAGGAGGTTTGGAGACAAGGAACTATTGTTCCCTCTTAATTTTGTTTCTAAAAAAACACTGAGCTTTGACTCTCTCCTATATAGAATTCTTGCCTTGAACAGTTTTTTGCAAATAAAGTTTAGTTAACAATAAACATTCAATTTCAAAACCAGGATACTTATTAACTTTTACTCCACTTTCACCAGTATAATATGAAATATCCTTTGGCCAGAATGTGGCCACGGTCAAACATTTCCATGCTCTGGCAGAAATCTCCTTTATTAGTTCAAGAAAAAAGTTGGTTTCTATAAAATCAGAGATTTGCTAGTTTATATTAAAATCAGAAATTTAATCTAAAACTTTTATCTTTCCCAGTGTATGCTTGACCTTATTTTGGGAAGGAGATTGTGCTCTGTGGAGTGTAGAGGCTCATGAGACATCTGATACATTACGTGGTTTGAGGCAGCCCACACATCATGAAGTTCTATATACTGCGTTGGTGTAGGCAACTGTCCTTCTAACAAATGGATTTCTAGCTCTTCCTCCAGTAATATGAGTTTGGCTTGGGTTTTGAGGTGCCACTCTGTCTGGTGAAGTGATTGCTTCAATGACTGGGGGATCTCTTTCTCTATACTGAGAAAGAGTGGCCACCCATTTTCTTAATTTAGCCATGTATTCACCCACCTCACCTTCTGCCCAACCTAGAGACTGAATGTGTCCTCACATTAATCTATGAGCCCTATAAATAGAAGTATATCAAAGAATTATATGTTGCAAGACAAATTCCAACTTTATTTTCAATCAGTAAGGTCGGAGCAATTTTATTTATATTTTCAGTAATCGTTTCAATAATTTGTCATGATCTCCTGGATTTTCAGAAAAATCTATATTCCCAGCTGGCTCCTCAGAAGCCTTAATAGCTGCAGGTGCCTTTTCTGAAGCTTTTACAACTGCATAACCCCCCCCAAAATTAATTTCAATAACAACATGTATATTCTGAATCAATTTGCAAATAAGATTCTAATACATCTTCACCAAAAGTAAGGAATTCAGGGACAGGTAGAAAGAAATCTTCATGCTGACTGAATATTTTGAAGAGCTATTCTAACAGTAGGATCCATATGAAGGGAGTCAATACAAATTGCTTCATTAAGACAGAGAGAAAGTATGGCAAGAAAGCAACAGCAATACAAGATGTAATACAGACCTTTCTGAAAAGCTTGTGAATTCAACTTTTGGAGAACAGATACTTGACTCTGAGCTGAGAAAGTGGCTGCATGTTCTATCTGAGCTGTTTGCAGCAGCCTCCTAACCACTAGTTCAACAACTTGCAGTTTGGAGGCCCTTGATTTGAGCTAACCACTTCACTGTGCTTATTACATTGTTCTTTTCAGGTAAACACAGGACCATCCTTCCACATAGATGCACTTTTAGCATGGTATGGGACATGACTTTTTGCACAAGTAAAAGACTTGTAAAAGAAGGAGTACTAACGATAGTAAGCATATGTGTATTGAACAGTATGTGTTGTATAGGAACCACAGTAGATTGCAGTGGGCAGTTAAACTTCAAAGAGCTAAAAAAATGGCAAAGGAATAAGAATGGATATGTGGAGGAAACAAAACAGTTTAGGGTTTTTGTAATGCAACTTAACAGAGTGAAACAGGCGATGGAATCAATGTCCTACAACTAGTTCCATTTTGAAAAAGTAGTAAGTTCTTTTTGCATGCTTTTGTGAAAAAAAGCAAGTTACTACTGGGTCAGTTTTGGTATGTCACTCAAGCTAACAACTTTCATCAGCAATCTTGTCTCTTTCATTGCTGTTTGACTTGGGCTTGGTTTGAGTTAGAGAAATAGTAGAAATTCAAACTATGGCCAAGAATATCTTGTTGCTATTGAAAAAATCTGAACATCTAAGAAACTTGTCCTGTAAGGAATAAAATTATGTATAGAATCAGGTAATCACAATAATTCAGCACATTTACCTAAAAAGGATTTGCAACAGATCAATAGTACATACTGAAGTTTTAAAGCAATATTAAAACTAAAAGATACTAACCTTCAGATTGGATAGGCAGTTGTTGAGGAAAATATGCCATCTGTTTAAAAAGAACTGCTTCTGACTGACACAAAGCAGGCATGTTACCAAAGGGTACAGAGCCTAAACAGGAAATGGATGTCGATGAAGTGTTATTTGCATGTCTACACAACACAAAAGTAACTTAAGAGAGCTACTGTAAACCTGAACTTCTAACTCCTCCATTTTGTGCAATACAAGTTACCCAACATTAACACACTGGTAAGCAGTACAATTTAAAAGGAACCTTCTCCAAAACTATTACAGATATGTTTTATGGACGAACTAAAACCAACCGAATGTGTACTTATGGTAGTATAATAAATCCAAAGATAAGGCACAATTTCACAGCCTCTCAGGGCTAGGTTCTGGCACTTTACTGAGAAATGACAGCATGGAAATAACTAAACTCTATTATTATAACAACAGGACCCAGAGAGACTGTTGGAAGTTGTGAATTCTCAGATGCCTATTACTCCTCAAAATTTGCAGTCACAATATTTACTGAGAGACATGTCAAACACCCTAAAGAATTGTGTTAAAATACAGGGAATGCCTGGATCTGCTGGGAGTTACATCTTGTGAAGTGACAAATAAAAATAAGCAAAGCTGAACACAGCAGGTCAAATACTGGAACCCAATCTCTTTGTCAACACTTACTTTGACACTCATCTTAAATGTTACACTAAAAAATAAGCTAAAATGCACCTATTTATTTTGAAACTGACTTTGCTATTTCAACAAGGTTTTAGCTGTTATGCTAATATATCAAGTCAGGACTTAAAAGCTCTTAGTCAAAAACAAGGTAACTTTATTTTTGAGACCAATGATTCTCAAAATTAACTCTAAAGTTCTAACTTCAGTCACAGCTCAAGGTATAAACACATCATAAATTCCAGCTTTTGTTCCTGTAATATGTTACATAAATTGTTTCTAGCTAGGTTAGACCTAATTTCTTAAGCAAATGGAAAATGTACATTAATTTTATTTTATAATCTTCACATCCAAAATACATATGGGAGAGGATAACTGAAGTCTTCTCATAGAAGACTTTCTTATCATACAGTTGAGTACTTGATGGGATCACAGAGTTTAGTAACATCCCAAGATGTTACAACCCATCCTAAGGAAGAGCCCTAGGAGGTAAAGAACAAGCCATCTCCTGGAATTGTCAACTGTTTGCCTTTCCCCTCCTCCTCGACTAGCTGATGTGAGATACTTTCAGACAGAAAATGAAGCAAGATGAATGCCCCCCATCCTGCCTGTACAGTGAGTGCATCGACTCACAAAACACTGATCTTGGTCCTGGTTCAGACTTGAAAGAGTGTGCTTTCTTCCTGGAAGCCTGGAAATATGCACAGCAGCTATTTTTGTCAACTGTTTGCCTTTCCCCTCCTCCTCCTCCTCCAAAACCACTACATGTTTGTATTTCTAATCACACCCTCACAAGAATCTATGCTGTCACTTTTAACTATGTAGCCTCCAGTGTGGTATGTGTAGACAAGCAATCAAATGCAAAGCCCCAGCTGTGCAATCCGTTCTCAAGCACGTAGTATTGACTTTGGCAAGTATGGTCATCACTTTGGCAAGTTCTACTTAGTGTAAAAACTGTACAGCAAAGTTCTAGCCTGCTGCAGTTTCTACAATGTTTTACTAACTCCGAAGAGTGGAACAGAGCCACACAAACACAAGCAGAGTGAAATCAGAAATCCATCTCAAAACTCCCTCTAATTCAAATCGAATCAGGACTGCGCCCCAGGATGCTCTGACTCTCCCCTGGGAATGATGTTACAGGCAGAGAACTTAAGCACACTGCTGCAGTCCTCTCAGCAGATTTGCTAGTGATAGTGACCAGCATTGGTTGAGAGAACTGGGAACAGGGAAGCCTTTTTGACTTTCCCAAAGAATGAGGGAGGACAAACGACAACTTTCTTCACTTGAAAGGTCCAAAACTTCAAAATGTATTAGCTAACACCACACTGCTGACATGCACTGACCCAGCTGGAGAGACAGACTGCTTAAGGTGGCCAGCATCAAACTGACTCAGATCCTCATTTAATTCAGATCAACCCATGATTCCAAAAATACACTGCAGTGCCACTGTTCATCTTACAAGAAAAAAATGAAATAGGGAGCTGCACAGTAGCCAAGTTATGGATTTAAAAGAGCATATGTCATACATTTTTCCCTTCCTACAATGTATTATTTAAGCCCTGTGAAAGGGTTGTTCCCATACGCCTCATTTATTCTCGCTTGACAAGAAGTGACCTCTACTCTTCTTCCTCTTTTCCTAATGTTTACACATAGTAAGTATGAGAAAACCTAACCATTTAATAATCACAGAACCAGCAGCTGAAAACATCTCTTTGATTCAGACTAACTTAGATCATATTCTGAATAAAATAAATACAGTTATTTTCTGTGAACACAATAACCTTCCCTGCAAATAGAAATGTATCAGTTAAAGGTAAATGCAGAAAAAAGTTTTGCAATTTCCCAAGAGTCTTGCTGAAGAATTTTAACCTCTGCTTCTTAAGAGTTACTAACCAAAGAGTGCTTCTTTCGTGATGAAAGTTCAAGCGTTGTATCATACAGGCTTTCAACAAAGTTCCTCAGACAGGGGACATTCACTTCATTTTTAACAGCCTGAAAGAAAATTTCATGTTAATAAAATACTATTTCTCAAGCTTCTTTTGTCTAATTTAAAGAAATTATGCAAACAACAAGAAAAATAAACTCACAGCAGCTACGGGGACAAGAATTTCGACAAACAGTCCTGCTAGTGCATGTTTGATATCTTTGTCTTTAACTTCAAGGAAATAATGTGCACATTCCTAAAACAAAACAAAACAAGAAATATAAATTGCATATCAACTGGAATAAAGACTTCTAAATGTTTGCTGAGTGCACATCAAGTGTCAGTGACTATTTTTATCCTGCAAATCCCACTGAAAACATTTGCCTATTAACTTCTAAACCTGCATTCCACAGCAAGCAGAAAGCAGAACATAAGTCAAGATCAAGGATCTGTTACTCTAATCCAGAAACTCCCCACTGACTCCAGCTGTGCCTGGTAAGTGTTTTGGGGCTGGAAATGGAGTTGGACTCAGGGTCTGGCCTTATGCCTTCCCTGTGTATATCTTCAAGGAGCACAACTACTAGACAACATGGACTGCTTTACGCAATGCTTTGAGAGGCCAAAAGATACTCAGGGCAACTAACAATCTTACTTGTAAATATTTTTAGATAAAGTTCACTGATGGGATTCTTGCATACTAAGGGTCAATATAGAACTGTTCTGTGTGAGAGAAGAACCACCACCATTTCCAGCCTGCAACTGGGGCTTAAGACAGAAAGTAAAAACATACTTTGTCCTAAACACGCAGCAAACTACTATCCACACATCTGTGTTGCTCGGGAAGTGAAGGAGGGGAGATAAGCATCTACCCACTTGTGTGTTTCTGTATAACTTCTCTGAGGATGACAAATCTTATTGCTCCAGTTACTTCTCTGGGTCCAAGGCCCAAACAGCCATTGACTTTACAAGGAAGGTCCCCACTGATCTTTTTTCCTGAATATGGATGCAGGGTGGTTTACACTATGGATCATGCATCTTTTTTCCTGTGTGCAACCAGGATTACACACAACATAGCTTCAATCACTCCAGCCAGCGTTCCTAAGCTGCTTATGCACTCTTTGGGGGAAGATAGGCTCTTCTGGAGCTCACTCCTGAAATTAGCTCACCCTTTGCAAGTCTCTTCCTACTACACCAGCGCTGGTGGGACAGAGCTTTTAGAGGAAACATTGCATGTAGATATTGAAACTAACAGACAATGCTCAAAGAATCGAAATGTATTTCACCAAACCAAGTAAAACTGGTTTTCCTATGTACACAGTGCCTCTTATGACACACAGCAATACATATATAAGAATTGATTTAGTGCTGAGATATTGTGGTAGAGGAAGGTAGAGATCATTTGCACCCAAATTTTTAGTTCTACTATGTGGGAGTTTTACCACAGATTTCAATAGCAGTGATCACTAGATCCCAGCAGTGCTGTGTCATAAAACTGTGCCACAAACTCATTCACTTATATTAGTCATGTGCATTGAACACACACTAATTTGATATTTTGCCAGCTCTGGATAACTCACTTTAAGTCGACACATACGTGTCTATATAATTTAGAGTAACGTAAGAAGAAAAATTACCTTTTTCTGTGGTGTTAAGTACATTTTAAATATGTTATTAAATGTCGTCTAAAGTATTTGCAAAGCTGAAATAGAATGTGTTTACAGTTCAGGATTTAAAGAAATGGCTCACTGTGTCTGTCTTTGTATTAGTATTCTGCTGTCAAATCCTTACTCATGGGCATCTAACATTGATTTTTTTCTCCATTTACTCTATCAATAAGATGATCTTTACATGGACGTTTACATAAAACATGCATTTTACTGGATGAGTGGCTACAAACTATGCAACCGTGAGGGTGATCATGAATAAAACCAGGGGAATAGAAAAGTTAAGCTAAATAAACCTGCTAATGGGAACAGAACCAATTGTACATTACCAGTGAGAATGTTGGAACATGAAATAGTTTCTTGCCTTTTACAAAATGATGTAATCTCTTAATTTAAAGCATTCATTATAACGAAACTATGCTCTATACTAGTGACTCTCAAACCCCGAGGGTACAGAATGTACCCTACAGGAATCAAGGTGAAGATGTGGTGGAAGAAGACAACACATCCAAGGGAAATTCCATCCAGCTTTTGCCTCAGTTCTTTGTCTCTTGCTCAGTGTTTTTCTCCATCAGAAATTTCTCTCTTTTCTGGCAACTATGTCAGTGTTGGCAGATTCCCTCTGGAGGCGGTGAGCAGCTAGGGAGACATAGCTAGGCAGGGACACAGCACAAGGGGCAGCTGTGGGATAGCAGGGTGGAACAAAACCACTACAGAACAAAACCACTTTTAGCTGGAGGGCAAGATGTAGGAACTAGAGACATAGGACTGATGAAAAGTTGGTATGGAATGACACAACTCCAGAGACTGGAGACTGGAGCACTGAGGTTCAGAACGAGCACATACATTTACATGGGAATGATATATGGAAAATCTCCCGGAACATTACAGGAGAGCTGAAGGCTAGCCCATTCAGAAAGGTCTGGAAATCACAGTTATATCCTTAAGAATTTTACCTGCATAAACTGAAGAGAAGCTTCAAAGTCCTCCACAGGATACATCTTAATGCGAAAGAATTTCATTCCCATTATAAGACTGATAATGCTTTGAACTACGTATGGGCTTTGTTCTTTGTGCCGCAACTCTTTTAACTCTGCCATAAATTTCTTCTTTACAGCAGGAAATCTGTGAATTCAGATTGGTTAGTTCCAAAAAGTTCAAAATTAGTATTTCAAATGTATTGTAAGGCATATGAATTGGGAAAAACCTAAAGGAGGTTTAAACTTTGGTTTTAAAATACCATTTCACTCAGTATGTGAATAGATTTCTTTTTTTTTTAGTTTTTTTTCACTTCTAATAAACTCATAAAATGAAGCATACAATCTGATCTCAGTCCCTTTGGAGAGCCACATCTTCCAAATTATTTGAGAAACATGCACCTCTTTTATACGAGAGCTAATAATATCATTAAAACAACCCACTCACATATTTTTGAAAAATCCATGATGGAAGATATTTTTCTCGCAAATACATGCAATGCTTTCAAAAGAAAATGTTTAAATTATAGCCATGAAAACATTCAGATAAGCAATTTCTCACTTCAGGTTTTTTATCTAACAACCATTACAGTAACACTTAAGCATTAATAACTACAACAGCTTTGGATGGAGGAGTCTGCAATAATTTTTGATCTCCCCCTCCAATCTGTTGAAGGTGTCTTTTGAGATCTCCTGCGTTTGACCCAGACAATTTAGAAGCCCAGGTAAGGCCTTAGCTGAAGTTACACGATTTCCAGAAACTCAAATTGTTTTGTCTACATCAAGCTAAGTTGACTGGTTTTGTAGAGCAGACTCACTCTCAGCAACACCAAAAAGTCAGGAGACAGGTAGCATTATGTCAGGGCAGTAAATTTCATCCTTTGCTTAGTTTGTGGTGTAAGAGTATGATGAGATGCTATATTGGGTACATAACTTTCTGAATTTGTTTGTTTCCAGATCCAAAATGTAAGATCTGACCCACAAAGTGTTTTATGTCATCTGTTCTAAGAAGGATGAAGGGTTCAGAAGCAGTTCCATTAAGTTCTAGGCTGAAATATTGGCAGAGAGACTTAAAATTCTCGCTGTGTAGGAGGATAGCCACTTGTATGTTTGCCCAGTTAAAGAAAAAATAATATACATAAAAAAACCAATTAAAATAGCTCTCTTCAGCCCTTTGGGCTTTCCACAGATGGCATTGCTGAGATAAGAATAATAATGCTGCTGTAGACAAGTTTAATTTATTCAGTATCACTGGACTAGATGCAGAAAGCTTGTGATTCCCTAGAGGTCCATGCTCTAGAACACCTAGATAGAGGGCCAATGAACTGAAATAACTTATTCACACAGTATTTTTAAAGAAAGAGAGAAAATCAGAATATTCACATTCTGAGCAAGTAGAACTTGTCAGATTCATGGGGCAAAAAAGATAATCCATTTTGCTTACTTTGCTTGAGCTAGAACACCTATTACTTCTGCATACAAATCCGCAACAATGTGCATATTTCCAGTGTTAGGACCAAGGTACCTAACAAGAGACAAAGAAAGAATTCTCAGCTGAGAAAGCATAATGTTTAAACCACAACAACAAAACAAATAAGAAAGCATTTTTTCATAGAATTTTTGTATGAAAAAGAACCTTACCCTTCTTTGTACTTAAAGTGCTTGAAAGCCAAGTTAATAACATCATTTACCAAACTGTCTATTACAGGATGAAGTGGAATCTGAAAACACAAAATAAAACATAACAAAGACATATACCTTACACTTCAAGTTGAATACCTCAGTGCTAGTATTACTCAAGGGTATCATCCATACAGAAATATGGTATCAGTTGAAATAGGATGTAGGTAACAAAACAGATGGAATAAGCCAACCGCTTAATGTTTATTTAATATGCAAGAGAAATACTTTAGCTCCTAAGACTTGGCAAAGTAAAGTCTGTACAAGCACAGAGTACTATGCAGTACTTGCACGTGCAAGAAAGACAGCAATGAACAAACATGCAGAATGTACTTAATGCTTTTATTATACTTTTAAAGATGCAAGTAGAAATAAGAATCCCTAAATTCACTTTACATTGGAAATTGCATTGGTAATTTCCATCATTTATTAGTTAATGGATAATTTAAGAACTCCTACCTGTTTCAAAACTTCTATTAATACTAAAGAAAAAATGAAATCAATAGCCAGATCTCTTCTCTCCATTAAATAGTCCCTCTGCTGTTCATCACTGCAAAATCAAACCAAGAAATACAGTATTTCAGAGATGTGTCATAATACTTACTATATACCTTCTTCATTACACAAATACAGATAACAGGGGATTGTGTTCTACTTTTTAAACTGCAATCCAGCATTTCAGAAAATAATGTACTGTTGTGCTCTTAAAATCTGAGATAACAGATGAAATCTAACTTGTTATTGTGACCTTCCTTCAAATGCTTAAATATCACTATCCATTTCCTCCCTCTTTTTTCCCACTAAAGATCAACACAAAAAACCCCAAACCAAAACAAAACCAAGGAAATGTATGGATTCTGTATTCTAACAAATGGATTTAATCTCAAATTCCTTGCTGATGGCACCATTTAGACCATTCTTAATTACATTTTGGTGGCAAATGTAACAAATTACTTTATGCTATCAAAATCATATTTAGACTTGTGATGAATTTTGAAAAATGCCTTAAAAGCACTGATGGAGAATTCATAACCAAACTACATTCTCTTTTAAAAACTGCTCCAGTGTTAATTTTTTAACTTTGGTAACACTTGTCAAATGTTCAAACACATTCTTAGCGTAGAATGACACAGAGGAATAAAAGTTTAAGGTGAAAAGCCTGCAATACAAAACCAAAAAAATACCCATTTGGATCACCTGATCAGAGTTTCAAAGAGTTTCAAAAAGATAACATGAAATATACGTTTCATAAAAATGTACTTTTTGTAAAATTAAATGTTAAAGGAATAGTTCTGTAGTCCATTAGAAGCATTTAACACTGATTTCAGTGAGATTTTTGTGTAAACTCAGCACAATTCTTATAAACATTAAGAATTTCAGTTATTTCAATTGTACTCATGCATTCATAATAAAACATGCATTTAAGAGTACTACTTGATGGATGATGAAATAAATTATTTGCATTTTGGTTTTCTTGGTTTCACATTAACTGGAGACAGGACTGGTTATAAAATTCCTTCTGCAACACTACCAATTGACAGACTGGCCTCGTTTCACTGGTAAACTGACTTGCAACTAAATTTTGGGTGGAGTTCCTGAAGACATCTATTTATGAGCAGGTGGCCCGGCAACTAGTTGAAAGAAGCAATTCAAGGCAAGGATTTAGCTCATCCAAAAGTAGACATCTAATTGATGAATCACGTCTACATACTGCTTCTTCCACTCACATAAAGGGTCTGAAAGATTTTGATTCAGGTTCATTTCCACCTTGATGTCTAAAACCAGCTCCTACCCCTTCGTTCCAGGAACTATTGCTTTCTGTGGTTACTGGATTATAACGTAATCCTAATGTGAATAATTGCCTATGCATTTCCAAATACCAGGTCTGACAGTGTTGATTCTCCTGCTACTTCATTAAAGTGTATAAATGTAGCACCCAAGTATTCAGAAAAACTATAAGTTTGAAGAATATATCTATACCAAACTACCAGACCTCAATATAACCAAGACCAACCTACTGCCTTATCACTGAGGAACTACTGATATCTTTATTTTTATGTGCTTGTTTCTTTAAAGAGTTGAGTCAATGTTGCTAAAAACTCTTTGACTGATTCTCAAGGTTTTTTTGGATTGAGGATAGGTGTACATGAAATTTCTATGTCCAAGCAGAACACTATATAAAAAAAATTCTTCCAAGTGTCACAGAATTATTGCCTGATCACATAAGTAAAGAAGACACAGCTTATCCAAATAAATATTTACATGACATTAAAGCTTTCAAAATAGCAGCAAGACAAACATAACAGCAATGTTGTGTTTAAACTATCAGGAACACAACTTTAAAGACACAATTATTCCATCCATCAAGAAGCCAAGACGAGTGTTCCAGGAACAAGCAGAAAAAAGATACAACAACTTTCAAGCAATTGTTATCTCACAGAAGCCAATTTTACCTTAGAATATATAAATTCTGTATGCATGCAGATTCAAGATCATACCTTTTGGATTTAGTGCTTGTTCTTGGTCTGTACTCATGAGATTCATCTTCTATGCCATTCTGCCTTTTATACCAATCAAACAAAGTGCGCAGGATAGAGGGTAGACAATATTCTGAAAGTGAGCTCATTGAGCTTATAACCTATTGGGAAAACACAACAAATCAACAAATCAAATGCTGTTCAAGTTTCTCCTCCTCCTTAAAAAAAGTACTAATTCAATGGTTATGTTCTTTCTTGTTTTCATCTAATTTTTGAGAACTCTGATACAAGCAGTGACTTAATATTCTGCATTTCCTGTCTTTAAAAGACATGCAGATGTGGCATGTAGGAACATGGTTTAGTGGTGGACTTGGCAGTGTTGGGATTGTGGTTGAACTTGATGATCTCAAAGGTCTCTTCCAACCTTAGGGACTCTCTGATTCTATAAAACATAAGCAGAAATACAATAATGGAGTGTATATAGATATTGTCTTTATACTGATGATATTAAAATGCTTTAAAGTTGTGTATCACATCTTACTACATACCAGAACTATCTAGTTCTTCACGGGTGTTATTTTGATTTGTTCCACAATGCTGTTTTGAGTTTGAGCATATTATAAGGAAAGAAAAAGCAATGAATCAGAAGCACTGTCTTTGGGGGTTGTATCTGACTGCTGGATGCCCCTCCTGAAACCCAGAACTTATTGAGAAACCCCACAAGCTCTGTAATAATTTTAATCAATTGACTATACAGATGCATCCATCTTACTATTAGGATCACAGACATGAAAACTTAGACTTCTCTTATATATATATATATATATANGAACGTCTCAGTTTTCCACAGGCAGTCTCTGGTTAGTTTTAAGTACCACAAACAGGAAAATACAAAAACATGACAACATCAGACAAACTCCGTGACCTTTCGCAGACGCACTTCCAGGAGGGATGTTGCAGGTGTTGATCAGAACAGAAGAAAATAATGACAACAAAAAAGGGATCAGCTGTGGAAATGAACGCCAAGAAAGCATCTAATATATTATTCTGTAATACAAAAAGAAGAAATCTGACTTGATTGCCCTATTATAAATTTGCTAAAAATACAGATATATATTTATATTTTTATATATATATATATAATTTTTTTTTACAGCTTCCAGTGTCTTTGTGTGCACAAATTAAAAAAAAACGTAGTTTAAAATTATTCCTTAGAAGTTCCTGATTAAACAGCTCTAGTGGCATATCGGAAAAGATAACTGCTTGCTCAGTATTAACTGTGTCACCAATTACAGAAATGCTAAGGAACTTATTATTATTGAACTATTTCTTGAACTTCCTATTACTGGAAACCCTAAAGCTTCAAAACATGAGAAGATCAAAAAACCACTCCATTATTATACAAGAGGATATTATATGTATTGCACAGAATGTTCACAGCCACAGTATTTGTGGCCATTCTAAGAAAATAGAAAATAGTTATTTAAAATAGGAAGAAATTACTGATCTGGAGATTTACCACCACCTCAAGATCATGCAGGGCTTGATACCGTGAAGTGCTGAGTATCAGGAGTGAAGAGTGTGTACTTCATGTCAAGGACACAGATTATGTCAACTATGTCAGGTTTATCTACCTGCTTCACATTTCAATGCTTGTGGAAAAACAACAGGGTTTAATGTCCCATGTAAGACCAAGCTTGTGTGAACGCTGTAAGACTAAGACGAGTAAAACTGGCAGACCGAGCATCTTACACACAATTTCCAAATATTATGATAGCTTTAAATGAGAACTTTTGTGGATGACAATTAGTCTAGATGAATAACTCTGATCTCTTTTGCAGGTTTTTAGACTCGGGGTTTAAGTAATTTACAGTGACGTCGTGGTCTAAAGTTAATGAGACACTTGGAGAATGAAGTATTATTGCTCAGGTATTATGGCCTAAAATTAAACACAGTGCATTAGAAAGCTGTCACAACTGCACCTGTAAAATTAAAAGTTTCTATAAAAATACTGTATTATGAAAGCTTTCAATCCAGTGTTTGCAATACATTCTATTACCTGAAATATGAAACAAGCTGCTGTGGAAGACAGCATTAAGGCACTGCTTGCAGCAATGACAGGAGACCTTTCATGAAGAATGACTACAGCACTTGAGGCTGAATTATATCAAAGCCTTCCAGCCTACGGCTTCAGATAAATACTCAGAAGACATGAATGATCCGGCGTCAGAGCAAAGCATTCACTACCAACTCACTTCTCCATTGTTTTCCAAAACTTTTTCTGAAGCTGACAGAACACTGGTTGTTAATTACGAGATGGAATGAAAAAGGGTTTGCTAAGGAAGACAAGAACATAATCAAAGAATCACAGAACGGTTTGGGTTGGAGGGACATTAAAGGCTATCTAGTTCCAACCCCCTGCCATGGGCAGGGACACTTTCCACTAAAACAATATGATCAAAGCCTTGTCCAACCTGGCCTTGAACACTTTCAGGGATGGGGCACCCACAATCTCTCTGGGCAACCTTTTGCAGTGCCTCACCAGCCTCATCATAAAAAATATCTTCCATTTAATCCAAATCGAGTCTCCTTTGGTTTAAAATCCTTACCCTTCACCCAGTTGCAACAGGCCCTACTAAAAAGTCTATCCCCAAATAGATCTAAATATTTTAAAAGAAATCATGATATGTAACTACAAACGAAAAGTTGTTTCAGTCATGACATATTTATCACTGCTGTTCTTTAAATCCCAGCTATACAATCTCACCAGAAAAAGTCAAAGGGACTCCTGTTAAATCTTCTCTGCTGAATTTACAGTGTATGTCTTTAGCAGGGATAAAAGGTCAATATAGCCTTTTTTTTTTGTTGTTTTTTAAATCTTTCTGTCATTGCACTTTTAAGACAGGAAGGAAGGGTGGACTGGGCAAAGACCTGGCTCTCAGGGAACAGGAAGGGAGGGAAGTCTAGCCAGCTTGCCAGCATGCCGGTTTCTCAACCCTTTCATTTACTGGAAGTAAGTCCAGGAGTGAGATGAATTCTAGCTCTGTGCTGCTCCTGAAAGGGAGTGCACAGATGTACAAATATGTCCTTGTTGGACAAATGATCATGTTCTTGCATCCATAAATGAACTACCTACTGTATAGCTTAAGGATTAGAAACCTGCACAAGTAGGGAGCTGTTTAAACCCTGTGTTCACAGAGCATTAAATATACTTTATGCAAATGTTTAATATTTATTTTGGACTGAAATGGAAGAGTAAATTCAATGAAATTCTGCCTAGATAGTTTGCTACAATTTATATACTTTCACAGAAGTCTAGCTATATTGTAAAAGTACAAATATAAGAAATGTTCCTGCTAACAGCAGATAGATGTTGATTACCTTTTTCATTTCACTTATGAACTTATATGTGCTTTAACAGCAAATACATTCAAAACTGCATTAAATTCCCAACAGGATCATTAATTTCTTGGCCCTGCATTTTTTTCATATACCATATATGCCAGCGTGTATGTTGAATGGGCATTTTCTTGCCATTTTAATAATGCAGAATTGCAGTACTTCATTTTTGCATAGAGTTGGTTTAGTTTTTGTAAATCTGTTATTTGCACAGTGTCTGCATATTTGTCTTCAAATTGCTGTTGTGTAGATTCTACATAATGGACTTAAGGAGTGAGATTTTACACCTTCTATCAATGCTACTGAAAGCAGAATTTAGTAAACACTTTTTCAGCTACATTTAGGATACCCACAGACATGCAATAATATCTTCTTTTCTTCCAATATTTGTAACACTTTATACATGTCTGTAACAAAGCCCCAGAACTACAAACAATAAGGATTCAAGGAAAATAACAGCTGCAGTTAAATCTTTGCTCCTTTGAATCAACAGCAAAACCCTCATGGACCACAGTAAGACCAGGATTTCATATATGCAAGATATGAAATTGCAGGCATAAAGTTAACAATTCCTGTTTCATATATTCCAGACTGGTGGAGGGGGAAGGTGGAGAGATGAACTGTCTTAAGCTCTAATCAAAGCAGCTACATGCACTAATTCTCTTGGACCCTTTGAGACAAAACATTTTTTTCTGCTAATGAGAGGTTTCTAGACAAGCTAACTCTAATTCAAAAATCTGTAAAATGACACATTAGCAGTGAGAAGTGCAGTTGTGTTTGTGAAGATATCCTTTCATTCACATCTTTGTTATAAGCATTTTTTGGGACAGCATTATGAAGTAAATCTCTCTGGAAATGGTTAAAACTGATAACTATTCAAGTCAGACTAGTTTTTGTTTACGGTCTTGGCTTTGTGAGTAAAAAAGAAAGCAGGATTTTTTAGTACTGTAATTTTGTAGATGGCTAATTTCACTTAGTTTGCTTACACGTTAACAATGTTTATAGCTATCTTACTGCCAGCATAACATTTTATATGAAAACTCATTTATTTTTAGTGGGCAGCAAGTTCAGTTCTGAAGGCACTACCTTTAATTTTGCCTTCAGATGTACTCCTTTACACAGTACTTGAAACCAAACCTCTTATCAGGAGCCAACAGTTGTTTTATGACCCTATCACCACCATTTCTTATCCTTCCTCTACCATGTGCCCTTTGCTGGTGAAGAAGGACAATGTGTAAAACTGGGGGGAAGGAATCAATTAAAATGCTATGGTAACGATGATGATACCAGTATTCACTTACTATATCTAACAAATCTAATATTGGATAAGAATAATTATCAGCCTTTCATTAATCACATTTAGGTTGTTATGAAAAAGGAACAATTAATCATTAGTATGCCGAGTGTCTATTTATATTTACATTTTCCACTTTTTTATTTTTATTCATTTTTAGTTTCCTTTTTAAATCTTGATCTATTTTTGTTGTTTTCATCTCCTAAAAGTATATAAAACATTAAATGAAGTATATAAAACATTAAACGTTTTTGCTTTCTAATCTGTATTCTCTAACCTAGTGCACCTCTAAGAAGAGAGCAGTATAACTGAAACAAGGACAAGTTTTTGTGCAGTTTATGCTGAAACTCTTTCAACAGGCACCTCGTAGAGATAGCTTCATATGAAAAGTAAGCCTTGTTGTTAGCTTTTCACCTCCATGGCCAAAATGTCACATTTATTCTGTAATTTTATATGGAAAACTGTCTGTAGCTCAGCCCAAGATTACACAATGCCCTTTTTCTGCCTCCAGTGTTGTCACTTCATGAACATTTATATACCATGGTAAGAACAGAAGAAGCATTAGTAGAGGCTGAGAAAAGAGTAATAAAAGTGTTTCCTTAGGTGAGGATAAGCCTCTTGGAGAATTACAAGTTTTTGCACCCTAGCTTTTGATCTTTTCATGTACTGGAATTTTATGGTTTCCTGTAATAGGAAGTTTAAGTCATAGTTCACTAGTACAATATTTAATAACATTTCTCTAATTGGCAACACAGAGCATGTTAATGCTGGAGCAGTAATGGTCTTTGCCAATAAGCAACTAGAGTTATCTAATCAAAAATTTTTAAAACACGATTTAAAATATATTGTAGGATTACTTAAAAACACATGACAAAATCTACATAATTTCCTGTATCTATTTTCTTTATATACATGCAAACCTAAAAAGGAAAATACAGTCAGGGTAAGAAATGCAGTTTGTTAGGCTAATGGTGAAACACTCTGCAAGTCAGTATAAGTACAATCACTTCATACATTGCTCAAGATACTATTACGAGTTTGAGGAGTGTGATGCAATCTGCAGCCAGATGTACTGTCTGCCTAACAGGAGACACTGACCACATCTATGTGGAGAGAAACAGCTCTGCCTGTGCACAGACCCTTGATGTTGGATTCATCACCACCATCAAAACTAGCACTTCTAAAATGGTGTTGGGAGAATGGGCAGGAAAAACCGCTGGTTCTCGGAGAGACAGAGATAGAGCTATTCAGGGATAGTAAGCTATGCTTTCATAACCATCTTTTGGGGGTTTCAGTGTTAAACGATGCTGATTACTTTATGTAGCTGAAGTTCCAGTCTGCTCATTGAGAATTAGTGTAAAGTGTTTTTTTGGGCTGGTTTTTCCACATCTGAAGCTGACTTGCAAAAACCAAATTTTAAATCAGGTCATGACTTACTTTTGATGCGTTTTAATTTACAGTTAAAAGATGCAGCTCAGATATTTTAAAGTGACAAGTGGCTAGTAACCTACTCACTTCAGCCTTACCTATCAATTTCACTCAAAATGAATAGAGATAATTTTGATAACAGTAAAATTAGAAAATTATATTCCTCTGACAGTGTGTCACTTCTTGTAACTTAAAATTGTGAGTAAAAATTATCAGACACCCCTTGAGAATATTTGTTCATGGGGATTCTCTCTGTTTTCCCCCTTCATTTCTGTAGTAAAAATGTCAGGAATGTCATGTGTGGCTTGTTTTGGTTTTGCTAGATGACTTAATGTGTTTCAGGAATAAACATCAAAGCTTTTCATAACTTACATGCAAGGGAGAAGTAAGGGATTATCAACCTGGTCCTCCTGCATCGCATAGACTCTTTAAATATTGAAGTAAACTTAAAAAATAAAACTTAAATTATGTCACTTCAAAGTATATGACCTCTTAGTTGGGTTTTAGTATCGTGTCAAATCATGATCTTCCACGTTTCCCAAGTAGACCACACCCTAATTTCCAATATCAGCAAAATTGTCCTTATTTTCACAACAATTTATCATACTGACATATTATGATTTGAAAAATGGCTTTATAATGAGATGTACTTACTAATCTACTGAGTGAAATATGCCAAGTAAAGAAAGACTTTTTGCTCTATTTTCTTGTTTCTCCTCCAGCTCAGCTCTATCAAATTTCTACTGTGTATCACAAAATTGTATATGATTGTATGAATTTAGCCAAACTAAAATTATTTGGGTAAGGATGAACCAGGTTCTTGCAAATGGGCTCATAAGCCATAAGCCAGGTTCAGGTCCCATCTGCCAATCACAGGTCAATCCCAGGAGCACTATAACATCTCAAAATGATAATGCTGTTTAAGTGAAAAGCAATGGAAAACATGAAAAGGGAAATACTTCCAACAACCTGGGCTGAGGCTGACAAATAATTTTGGAAATTTCAGTTTAAATAGATTGTTTTGAAAATTTCAAGGAACTGAAAGCAAGGTTTTCTGACAAGATGTCTTAGGCAATCTCAGCTCTGTACTTTTCTATCAACTCTGCACATAGGTAGGACTCTAGATACGCAGATAGAGATACATGAATGTCCCACATAACAAAATTTACCTCTGTTTTCTGACTGCATCTGGGTTTTTTTTCTCCCCAGCACTCAGAGTAAATTGCTACAGGAGTAAATACACAGTTGTTTCACTCTAGGAAGCATTTGCTGTTCTTGATTAAATGATCTTGACTTAATTATTCCATTTTCTGTCTGTTTACCAATAAATAGGAGAAGCATCAGTCTTCCAATTCTTCCTTGTAAAGGGCCACAACTTGCTTAACCACGAATATTTAATCAAATCATGGCCACCCAGTATGTGTTTGTTTAAAATACTGTAGGAACAGTATCAAAAGGTTTGCATCTGGGTGGCTTAATTTGTTTTACTTTCCCATTTACGTGTAACACTCTTCCCACAGGAAGGAAAAAGAACCAATCTATAAAATTAAGGTCAGAATACCACAAAGAATTTCATTAGGCAGGTAGGGAGTACTCACAAAGCAACCTCGTTCAGCTGGTTTCCCGGGGTTTCTCTGTGGTCAGCAAGGCAGACAGGGAGCTCCCAAGTACAGAGTAGAAGTGTCACCTCCTCTGTTCACCTTCTGCTCTGAACAGCCCTCCAAGCAGGCTACCTCTCCCCCAAAAAACAGGTACAGAATAATCTAGAATGTGTCACTTTGTCAAGCTAAAATTATGAAGGTAACCTTAGTGAATGCCAGTGGAGTCTCAAAAGACATCTCTGCTTCCAGTGCAATGTCCCAGAACATTAAATAAACGTTCATCTGAGGTTCTGAAGTTCTACTTATAGCTATCTCCTCTCCCAAAGTTAAGTTAATCAACATGGTACCTGCAGCTTATGGCATTAGTCACAGCTGCTTTCAGTTGTGACTATTGCTGGTGCTTTTGCTCTGTTTTTCGGTCCTGTGTTCCTGGCCCTGCTGGTGGCACAGTGCTGTGGGCAGATGTGGAGTCAGCAGCAATGGTGACAGCAATGACAACTGAGGCAGGAATGGAGGAGCAGCAAATATGTAAAATATGCATTGGTTATGATACACCTATGGTTTATTATTCCTCTTCATTGGGAGTGATTTTTGTGAGTTTTGGCATCCCTTATGCAATTTAAATTCTTTAGTACCTATCTTTATTTTGAAATAGGTTACTTATGTTGGAATTATTTCTAGGTGATTTTTTTCAAAGAAAGACAGCTGGCAAAGATTAGTTGCTTTACCATTATTAAGATGTATGTACATTGCTGTTGGTTTTATTTTTATACTTGTCCCATTTCTCTGACATAATAAATGTATTAATCTAATGACAGATATAAATTTCATTTTATTAATTACAATTTTATTGTTCTACTAAACAGAATCTAATTAATTATATAAGTTCTATTTTATTTTTAATACTTTTTCCCTGCCAACAATTTTTCTAATTATTATCTACCTTGTCATATACAGGTATTTATCCTGACGATTTAACTTACACTTAAATTTAAATACAACAGCTTGGCTCAGACCATTTCAAGTGAAGCACAAATGCAAGTCATGCTGAGTCACAGCTACAGAGACAAACTAGACTCATGAGACTGACAGCAATGATAGTGATTCCATAGGCCTTCATATTAACTATAAGAGAAGCCCCTTTAAAAAGAGATTGAGGGCCATGCACCTGTTTCAAAAACCAGGTATTCTGAAAAGATAAAAAGTTTGCTTCAAAATGTCCATTGGGGAAATAGTCAGGAAATAATACATGTACCTAATACACTGGAAAAAAAGTGAGAAGTTCTACGGCAGAAAAATATTGAGCTTAAAAGCAGTGGAAAAATCCTTACAATTTAAACCCAAGAGTGGTTAGGAAAAGCACTTGTCATTCTACTAAAGTACATTGAGACATATTGCTTTTGCAGTATGCAACCATATTAAAAGGACACTAGAATGCCTTCCAAGTGTTTATCTTTTAGCCTGAGGAACGGAAATAATATAATTTCAAGTTCTTACTTGATCAAACTGGGGATCTTCTCCTCGTTGCAGAGATTTGGTCAGTGGCTTCTCCTAAAAGAAAATATATTAAATATGTATTACTTAAGATCAATACTATCATATATTCTATCAACTCTACTATTATTTTTCTGTTAGATTTTTTTTTACTCACACAATGTGCCTCCTGATCTCATCCTGGAGATACTGTTTGTTTCATATGCAAAGGAGACCTCTGCATATGTATCAGCCTATATTGTGTCTTTAGTGACTTTGCTGTCTTTCCACAAAAGAGAAGGATTGAGCATTTATTACATCTGTGTTGCTGCTCACACTGATGATAAATTCTTTCAACATCCTAGAAAGCATCTAGTATTTCCTCTAATATACAACCAAGGGGGTCTTTTTAGTTACATGATATACCTTTTTGTTATAATACTACCAGGTTATACAAACATATCCATAGACATAGTTCATCATGCAGGGCATACTGAAAGAAAGGTGATTTTAGACGAATCAAAGACTGTAGGGTTCATTTTTGTGAAAAAGTATTACTTAAAAAAAAAAAAAAAAGGCATTTTTGGAATGGAAGCAAATTTTCAGGACATGTTCTCCAAGTAACTGGGAAAGCCAAAGAGAACTGCCCAGCTCAGAAAGAGTCATCATGTGTGAACATCCATTCACCTTTATGGCTCTTTTGTAAAGCAGGCTGAATTCCTGAGGCATGTAGAAGTACACAGGCCAGTATTCTAGATACACACAACAATACACAAAACATGAATCTCCTAAACCACAATGAAAATAAACAATACATGAGGGCAGATGACAGTCTGAAAAACACATCACTTGTCACCATCACAATTCCCTACTGAATTACACTACTGTTGCTAGTGTCTGAAATGAGCCAGTGCTTTATTCTTCTATAAATCATGAATCTTTCTTCTCCTACAGCTGCAAGACTGGGGCTGTCCCATCAGCTCAGAATGAGATTTTCTGTTCAGCTTTTAGCAAACTATTACAGTCATCAGCATCTGCTAATGTATGAGGCAAAATACCATCACTACCAGGACATGAGATGCAAACCAAGGAAAGATATGGGAATGGAGAGACCTTAAGCAGACCAAAGATTTTTATTATTTAATGTTTTTCTCTGAAGAAAATGTTGCCCAGTTTAATCTGCTGACTGATTTTGAAATTAATTATGCTGATCCACTTGTAATGCCAGCTGGCAAGGAGGCCGAGTGTGGGGTGACTGCAGTATCCCCTGACTACCTACCAAATACAAAAATCAACAAAATGTTTTCTACTGAGTCACTGATTTATCCAGAACAGCCATCAATATTTTTCATTGTTTTCTCAAATATCTAAAGTGACTCCTCCAGGTTACATTACGGACACAACAGCTATTAATTACAACTTCATGACAACTTACTGGTGATGAACAGAAGCAGTAAAACCTTGCGGCCCAGAGGAAAACACAGGATACTACCCCACCCACAGTCCTCCTCCTCAATCAGTAACTTGGTGCTACCCTGCCTAGTATATCCCATGGGAGGACAGTACTTCTTTTGTCTGTTGCTGCACACTGAAAAGGGCAGCAGATAATGTTTCAGAAGTAGCAGTCAACTTATTTAAAAGGAAAAGGATTCTTACATTTCCGTGATTCCTGAACAAATTAGTATATTAAGAATTAGTGCAGTTTTGGAAAAAAATCAACAACCCTTTTTTTTTTTAATTATTAAATTTCTGATTCTGTTACAGAAGACTTGTGTTACCATGGCAAAGCTTCTTAAGGTCTGTTTCAATAAAAAGGGCTTCAGCATGCAGAAGCTTTGTGTTTCCATGCCCAACACTGCAATGTTTGGCTTTCAGAGTGTGGTGTTTCAGGCAGAAATAGGTATGGGATTCCTCATCACATGCTAGTTGTAAGGGGGACACAAGTAAATGAGACAAACCATGCTCTTTGAACCCAGGTCTGGAACTGAAATCCTGAAAATGTCCTCATCACCTGCAACCTATCTATGTAAGCACACACCTCCCAAATGCTTGTTTCTGATGACGATGCTCCCTAGGGAACGCGCTTCTGAGTTAGTGAACATCCCTTGATTTTGACAAGGCAAAACAAGTCATCTCTTTCACTCTTACAGGTGACTATACCAAGGCTTCCAAACCATGGTAAATTGACCTAAAGAAACCATTCACAGGCTATCCAGCAGCCTTGGTTGCAGCAGAAAGCAGTCCTGGGGCAGAGAACTTCCAAGGATTTCTACCAAAAGCCAGGAAGGCTTCTGCTGCTATAACTTCTCAATGTTTCCAGTCTAGGGATTCAACTGAGGCCTTCTGTTCCCCTCTGTCCCATCCTGCACCTACTCACACTCTTCCAGGCAGCAGCTGCTGCTGCAGCTGTCTCTGCCTGTTCTTCGTCCCTGTGTTCAGATTGCTGCTGTTGCTGGTTCTTCCTCGACTCCTTCCAAGTACAGTGTTGCCGCTGACACTGCCTGCAGCCACAGCAGTGATGGCTCAGCCTGGACAGACCCAAGCTGACCCCATGAAGACAAATGTCTTTGCACAATATCCTCCCCCCCCCACCCACCCCCAACTCCCACATTTCTGGGAGCAGGGTGCACACGCCAAAGCCACTCATTGTACCCCTGCAGTGAACGGCAACACCACAGAAAATTTTATTTAGGGCTTGGAGGTTTGAGAAAACTCAAAGTAGAAGTTACTATGATTTACTTTATTACTAGTGATGAGTGCTGAATAGATAAGGAACAGAATAAAAATGAAGGGCCAGGTACAAATGTGGTTTTTGTTGTCTAAGGACTCCTAAACATAAAAGGATGACTGCTTGCATGATGAGAGTAACAAGTGACCATGTCAGGAAGACACTGCCGAGTAAATTCAAAGAGTAAATTCAAAAATTAAAGCAATTAAATCAAAACCAGCAATTTTTCTTTATGCAATAAAGAACCACTGTAAACAACTTGCCTATTCTATTTCACTTGGTTCTAATATCCTTACAAATCTTACCATTTCATTTTATGCAATGTTTTCAACATTGCTGTTAGCACAGCTACTATATAAAATATAATTATTCTCATGGTAGACTTCTTCACTATGTGCCAAAGGTTCAGGACTTGCAAAGACAAGGTTAATATGTGTAATAAAGTGAAACTGCCTCTGAGCAATAGATTCCATAGCAGTCTATTTACCCTGGAGATACAGTCATTTTGAAGTTTTTAAAAATTCTTAAAACTATTTTCTAGCCTCAAGGTAGTATTTATTTTTATTAATTTTATTGCCCACCCAATTTGGAAATGGCAAAGAGGCCTTTTATATTACCCGTTAACTTATTTGAGTCTCTGTAGCTAAACTACATTCTACAGAAAATGTAGGTAGGCTGAATTTGGAGCCAAAGCCTACAACCAAAAAATATGAAAAAAGAAAATTTTGATCAATATGAAAGAGCCCATAGCTTTCTGGACTACAAAAAAAAAAATCAGAAAATTTCAGAAGAATGGACTTAATAATAACATTTCCATTTTTAATCACTAAGTTAAACATCCTTATTTCTTGTTTGAAGTGCTGCCTACAATAGTATACTCTGTATACAACCTGTTCACACTGGAAACTCCTGTGATTTAAACACATAAGAGATAAGTGGTAAAGATCAGCAAAGACAGCTTTGAATTTAATACTTGGAACTATTGCTTTTCAATAAAACCATCAAAAAGTTTTGCGTGGCCAATGCTTACAAAACAAAATGCTCACCTAAAAACTAATTTCCTTCCTCTGTCTCATTGCTGTTCGGAAAACATGGATAGAATATAATAAAATAGAACACATTAAATATGCAATGGTAAACGTATATTTTATCATACTTGCTCACATCAACTAAATATAATATTTATGATTTATCTAAAAAACTTCATATCCTCCAAACCCTCTATTCACACAGGCACACTAAAACATTTCTCCAAAGACTGTCAGCTACTTTTAGTGGTTAATATATTAATGCTTTTTCAGGGCTGTTACACAAACATAATTGGGTAAATTTACACAGGAATAGCCACCTGTCACAGAACTGAGTGTTCATGGAACACAGGTTTCAGGGAAACATAAAAACAAAAGGATGTTGTAGCGCCTATTAAGCTTCACTATGTCACCATGTTATAATGAGATATTATAGCCCTTAAAGCTATTTCTAATCTCAGCAACCACTGGGCACGTTATTCCTACTGAACTGTGACAGGCTACTGTCACTGTATTACTGATTGAGATAAAACCCATCGGTCTGTTGGGTTTTTTTAAAGCATGGAGGATGAAAGAATATTTTTACACAAATTTTAGCTTTTGCACTGCATGCTAAAAAGCAGCCACATGTACTCTACTGAGTAGTCTGCTGGGGTGGAAGACTTACTGAAAAGAAAGAGCAGAAGAATGGACCTTTCCACATAAAATGGAGTAGAGGTAGACCACAGTCCACTACTACACCACAATATTTGTAAAATCAATGTAAGCACAATCTTAAGAACCAAAAAATCCCCAAGTGTACTTCTTTCCTACTTACAATGAATCATCACATAAGCCCCTCCACCGCAAATGAAAATTGTCTTACATACTTTTCAGCAGGAGAGAAAACAGGTGTTCTTAGGAACAGGTCTGCTCCAAAATATGCTGATTGGTTTTTTTGGTCATTGATTATTTTGTATATACAAAACCCACAAAACATATCATAGTTAACCTTGTTCTCATATGATGTGTAAACCATGTTCTGTATCACCTAGGAGAAAATGCCATGATGCCAATTCACTTCTAAAGGCTGGGCACACAAAACTTCATTCCGCAGAGGTGCACCTACCCCTCGGGTGCAGCTGACCCACCAGCCAGTTGCCTCTGAAAGGGACAGTTTGTGTGTCTGGTCCTGGCCTCCTCTCCAGCTGTGTGTCCTGTCTCCTCCCTCTCAGAATGGATCTGTGCTGATCCTTCATTGAGCAGGTTCATGAAACTGAACTTGTGAGCATTTATATCGGATTTGCTCTTTCAAAAATGAGTATAGAACAGTCTATGGTTCCATTTAAAAAAAAAAGCTCTTGCACTGAAAATAGCTGTGAATTCCTTAGGAAATAATTTTCATCTCTTATATACCTTTTTACCATTTGGGAATTCCCACCACCACTCCATGAAGCCTAGTTAATTTACACGTAAGCAATTAAGAGAGCCAACCTTCTGGACTGCAAAGGATAATTTATTTACTCTGATAGTCTCCCAAACATCTCCCACCTGGAACTTCTATGAAAAAGGCAATTAGTGTCCTGTTTCCATTAACAGTTCTTCGCAAGTCAGCAGGTCCTCATGCATAAACACATAAATTGTCTGTTAAGTGGATGACAACAGAATCTTTGATTTCTCTTGTTGCTCTGCTCATCAACTGGCTGTCAGACACTTCTTTTAAGAAACTGTGTAAGTGAGCACGGTACACAGAAAATAAAACAAAGACAACAGGAGATTTCCCTTATTAACCTTTGAAATTCTATGCATATAGCAACAGAATATTCTAAAGACAAACATAATAAAAAAGATATGGTAATATAGTTTCAAGAAAACACAACTTCACATAAGACAAAATTATAGACTCACAAAATGTTAACAAAAACTCTGATGGACTTCATTTAACTTAATTGAAAATTCAGTAAAAAGCAATGTTAACTGTCCATGGTATTTCAAGTGGCTATGAAAAATATGTAAAAATATGTTATAATTCAAAAAGAATTTTATTTTAGCAAGCACAGGTCAAAAACCTACTTGTCATTACAGTTAACACACAAAAATAATGAAAGGTGCATATTCAGAAGACAGGTTCAGTATTACTCAGTCTGTTCTTTCTTCATGTAATTGCTCTGGTTTTTTTTGTAATGGCTCTTCTGTTTCGTTCACATGGAAAAGAATGTACCCAGTACTGCCATACTGCTGAATACAAAACTGTAAGAAAACATCAGTTCAGGTTTTTCAGGTGTTTTCAAACTTGCCTCTTTGGCATCCTTGTCATGTACCGTTCTGATTTGGTGATAGTTTACGTCGTCACATCAGGTATTGCAGGCGAATTTTTGTCTGATTACCACATTCTCTGCAAAAGGCACCTTTTACCAAGAAACACCAAGAAACACTCCGAAATTTAGTCACAAGAGTGTTTAATCTGAAGTAACTGATAGATCAAAAACCCCCAGCCAAACAGGTCAAAAAAAAATAGCAAATTGGTTTTCAGAAGTAGTACTCAACAGAAGTAAATTTCAAGCAGCCTAAAGAGAGAAGCAAACCCACTGAATCAGAGATTGCTGTTAGATGCACAGTGCAAAAATTGTCACTGCAGCTTCCCCAAAATAACATGGAATTTAAAAAAAAGCTCATAAAAAAGAAACCAAAAGTTTTCCTTCATTTACCTTGAGCAAACAACTCAAGGGCTCTGACATTCTTACCTGAGCAGTAAAAAAATTCCCAGATATGCCCTCAACTCAGTGTTTACAACAAAGAGTCACAAACTTCAAACAAAGGTTAAGTGCTGTTACAAATATACAGGTAACAGCAACAAAACCCATCATACCAACCCAAAACAATCAAAAAATCCCCAAAACCCAAACAACAAAGCCACTACTCTCAGCATTTATATCTTCTCTAATATTTTCTGTTGCTAAGTAAGGTGTGTTATCGCAGATAGGAAGTAAACCAGTTTCTTTTACTATAGTGTTTTAACCCCAAAAACCCCCTGATAGCTACTAGTGGACCAGTTCCAAAAGAAATATTTTAAATACATGCTTTTGTAAACCCTGTAAAGTTGAAAAGAGTACTAACTTTACTGAAATTCTAGCATAACTGAGAAAGGAAATTTTGTTGACTGTTTTTAGAGCTTTGTTCTTATAGGAATGTCTTTTCAAAATTTTAACTATGAACACATCGAAATCCTCTGTCTGAACACAGGTAAGTTGTAAGGTCGGCTAGTATCATAACACTATCCCTTGATTTTCCCTGATTTTATTTACTCCAATACTACAGTGTACAGAAAAAGAGGTGAATTTTACAACCTCTAAGTCTGATAAATTTAAAAAGAGCATCTAAAAACAATGTGTGGACACTTAATGTTGATATCCTTATTTCCATCATAGTCTTGTATTAGCAGATTGTATTCTGACTTAATAAAATTCCAACATAAGAGGATAAAATTTTTTTAATTGAAAACTAATTTCTTGGGACAGGGAATACACTAAGTTTTAGTGGCATTTGTACTTAAGATCAAAATTCATGAAGGACTATGATGTACAGCATGGAAAAGGAATATGAAGTTAATGTGATGGATTAACTAAAACAGTGCTAATGGAATTTTAGGTACAGGATTAAGTTTTTTGTAGTCTCAAGTCCAAATAATGATTTACATGGGTTCAGTTCGACACTATCAATATTCCCAATATCTACACTGACAATCAATTACTAGGGATTCAGTGATTTACATGCCTAAAAGAGTTATTGGCTAAAGTGGTATTTGATTGCAAATTTGAATATTCAAAAAAAAACCCTACATTTTTAGTTGCTAATTGCTAAACTGAACTGGTATTAATGAAATGAAGAAGGTCAGTTATAGGAAGCAGAAGCAAAAGTGGAGCTGAAAAACAATGCAGCTATTACATTGCAATGCCTGACTGCAGCAAGACACACATACACATAAACATTCTTTTTTTTGTTGATATGACACATTTTCTTCAATAATGATCTCGGAGGTCTCTTCCAACCCAGTTAATTCTATGATTCTCTGCTGTATTTTGCAAGCATTGGCCAATGTGTGATGTAGTGTGACAGCCTCAGTGACCTTGGATTTAATCTGTCTTCCAGTGTTAAATCCTCTTAGTGATTTGAACCATCACATGCGCCATTGACTATCCTTCAACTATATCCATGCAGTAATGAGGCCCAGGGACAGTGAGCATCCTGGAGAGTCTTGCCATCAAAACGAGCTCTGCAGCCTCCACCAGCATTCTGCCCACGTGCTCAGCTGTGGAAACCCTGAGATCACTGAGAAAGTGCCCGTTGACATTGCCTGACTGAAATGTGTGAAGGTGTGTTTATGGCTGTATATAGCTGTAAATGCCTATGCCACTGTCTATGCAAAAACGTGTCCTTTTCCTTTCTGCCTTGCTAAAATGGCATGAAGTTCCCCCCTCAATTTCATACGGATGCTGGAATCAGACCACACTGAATCTTGCCTGCATTCTCCTGCACTCCTTTTTATTACTTCTGAAACCCTGCACTTGTCTCTTCCTCTAACTTTTTCCCAACTGCATCTTTCATACTCTTTGCCACAACTTCTGTGTTTCATTTCTATGATATGTCTCCCTGAACTACACAGGGGCCACTGCTTCAATCACACAAACTTTTCTAGGCCCTTCTGGAAGATAGTTGTCCTGAGGTTCAAGTCAGCCACCCCAGCTCTATACTGTTCAGTACCTGGCTTCTGTTACAGTTCTCAGCCTGAGATACATACTGAGATAACTGGAGGAGGATAGTATTTCTGAGGTGATGAGTAGAAACGGAAGTAAAGGATCATTATCATTGGACTTGTCTTTGTTATATTTGATTGTTCTCCATCTTTAGTACAGGTTGATTTTTCCTCTGTTTTTCTGCCTTCACATCCTTTGACTTCATGCGTAGAGCTTTCTCATTTCATGGATGGTATCTCCCAGGCTTAGCTGTTTTTCTGTCTGCTGGGGAAAAGAACACTCTGACCTGAACCAGTTTGGGCTTCCTTATTATACTGGTGGACTGGACTATCCTTGGAAAGCCAACGAACTCCCAAGATAAGTTGGCTAGTGAAGGAGGAAGGAGTGACAACTGAGATTGTTCTCCTTAATTGATTTCTAAAAACAGAGAAGTTGGTTGCTGGAAAGTCTGAGTAAAAAGAAATAAAGGGAACAATCCACAAAGAAATTAAACTTAAAATCATAGTATCACCAAATGATTTGTGTTGGAAGGCACCTTTAAGATCACCTAGTTTCAATCCCATTGCCATGGGCAGGGACACCTTCCACTAGATTGGTTGCTTTAGCTTGTCCTTGAATACTTCCAGGGATTGAGCATTCACAACTTCTCTGGGCAACAAGAAGTCCTTAGGCATGGCCAGGAGTTGAATAAAACACTGAGACCAACTATCAGTCTAAAAAGTTGACCGAGGATCAAGTCAATGACCTACAGGAAAGAAACTCTGCTGACCTGACAGTTACTGGCAGCACTAGGAGATAGACTTCCTCCTGAGATGAATTACTGTTCTTGGTCCTCCAGACTATCCTATGACTGACTGACATAGATATGCCCATTCAACAAGCCACTTAATGCATCCACTGTAACAGATCTGTAGGGCTCCATACAATAAAAGGATCCTATATGTTCAGGTTACATACTGAGTGGTTAAAGTAAGATGTTGTGCAGATGCTTTCACTTTCTTATGAACAGGTGAGAGGACAGTCCTCAGCATGGTATAATAAAGTGATGCAGAATTTTATAAAGAAGCATCTGAAGTACTTCAGAGGTAATTATGGAAAGAATACTTAAGAATAATGATTCTTAATGACCTACACAGTATTTGTCACAACTGGACCTAAAAATCCTACTATAATAATATTTATTTCTACTGTATTATTTATTTAGCATTTAAATTAAAGAACTATGAGACAGGAGATGGAGAGCCACAGTATTATGAACCATGAGCTCCTTAAAGCCGGGATGGACTGCCACATGCTTTACAGAATTTTGACTACCACAAACACTACTGGAATAAAATAATTAGATTAATGATAGTGGCATAATCTCTGAGTGACACAGAGGTAGATAGGGACATATGACAATGGAAAGCTGGGATGCTCGTAGCTTTTACAGAGGTCCTGGGGAGGATAGTTTTTGTATGAGAAAGGAGAACAGCATTTTCCATATATACTTGCAGAAAGTTCTTTTGAATATTTCTGGGCATACATAAACTGAGTGAAGAGTTAGAACAGAGTCAGACAGTTTGCCTTTTGTCTTTTCCATGAAACTACTTGTTCCTTATAATAACTCCTGTATGTGCACCATGAAAAAACACAGGCCTCAAGTACCCATGTATGCCAAATTATTCATTAGGACTTCAAAGGTAAAAAATGTATAATGGCAATGTGTCTCATTATAAGTGACACCTCATGTGATGCAATTGGAATATTAGTCCATGTAAGACAGAAAATTCTACATTACAGCTGTGGGATAAAACTGCTTGGTATTATCAAAGCCTACACAAATCTTACTAGTTACCACAGCCCAGTCCTCAGAGAAAAAAAACCCCAAACCACCTCCTTCCTTTTCTTCTAATTCTGTCCTTAGTATATTTCTTTTCTTGCCCAAAGAAATTTAAGGCTAGACTAAAGCTAATCAGACACCAGTGCCATTACACGTGTTGATTGGTCAATCTTTGCAATTTGCATATTCTTTCCCTTTCAGAGTCTTCCTAATCACCTGCTTGGCCATTACAACAGCCCTGTTTTGAAATAGATCTATATTTTAACATCTTCAAGCTTCTATGAAATGGAAGTAATAAATATACTAATATCAACTACATCACCACTTCCAGGATTTTTTTCAGTGCTGAGATGAAACCAACCTAATAAAAGGAGAAAATTATAGGCAGAATACAGGAATATGCTTATAGTCCTAATCCTATAATCAGTGAATTCTGTCCTTGAGTTCAGTATTCAGATAGATCCCGAATTTAGACAAGCTCAGTAAAAGAAGATGCTTGCAGGAGAAAAACATAATGAAAGTTTACCAACAGCTAAATTAAACATTAACCACTGTCAATGCCTGTAGCTCACTATGTTTTATCAAAGTCTACAGCTGTGGCTAAGTACTGCTGAAAGCTGTATTTAAAGATTAGCCTGCTCAGTATGCACAGAATGAATTACTACCCGAAGTGATAATCAACACTCCTAAAAAGGAAACTATTTTCTGGGTTTTCTCCTCACATAGCTATGAAATATATTCTTTCATTTTAACTGGCAAGAATATTTCCCAGGCTTCTCCGTTCTAGCTTCATTTTAAGGTCACCACTGCTTGAAAAAAATCAGCAGTAATAAAATATCAAATTGTGTTTGGAAGTGAAGCAATGCAGAGATGATTTAGAATGTAAATTGATAAAAATTACATATGAATTAAATAAGCTGTGAAAAAAGGTCTGCAGAAAAAAATTAATATTTGTAACAAAGAAGAACAATTATCTACAGAAAAGAAGCAGGAAATTATTAAAGGTTATCAGAAAGAAATTATTTACATTTCATTTAAGTGAATTTAATTTTATAAACTGAACAAGCCATTTTAATGAAGTCTGCTGTCAAATGCTTTTAATTTGGATTCATATAACTTGACAATCTCGGTACGGTAGTTAATCATTAAAAATTAGCCCCAAGATAGTGAATTTAATGTAATAATTGGATCTTTTGTTTTACATCAGAGATCCTAAAAGGGGAAAAAATTCACCTGAAATCCTGAAAAAATATTCTCCAGACAAAGTAAAAAAAAAAATAAATCTGGAAACAAAAGTTTTCCATTTTTACTTATCAAAGACATAGCAGTGCACAGTTGACATTAGATTCATGCCTAGAAAATATATGAACTGGGGATTGTGTTTTTCATGATGATCACTGCCAGATCCAGTAACCAAAATGTCAAATGATACTCAGTTAACAGCCAAGGCAGCAGTAGGAGTAGGTGACATTGCCCTCTGCTTTCTCTGCCACTGGAATCTTGTTATTCCAGCTGAGATTTCATGGGGCTGCAGGAGGGGGTGAGTGCTGTGCCCTTCACTGATACCCTAGAAAATAGAAAAAATTTCTAGTGCCTTGCTAGTATCTTCAACTCCTGCTGGGACACAAACATGGTTTTCCAACAACTTGTCAGAACACTGTGATTTACAGTCAGGTTCTGTGTACATCACAAAAGAAAGAGATGGATACATCACACAGGCATATGGAACCCAAAGAAACTGACAGAAAAATTCATAAAAACAGCAGTAATGATAATCAGAAAAGATAAGTAGGCAAAATAGAAGTATCTAGGTAAAAAATACTTCAGTAAGTCTTTAATTTAATCACAGTAACTTCAGAGCTTCAATGTGAACTAGACTTTGTGATAAAAGAAAAGACAATGACGTAAATCATTTTAGCTTCTCTGAAAGATATCTTAAGTATTCAACACTCATTATAAAATTAAACTGTCACATCTTGCAATGACTTAGAGAATTCAAACTGGAAATATTCCACTGTTGAGCACTTTGCAAGTTTGACTTTCTTTGAAGTACATTTGAGTGTAATTGGAACAGAACCTTCAAAGAGCTCACTGTTGGACTACCTATTGCAAAAAAAGGCCAAAAGGTAGCTCTTGGCACAATCAGTTTATAAACTTTGCCTCCCAAACCCCTGGAACTTCCTGGTCACAATTCTAATCAGTAGAGTAGAAATGTGAGAACAATGCTGCTAAACATCCAACAGCTACCTCACAAAAAGGGTGAACTTAAATTCTTAGCCAGTATTTCAGAAAAATTTTTGCCATTTTCTCTTGTCACTTCTTTCATTACAACCTAATTATTTCAGATCACTTTGACTAAATGTCTACAGAATCCTGCTTACTCATTTGTCACAGTCACCCTCAAAGAGCAGCATGCCACGACTTGTCTTACTAGTATTAATGAGATGTGAGTATGCAATTGAATTATTGTTAGTGTCTCATGGTCAGACTCCCGTAAAAAAATACGTTCTGAAAATGATGACCAGAAGAAGGTGACATTCTGGCCTTTTGTCATATTTTCACATTCTGTGTTGAATCTCCCGAATAAAATTTCACTGAATAACCTCTAGAATAAGATCAACATTCAGATATTCATAGTTTCTTGAAGTGACAAAAATAACATCTTACTATACAGCAACTCAAATTCATCTTAACATAAGGTGAAATGGGAATAAATCAGGGCCACCAGTTCATATCTATGCCTGAAATCTTACCTGAAAATGTAGAGGTCAGTGTTTAAGAGTGACAGAGATGCTGCAAGGAAACTATGCCCTCAGTCCTAGTCTTTTCGTTGTTTTTCTGGTCTTGCCAAGCAAGTCTACACACATTTTGTTTTAAAATTTTAAAGATGTTCACTATGCGTCACATGAAGACTGGATGGTAATAAATAGCTCCTGGTATTTTATTTTTTTAAAGAAGCTACATTATAACTGTCAGTTTATTCTATTTCTTGTGTTTGGGAGGGGACTCATCAAAGAAGGAAAAAATGGATTTTTTACCAAAATATTCCTTACTGTTAGGGTTTGGGGTTTTTTTTGTGTTATTTCCAAATTACATAAGATAGTCCTGTCATCTTGTATCTACTTAATGTTTCAGAAGAAAGCCTGGTAAAACTTTCCAAGCATCAAATGCTTCTGAATCTACATTAAAGCTAAACAGATGCCATCAGAATCAAGAAGATCTTAATTTTGCTCTTCAAATACCCAGACCTGAAAGTGGGGAACTGAACTAAACATTCTATACTGCACTTTGTAACGAAAACATAACAAGGTTTTATAAAAATTCCCTTAGAGCACAGAAGTAAAGGTTTCTGGTTATTTTTAGGTTTTGGTTTTGTTTGTTTCACCTCATCAGAACTAAAATATAAGTTATAGAAGTATTCTTCATTAATCAAAATAACAAGAATGTATATAAAATGTAATTTAAATTTAATGCAATGTAATTTAAAACAGCAAACTCCCAGAAGTTCAGTTACATAAGACAAACTGCAACAGACATACTTGTGTGTCAAATTTGCCTAAAATACAAATAACAATGGCTCTCTCACTGTGCAAGACCTTGTAATGTAGCTCCTTTTTCAAACGTTGCATGCCTTTTCATACCTGGAAAATAGGCACTGTAGCACTTCGTTGGATTATAAAATCAACTACTATCAGACCTAAAATAGGAGTCAGCAGTGCTATTAATTTTCATGTTTTAGCTGAAAACACGTAATGTTCAGGAATATTTTTATCATATTTCAGCATTTTCTAATCTATTTTGACTCAAGTGACTGCTCTCCCAGCTGTGAAATCTATGCTGGCTGACACCCCTTCTGTTCTCAATCCCATTAACACATGCCCATATTGCAAACAGAAATTAAATATTAATTCCTTTTCATGTCACCCCTTTGGCATATCTTGCATACCTCTGCCCTCTCCCACAATGTTCTAATTGCCATAGCAGCATATCTTACAGTTTGGGAAACACGATCAAACTCCAACGCAGATTACAAGCAAAATACTTTTCATTGCTCAGCAAGCCAGCCTGATTTTAAAATAAATTCTAAGCACAGTACATATATACTTATAGTTTCTTTTTACTCACAAGAGGTTCTGCCATGATGATGCGAATCTTGCGTTCAGCCAGGGTAGTAAAGTTAACAAACAAGCTCTTCAGGACATATTCGCCTGGCTTGCTGTCTGGGTCAACACTGATGGGCAACATGGCTGGAGGTCCTTTTTCTCTCTGTGTACCAGAAACAGGTGGGACAGGTGGCTTGATATATCCGTTACCAACTGGAGAAGCTGAAACGGAGAAAAGATGCATTTACTTTTGGGTAATTCAATATGTCTTAACTTTTCCAGAGCACCCCCATAGACCGCTATACTGTCAACGTATAAAATTGGAGACTAGTTGCTAATCAAAGAAACACATAATACATAAATACAACTTTCATGGTGCCATAGGTAAAATACACATAATCTAACTGGAAGAGCAAATAAAAGATGAAATCTTATGTATTAAAATGGAGTGATGCTTACTATGCAGTGCATATTCAATCCTCTTTTTTTTTTTCCCCATGGTAAGACTTGCTGGTAGTTTACTATTTGAATAACATCCTCATTTCTTATCCTTTGCTTGCAGGCCAGATCTGTAACTCAGTTGTCAAGTAACAAGAATTTATTTTTTATTGCTATTCAAACCAGCCAAGCCTTGCAAAATTCCTAAGTCTGGTCTTTTGACTATGAGGAGTTGTAAAGGGCCTTATTCTCTTATCATTTATACTGAGACCAGTCAAGAATGACTCCTTAAAAAACAATATACACGTCAACAGTACAAATCTTCATTGAAGAGTCAGACATGGAATGTTTTCTGTAGCCAAAAAATATTCATTATGTGTTAGTTTTCCTGAAAATACTGAACCCTACGGTTACATCTGGCACTTTTGAGATCACATCTGGTGTATTTTGCCCAGTTTCGTGCTCTCCCATACAAGAATGACATTCCTGCTACTGAGGCAAGGTCAAGGGAGGACAATGAAGATAGCCAGGGGCTTATGCACTTGCTAGATTAGTACAGGCTGAGAGTGCTGGACTGGTTCAACCTTAAGTAGAGAAGGCTAAGGGGAGATCTTACTGCAGCTACCTATAGCTAGCTATATCAGCTACCTAATGAAGTATAGCAAATATGCCAGTGGAGTATAGCAAATATGCCAAGGAACCAGTCTCTTCTTTGAGCACGGTGACAGGACAAGAGGCAACAGACCCTAGTTTGAATGTGGGAAATTTCAATTAGATATATGGAAAAAACTTCCACTGTGACGGGGCGGTTGAAGACTGACACATGTTGTCCACAGATACAGCAGAAATTCCACTCTTGGATACACCTGAACCTTGACTAGTCAAGGCCCTGAGAAACCTTCTCTAGTTTGTGAGCGAGCAGATATTGGACTAATCATCTGTCAGGGATACCTTCCAATCTAAATTATCCCATGATTCTGGGAATTCCCCAGTATCAAGATATTGTGTACTAGACTGAGCTCTACTTACTGTTTTTCTGGGAACTGAAGGAAAAATAAATTGAAGTAACACGAAACAAAATCTCTTTAATTCACGTATTGCCATTTTACATATAAAACTTCCAGCCCCAAATCCTCAGGCTTAGCTCTCATTGGTAACAAAAGTCTTCAGGCTGGTAGCACCCTTCCTCTGTTAGCTTTGCCAGACACTTTAAAAGTAGCACTGGCAAGACCAGCCACTATCCACTCTGAATGCAATACAAGTGTCACAATGCCCGTGAGTACTGCTGGTGACTGGGACAGAGGTGTTCTAATCCAATACAATCCATGGAAATACTGTGAACTAATAACTATTACAGCATTTCCCCATAGCATTGCATTCTGGAATGTTACATTATATGTCGCATCCAAGTTGAAAAGAAAGAAAGAGAAAAAGAGCTACAGTGATTGTTGCCTCACATCTAATGCCTTTAGCCTTTCCTTTGAGGAACAGAATTGCAACTACTATTGAATGTAACTGTCAATTATTAACAACTGTGACTGTAATAAATGAGATTATTGATCTTTCCTAAGTACTTTAACAATTCACGTCTGGGGGAAAAAAAAATCCCCCAACATCCAAAAGACTATTGTTTGAGAGTATTCAAGATGTGGCAAAATCACACCCCAAAATCATGCATTGAAAAATAAAGATGCATTAGAGAGAACACATTTTACTTTAGAAGAATCAGTATAGAAGTTCACTATATAATTGAAAATAGAATGCTTTTCTTCATGTAGCTATTGTTCTGCAATTCTAACACATTCATATTTTTCTTTGAAAATAACCCCCAATTGACAGGGTATGGCATCACTCCTCAGCACAGCAGCACCAGTTCTCCCACTGTGACAGATGTTTCTAAACTAAATTTGTTTTCTGCAAAGTTTCATTTGATTTTTGAGGGCAAAAGAATAATCATGGAATCTTCTTAGCACTATGACTCTTCACAAAAAATAAAGTGTATAAAACAGTCATACATTTATATTACACAAAACTGGTTCTAAAAATACACTGTTGTTCTGAATAATAATCTACTTCAAAGTACTGAAAAAAGAGACACCGGAGAAGAGTGTGAATTCTACTGTTCTTCTGTCACCACCTAGGCTCTTCTAAAATTTAAACATGAAGACAGTGGGACGAAAAGGATCAGATGCAAATTTTTATGGACTATTGAATATTCTAGGCAATGGAAATATCTCCACAAATAGCTTTAGGAAGGAGTCAGACAATATTTTTACAACTACCAATATATTTGCCAAGTGTGTGGTTTTGACTGGCTCACATCTATCCATGAAATCAGTTTGATCGCCAAGTGCTCAGTCAGGAAATTTTTTTTGTGAGCAGTGAAACCAATTTTCTTAAGGATTTGTGTCCTTTGTGCAGTAAAAGCCCTGCCCTCCCCCCTGTCCTCATCCCAGCCGTTCCCAAGCTCCCTCCCAAGTGCTGTGCCCGGGGCTGGGCAGGCAGGCTGCTTGCCAGCCACCCTCTGCCAAGCACAACACACCCAGGCTGGGCCGCCTGCCGCTTGCTGGCCAGGCAGCCACCCCAAACTCCCTCTTGAAGGAATCTGCAGGAATCTAATCAAACACAAACTTATCTTCTGTTCCTCAGGCAACTTTGGTTTAAACTGGCTCTAAGTTCAAAATTTTGCTATGAAGGGTCACACAGGAGGGATGGAAGGAAGGAAGGCAGGCAGGTAGGCAGACGGTGTGTGAGGTCATGTACACTACTTCACATCCTTACAAAATTAAGAAACCTTAGACACCCTACCTGGGAGCTGCCACCCTTATCTTCAACCATTGTGGCATTCAGCCAGGACTTGAGACTGGAATTTAAATCCACACAGTCATTGCTAGTAGGAGGCCTTTTAACAATGATTTTGCTAGATTTGTGACACAGGCTGATCTAATTTTTTTTTTTTTTGCAGACATCTAATTGAAAAATCACTTATTTGCATACTGTAATAGAGAAATGCAATTATCTGTGAGATTTGCCAGTGCACCAAAAATTTTTATTCTAGCTCTTCTCTGAAATATAGGACTGTACAGACTTTCATCCAACTATAGAAAAAACATATCCTGGGGATTAACATCTATATTGCTACAGCAATTACAGCAGCTAGAGAAATGACTGACATATGACATTGATTTAGTTCAAGTTTTTAAATGACCATTTTGTAGCTGCTAACTCCATTTAAGCATCTTCAATGTGAAAACTAACATTGCCAACAGTGTGAAGGTTTGGAGTTGATCACGAGTTGGTCACGAACTATTATATACAGGTTTGGCTTTCTAATGCATCTTTTCAGGTCCATTATCTCAAGCATTTGCATACGCTTGATATTTGCATTGCAAATAAGTGACAAGACTATCATTGACATCTATATTGATAATGTATGAGCTTTAATAGAATATAGTTTTTATTCCTAAACTGAGAGGCCTATAGAACTCAATAAAAAAAAAGCTGCCTCTGAGACATAAAACTGGAAACCAAGGAGTCAAAATTTAAGAAATAGTTGCATTAAAGTCATCCCTGATTGGCTGACAATCCCTTTATGTTGACACATTATAATGTGGGCCTTAAAAACAGCAAAAAAAAGGATGTGCTCAGTTTTGCCATCTACACCAGTGAAACACTGCCCCATTAAATAAGCCTAATTTTTAACATGAGAAATCACCACATACAGTTTGCATGGGTTTATGCAGAAGATGTGTGGGGCAGGGTAGGTGGAAAAAACAAGTTATATTTGATTTCCTTGACAAATTTAGTTTTTACTACCTGATTTCAAAATAATAAATGTTATCCAAAGAGGGATACCAGAACAGACCACAGAAGCACTTAGTTTGAAAGTCTACATATTGTGGGGTACTGCTTACCACACAAGTGCTGCACTAAGCTAAACCCTTCACCTAGAAAAAAGTAGCTCATTTCCCAGGAGAATGAGTGGTGATGTACATGCAGGAGACCATGAAAAACCTGATGCCTGAGGACTCTACAATAGCAGGGAATCTACAGACCAATTTTAGAAAGCTGTATACATATAAGCTCCTATTATGTATACATAAGTTCCTATCCTAGGAAAATCTCTATCAAAGATTAATTATGCTTGATCAACTCTAAGACATCTGCACCATTTTGGGGTGAAATTCTGTCTGAAACACATTTTCTTGTTTCTAACGTTCCTTATTTTTCTACTATGTGCAATAAGCTGTATTTCGAATTAGACTCCTTTCCTATTTTCATTTATTTTTTCATTTTCATTGTCATACTATTTTCATTTAGTTCAGGCTATAACCATATTATTTCATCAATGCTATGTGTTTTTAAAAAATTAAAACCAAGGAATAAATATTGAAGTAGCAATGCAATATCACACATGGTTGTTGTCACAACCACATACTATTGCCGCAGAAAGGCTTATTGACATAAAATCTCTGCTGAATTTTTCCATGTATTGATCATTTCATGATCAAAGACACAGCTGTAAAAGTGTACAGTAGTTTTAATGCACACACATGGTCAAAAGATGATAATGGGGATGAGTATGAAGTTAAATTATAACAACAGCGTCTCTGCTATGATCTGCACAACAAATATTTTTCTTAAAACTGTAAGAGGAACCAAAACAACCAAACAATCATAATGCACAAGCCAAGATTCTGTGCTACACTAGATACAGCTTCAGCCATACAGAGTTAGTGAATTTTCAGTATCTTTAAAAGCAGCAGAAACAGTGGTTGCAATTTTTTTAGTAAACTGTGTCAGATTTACACTTTAGCAACAATGAACAAACTAATAACACAAATGCAAACATCTATTTGCAGTATTTTCATACCTACCGAGCCCCTTTATAAAGCTGATCACGCTGGATTTTCTCCAACATGCTACTGTAATATCCATGAGCCTGTGAATACCTGAAATGTTCCACTCCTTTAGTTAGAAAAGTTAGAATCCTTTTCTAACTAAAATCGAAAAAAAATTAGTTGCTTCATAATCCTATTTTATAATTCCTCACTACTTGTGAGAGAGACATTTCTTTCCATTTCTTGGTTTTGTTTTTCAACAGACAAATGCTGAAGACCTACAATGTGTGAGACAGAGCAGGCCTCCAGATCAGCTCAGCCTTTCCATAACCAAAGGGGTAATTTTTAGCTTCAGCATATGATGATGACCACTCACAGAGTGGCTACATGTCTATATTTATCCACAAGTACATACTATGCTGACAGATTAGTGAAACTACTTCAGGCACTCCAAGAACATGAGACAGGATAATGGAGTTCGACATAAACAAACCATGCATATCAAACACACATATTATCACACAATTCAAGCTGAAACCAATTAGTATAGAAATACAAAGCACACAGAGAAAACAGGATGGGTTTTGTTTTGTAACTGAAGTCTATTGGCTACAAGTACATACAGTTAGAACTCCTTGCAATAAAATCAACCCAGTATCCCTTCTTTTCCCATGTCAAGGATATGAGAAACCACATATCCTTAAGGATAAACGTATATCTGCTGCAATGACTCTCGAGAAAATTTGATTTGTTTTAAAATCGTAATTATAATATTAAAAGGAGGACACATTATTAAATAAAGCATGAAGAATTTGATTTAAGCCTAACCAAGGATATGGTTAAATGCCACAAAAGGTGTTTTTTCAACCTTTGAAAAAGAACATTTCCAATAAATTTGAGATTGACAGACAGAGAATAAAAAAGAAACTTTTGCTGAAAATAAAAGTCTAGCAGATCCATTTTTATCTTGGTGAAATGTAAGATTCCCAAGGAAAATGTTATTCCGGCATATTAGTAAGATGCAATAATAGCACTAATTTAGTGTAAGCATTATTTTCATAATTAATTTGCTGCTAATGTCTGCTCTTTTTTGTGTTTCTGATTCTTTCTTAGGAGGACTTATAGTAAAAAAAGAAGACCAGGAAGAATTCAGTGCACATTTGAGTCCACATTCAGACTATTTGTAAAGTAAAAGTGTAAATTATGGTGATATTGGTATTGGCCTTACTCTTTACAGGGAAAGAATTTCATGCAATATAAATATTTGCCTACATGTTTTGTTTACTGTTTCTTTTTCATTGCTTATTAAAAGAGTTGATACACCAGGAAGTAAATATGCCCCTTTTAAGATACTTCCCCCTATTCTACAGCCAAGTGAAAGGAGGTTGTAGCAATGTGGGGGTTACCCTCATCTCCCAGGCAACTAGCAACAGGACAAAAGGACATGGCCACAAGCTGCGCCAGGAGAGGTTCAGGTTGGACATCAGGAGGAATTTCTTCACAGAAAGAGTTGTTAAACATTGGAATGGACTGCCCATGCCACCATGGGAGGTCGTGGAGTCACCAGAAACGACTGCACATGGCACTTGGTGCCATCAAGTTGACCTGATGGTGTTCGGTCATAGGTTGAACTGAATGATCTTAGACATCCAACCTAAATGATTCTCTGATTCTGTGATTCTGTTCTCAACTGCATGCTTACCTCAATACTGTTTACACTAATTATTAAAATGAATGTTCGAAAGCCTGACTGTGTGGCCTATAGGGATTTCTAAGGTCCAAATACAAGCTGCTGTACGACTCTACCATAAGCAACAGCGCTGCAGACATAGATTTCCTTTTCTAGTGCTGGAAATCATTTACACTTCCAACCGTAATGAGGCTGGCAAGCATTCGCCCAGGGATGGAGAGATCCGTAATAACCTTTTGCATATGCATGTCCCAGGCAGAGAGTATCAACAGTGGAGCTTTGAAACTACACTTAACTGAACACACTACTGAAAAGCTTCCTCTATTTTAACAAAAAATTTAAAATAAGCAGTAAACAAAACACACAGGCAACTACTCATATTGCATGAAATGGATTCCCTGTGAAGGCTCATTTCCTTCAAGGTAAGGGAATTCTTTGAGTGAAAAATTCCCTCACTGACAGCAGTATGTAGACACAGACAAAACATACAGGCACATGGAGACAATAAGAATATATGAGAGAGTCTATATGAAAAAAAGCTCATATTTTCCCTCTTAGTAGAACAAGGTCATTTCCAAAAATTGGAAATCTCAGTAAACATATATTTTAAAACTCCAGACATTGAAGACTGTCTAAAACTGTTCAAGGAACTACTGGGAGAAGACATTCGGTTATTCTGTGCAGCTGTCTTGACACAAGAACATGATATAAAACTATCTCAATTCACCCTGAATATCAAAAGCCTATTTAGTAAAAATACAAAATTCTTTGGGAGGAGTTAATTGGTTGGCCAATTAGACAGATGCAACAAAGATGAAATCCAAACAATTACATGCAAAACAAAAGTCTGGAAATCCCTATGCCAGAAGAAATACTATCTAGTCTAGAAGATAAAATGGAAGAGGCAGTGAGATGAGTGGGGAAAAGTAGTTAAAAGAAGTTAAAGATTCTGGAGCTGTTTTGCACAGCTCATTTTCTGAAAACAAGTCCAAAGAGAATAACAGATTTGGAAGGACATCCAATAAAGTGTTGAGATGACCTCAGCTCTCCCAAATGGATACCCTTAAATACTTGATTATGCTGAAACTATAAGGGAGAAAAGGCTAATTTATAAATCTCAGATTCCTAAGTTCTTTAAAGAGACATGTCGCAGGAGAGTCATTTGTGAATGGGGAAGAGACAGGAAAGAGATATTTTCAGTGGTAACAGTACTCCAGGACTTGGTCACTGATTTAACTGAGGTTAAGACCAACACTTGAAATTATTTCTGTCAAAGGACTTAGCGAAAAAATGCTGTTGCCAGGTTTAGATATATTTACTTCACTCTTTTCAGAATACTTGTGGAACTACAGAAGACAATTCCAAATCCTGTAGACTTGGTTGGGCAATCTTTGTCCAAACTTTCTATTTCTTTTACAATAACAACAGAGTGAAGATTTTACATGAATTCAAGGAACAGCAAATCCAAAAAACAGGAGACAAATTACTTAGCGCATCCAATAAGAAGTGGCAGAGTTGCCAATAAAGTATAAACTTTGGCCAACCCAACCACTCTCTCCAATAAAAAAGAGGCTTAAACTTTGTGTGTGTGTGTGTGTGTGTGTGCAAGTGCACATGCTTGCTATTCTTCAATTACTTTTCGGTATCTTCAGGGGTATTATAAAAAAGCAAGCCTAAAACAGACCATGTGGTATCCTCAGTGAGACTGAACATTTCGGGACGTAATGCTAACTAACTCCTTGGAGTAAATCCACTCAGCCCTTCCCTGAATCCAGAGGTGGACAACAATGTGCCTAAGAACAAGTCCCAGAAGTGGTCATTTCTTCCCAATCAGATCCAATTCTCTGCAGGACAAAATCAAAATAAAAATAAGTGTATGGCCACTCNCCTCTGCAGGATAAAATCAAAATGCAGCATCCATAAAAATAAGTGTATGGCCACTCAGTAGGCCTTATGGATGCTAAAGTACACTTGTATGGTATGTTCTCCTCTGCACATCTACAAAGAGTTCAAATGCTCATTCCACTCAGATGCTTGCGAAGTAGCCATTTTCTGAGATGAACCTCAATAGGAAATAATCAGTTCAATACAGATGTCTTTGCCCAAGCTTAGAGAAACATCAGAACAGTCCTTACACAAACTGACAAGTATTAGTTAAGATGGAGGTGGTAAAGTGCTTGTTATCTTTGAAGCTAAGGATCTTATTCAGCCTGGTACTTTGGAAAACCTAAAACTGTTGGTTTGATTTTATTAGCCACTAGCAACCTTCTGGCCCTCACATCCCAGCCGCTGGCAGGTAGGTTTGTAATCCTCAGAGACACACTGCAACTCTGTGCAAGGAGGGGACATTGATGTGAGAGCCTGTAGAGGAAAGCAGTGAGTGGAACACATTTTCTCCTCTTGCATATGCAGGGATTCAAGAATGATGACTGCCAAAACAAACAAATAAACAGGAAATCCTCTCATGTGTGTCCATCCACTGTCTAAAGGCCTTTTTACTGACTTGGCAAAGCTCCTAGTAACTATGATCCTGTAAGATGTAGACTTTCCCTCTCTCTTTCTCCTAAGTGGTAGGTCAGGGGTTGAGTAGCTTAACAATGTTCCCTAGGTTATTATCTCAGAACTTTGCAAGACATCTGAGTGAGGCAGGAAAGCAATTCTCTTTACTGCCCATTCGATTTGCTTACCATTTATTTTTCTGCTCCTTTTCCTCTAAATCATTATTTTCTTGTTTACATATACCACTGTGCTGAAGATCTGGGGGAATCTAGGTTTTAGATTTTTAGCTGCACCAATTCTAGAATTTGCTTGGTTTATTATGAGATTGAAAAATGAAAAAGCTAAATGACATGGAAAATCTTGTGGAAAACCTAAAACAATTTTCACATTGGAGTGCTTCATTTAGGGGTGAATTCTCACTAAAGGAAATATCTGTGTTACTTCTGATGAGATGTAAATCAAACAAAAATACTTTTCAGTTTCTGTGTTTTATATGGTAATGACATGCTGCCTCTTTGAAGGCTGACTTGAGATTAACAACATACTTTCAAAAGATTTCAAAATCCTGGTATCCTTTTTACATAACTTCAAAAGGTGGGGTTTGGGTTTGTTTGTTGGTTAGGGTTTTGTTTTGTTTTGTTTGTTTGTTGGTTTGGTTTTGTGTGTGTGTGTGTTTGTTTGTTTGGGGTTTCTTGGTTTGGTTTGGTTTGGTTTTCCTGGTCTTTTCCAGTTATTCCAAAAGTAAAAACTTCAAATAAGTTTGAAAAGACAATTTCAGCTGAATCGATGTTTTTTGGGTTTGTGGTTTTTTTTTTTTAGCAAAACAGAGAAAAGGTTTATTTCTGAAAATACATTGGATTTTTCCTCTGGTTCAAATAGAGCCTAAAAACCATTTTATTTTAAATAAAGACATTCATACTCTTTTACACTTTTTCAGGTACTACAGGCAAAGTCTAATCTCTGGTTTCGTTTTGTTGGATCAGAAAATAGCTTCCTATAAGATTTTTAGACAGATGTTTTGTTGCATTTGCTTTTTCTTTCAGACACAGGGAGATGGAGGTATTCTTGTCATTTTGTGGTTGATGGGTGTTAGCAGAAGTATTTTTAGAGAACTTGGAAAAGTGCCGAGGAAGCACAAGGCTAAAAGAGTCTAAAGGAGAAGGAACAGTTACTTCCAGAAGAGGGACTGACTAGCAAGCAGGGAGGATGTGACCGGCATCTTGCTTCCCTACTGTGCTCATTTTGGTTGGGGTAGGGTTAATTTTCTCCACAGTAGCTGATATGAGGCTGTGTTTTGGATTTTTGCTGGAAACAGGGTTGATAACACAGGGATGTTTTAGATGTTGCTGAGCAGCACCTACACAGAGCCAAGGCCTTTTCTGCTTCTCACCCCACCAGCAAGCAGGCTGGGGGTGCACAAGAAGTCGGGAGGGGACACGGCCAGGACAGCTGACTCCAAGTGATCCAAGGGATATCCCACACCATGTGGTATCATGCTCAGCATATGAAGCTGGCAGAAGAAGGAGGAAGGGAGGTACATTCAGAGTGATGTTATCTGTCTTCCCAAGTCACCGTTAGGTGGGATGAAGACCCATTTTTTCTGGGGATGGCTGAACACCTGCCTGTCCATGGGAATGAGCAAGTGGCTGAGTAGTGCTTAGTTGCCAGCTGGGTTTAAGCCCTGACATCTATACATTTTCTCTTTGAGTCAATATACTTTTCCTTTTGTCTTTAAATGTTTTCCAATAAAACTGTCAGAGTCTGGATAAGATGAAATTTTAAAAATATATTTAAACTGTTTATTTTTTACTATAAAGAGACATTAAATGCTTGCATCTCCCTATTCCAATTTCAATAGCTACCTCAGATGTTAGAACTGGAATCATCCCTGAATTTTTGTTGTCTGTTTGTTCACGCTTGCTCTTGCAAACCACTGACACGTTGGTTCTTGCTGTTAAAAGACTCTTCTCTTTCACTGGAATGAAAGCCAATTGTGGATGACATGTCTTCTGTGCAATGTACACATGTGTCTGAAAACCTGAGTGTGTTGTAATGCACTTGTGCAAACAAGCATATTTTACTACTGATGCACAAAAAGAAACAGACTGTAGCTCATTTACCTCTGAAATTGCATGGTCTGAACAGTTCTCGTGACATTAAACTGTTCAGTGTCTAAGAGTTGATTTCCTAGAGTTTTGCTTATTTTATGCCATAATAAAGGTATCATGTCTAGTTATGTTTCAACGTGTAGTACTAAGAAAAATCTTTAAAACTGTAGTTGTTTTCTTGATCTCATCTTCTGATACACCTGATCTACTCTACGGCTGCCTTTTAGGGAAAGTTACAAATTTAGCCATGTACAAACCAAATACCAAATTTAATGTAGCCATTTAGGCTCCAGGCAGAGAAAACGAAAAGAGACCGACATTTCTAGGTGATCCATCATACTCTTCTTAGATTCTTAGTCTAAGACAGAAAAAGTTGCTTTCTAGAGGTGCCTATTACTCATCAGTATTTACTGAAGGAGAACTGACAACAAAGATATACATCCAAGGTTATAAGCCATGACTCCCACTCTCTAATATGTAGACTCTTCAAAAGCACCTCATATGCACTAAACTGCATTGTGGTGCATTTCAGCTGTTGCTGGCTAGAATTCTTACCCTTGCTTGTGTGGTTGGAAAATGACACAACACCAGGAATAAACCAAGCCACAAGCTGGATCTGTGAACTGGCTGGCTAAACCTTCACAAACCAAGAAGACTTTTACCAAAATTTTGTGAAGCTTTCTGTCATGAAACCACAAGAGAGATTTCTGTGAATAAAGACTAACATGAGACAGACATCCATTCATGTTTCTCTCTACAGTGGAGCATACAAAATAACTATACCAAGAAAAATCTGGATTAATAATTATCAGTATCAATCCCCTATTCTATGTCTGATTGAATCATTATTGTCGTTACTTAATACTGGTTGCAGGAGCACACTCATAACATTGTCTACCTTCTATATTAAATGCTATTTGGCCTCTTTGTTTTATCCATCTTTTATTAGCCACAGACCATTATGATATGGTACAGTCTAATAACTCTTTATTACATTACATTAACAATTTGTCTTTGAAAGTGGATTCATTTGTTTCTTGGCCACAAACCTAAATGCAAATGTAAATGTTTTCTGCTTTACTAGACTGAGACTCCAGGACATAAATACTTCTTGTGGTGACTGTGAAACACAAGACAATGACTTTTACCATCCGCATGAGCTCAGCAAAGGTTTTTGAAAGTTTGGCTTGAGTACAGCTGGTTACTGAAAAACTTTCACTTGAACAGATAAGAGTTCATGGAATTTAGCTGCTGTCCCAGGGACCTTCTGCATGATGAGACAGTTGCAAATACCTAACACAACACAGACAGGACATTACTCTCATGCTGGTCAGTGGGCCATGACAGAAAACTTCTTCCATATATTGAAATGTCTAAATGCTTTGCAATAAGTGACTGCCAGAAATATGCTATTAAATTTGGAGAGGAACGGGCACCTATAGAGATGAACTCAGCATAATTATGAAAGTAAAGAAAGAATCCTAGGGTTAAGATTGGATTTTTCAAATAAACAGCTAAAACCCTGTGAAAACAGAGTAACTAATTTTAAAAAAAAACCAAAGAACCTAATTACATCTGAAAATAATAAAAAGACTCCCTTTTTTAGGGTATTCGAAGAGAAAGTCAGTATTCCTGAGGGCTGGGATAATGTTGTATTAGATTTTTTCAAGTGTCAGCAAGGGCAATCCAGGCAACCATAGCACAGTTGGCCTGATAATCATGCAAGAATGGCTGCATTTGATTAATAAAGAACCAAAGTATAATAATACAGTGCCATAAACACAGGTTTATGGAAAGAAGATTTTAAGAAATTACCTGTATCTTTTTATAAGATTATATATTTGGCTAGCAAGGTTGAAAGTGTCGTCTTATATTTCTCCTTGGCAATAGGATCAGCGTCTTACCAAACTGTAAAATGAGAACCAAAAAAATCAATGTTCGCCACAAAAAAATATTAAAAGGTAGGTTACAGGTACTTTTCAATTGGGATTAAGGGAGAATTATACCCTAATGAATGTACTTCTAGTGGAGGTACAAAGAGTAGTTTTTCGTCCTGTACTATTTATCCTTACTGTTAATGAGATAAAGCAAAAAGAAAAATTTTTCTATAAAGTTTATAGGCAAAGCACAAATTAAGAGTGATAGAAAAAAACACCAGAGGTCCTTCTACTCTGTCTGAATAGCATTTTAAGAATTAAATGCAAGCAAATGATATACAAGATATGAATTCTAACCTATGGAGAATTGCATAGACAGAGACAAGGCCACACAGACAGAATAAGGCTTTCTATTCCTGGGAAACACTGATTATGAAAAAAGGCCTGAGACCAGGATGACTAATGTGTTGAAAACAGGCTGCTATTCTTGTAACCTGAAGAGCTATGGAGAGCCTTTTCAAGCAGTATAAACAAAAGCAAAAGCAGGAAAGCTCTACTGCTTCACTGCCAGTGTCCCTGCAACCACTGCTGAAGGCTCAGTCCTGTTCTGATGTCTGCAACTTGAGAAAAGATGCTGATGAACCAGAGGACATTCAGGAAAGATAACTATAACTAATGACTGCCTTTAGTTTTCATATTTTAAAGTAAGAGTACATTGTCTTAAAGTTTAGGTTACTTTGACAATGAGAAAGTTACACAGTCGTATTCTCTAATGGCAGAATTTGCACGCTTAGCACCTATTTGTAAAACATATTTATGGGGAGTCACTCAACCCAAAACACCTTTTTTAAACAACACAAGCAGTCATGCACTTCCAAGGTGTGATTCTTTACAATAAACACATCTCAAGCAGCCCATCTGAACTGTACCCTGAAAATACACATATTTCTCTTCAGTGGCTATCAGGAAAGCCAGGCTTGCCTATGCCAGAGGTAATATAAACATTAAGAGTGCCTGAAAGTTATGCGAGATGACTTCATGCCCTTTAAGGATTGAATATTGGGAATAGAAATTTGCTAAGAGACAGCTTTTCATTCAGTAGCATTCTATGTCTGGAATTTTAAATTAGACAAATGCATTAAAGAAGTTAAACTCAAAGACAGGGAAATTAACTGACAGAATGCTATTAAGTCTGGTGCTGATTCTTCCACTATTGGAAATTTTAAATTAACATTTTTTTTTTAAGACATGCTTCATCTCAAACAGAAATTAATTCAGGGAAGTTATAAAGCCTGTTCTATGAGAAGCACAGATTGGATGACACAATGTTTTTTCTGCTTGTATAATTTATGACTTGTCGAATACATTAGTAGAAAACATAGTGCTGAGAACAATCTGTCATTGGTAAAAGTATGACACAGATGTTTTAAGAAGGATTCTTCTTTCTCTAGTCTTAATAATATTAAGAAGCAGAAATCTGAATGCCTATCAGTACTTGATTTCTCTTTGTACATTGAGGCAAAAATATAAATTGTGTGATCAGAGTATCTTTGTGATACATGTAATAATCACCTACTCTGATGGCCCGCTTATCAAACATAGTTTGCCAAAACAGAAGCTGATTGTAAGGGTTGTTTTGCAGAATATACCTCAAGAGAACATGAAAGTAAAGGCAACTTATTGGGATGATTCAGTTTTCATATTTTAAAGAAAGAGTACATTGCCAGACTAATTTATAAATATGACTTATAAGTAAAAGTGATAACCATACAAACCAGTGGTTTGCCTTAAGAGAATGCTTACACAGAAAAGTGAAGCTCTCTGAAGGTGTAGTGATGTGCTCCAGGGAAGTCATATTCCACTGTCTGAGTGACTGTCTGAGGAGAACCCTGGCTGAAATGCTATTGTTCACAGAATCACAGAATATGCTGAGCTAGAAGGGACCCGCAAGGATCAGAGTCCAGCTCCTGGCCCTGTACAGGACTATCCCCAAGAGTCATACTTGCTTAGTATCCCTTCTAGTCTCACATCCAAATCATTTATGAAGATGTTGAAGAGCACAGGGCCCAAGATGGGGCCCTGTGGAACCCCACTAGTGACAGGTCACCAGTCTGATGTTACCCCATCCACTATTACCTTGTGCTTGATGTATGAGCCAATTGCTCAACCACCACATGACGTGTTTATCCAGCTTTGTGCTGGACATTGTCCAGAAGGATCCNACCATTTATGAAGATGTTAAAGAGCACAGGGCCCAAGATGGAGCCCTGTGGAACCCCACTAGTGACAGGTCACCAGTCTGATGTTACCCCATCCACTATTACCTTGTGCTTGATGTATGAGCCAATTGCTCAACCACCACATGACGTGTTTATCCAGCTTTGTGCTGGACATTGTCCAGAAGGATCCTGTGAGAGACAGTATTGATCAACTAAGTGGGTTACTTGTCATAAAGGAAATCAGGTTTGATAAGCAGGACTTCCCTCTCATGAAGCTGTCCTGGCTGAACGACAGCATTGTCATTCAGCTTTTTTTAAATACCTCCCAGAATAATCTTCTCCATAACTTTACCAGGCATGGAAGCGATACTGACAGGCCTGTAGTTTCCAGGGTTCTCCTTCTTGCTGTTCTTGAAAATCAGAAAAACATTCACCATCTTCCACTCAGCTGGAACCTCTCTGGGTTCCCAAGACAACTTAAAAATCACCCAGAGAGGTTTTGCAGTGACATCAGCCAGATCTTTGAGGATTCTGGGATGAATCACATCAGGCCCCATAGATCCATAGGGATCTGGGTGGAGCAGCAGATCCCACACAATTTCAGGGTCGACAGGAGTTGATCATTTTCGCAGTCATGGTCCTCCAGCTCAGGGTACTGAGATCCCCTTGGTCTGTCACCCATGTTGAAGACAGAAAACATTAAACACCTCTGCCTTGTCTCTGTCCCTGTTTGTGAGGTGACCATCCACATCCTGTAACAGGCCAATGATATTTCTATACTGTCTTTGCCATTAAAATATTTGAAAAAACTCTTTTTATTGTCCCTCACATTTCTGGCCAGCTTCAACTCCAGTTGAGCTTCAGCCACATGCATTTTCTCCCTACAGCAGCAAGCAGCATCTCTGAATTCTTCCCATGTCACTTGACCTTGCTTCCACTCAAAGTATATTCAGAGGCACATGAAGGTAGACTAAACTGAGAACCTGGAAAAGGCTGACGTGCATGTTACAGATCACCAACAAATGCCTGGTCTTCTGCTACAGAACCAATCTGATTAAATATAAAAATTCAAGTCTTCTTTGTATAGTATATCAGTATGAAATAAAATTGTGTGAGAAAATTGTATTTGTATAAGAGAGGATGTGGTAATGAATTACAGAATTTTGTATTCCAACTATTGGACATCCGTCATTCTTTCCTTCTGGGATCTAAGAAATTCACCAAATGCAGTCAATTGTCCTGCCTCTGTCCCAAAGGGAACTTTATAACACTAAGCTGAGCCTCCAAGAGGGGCAGCAGATCTCAGAAGAAAACCACATATTTCTAGCATTAAGCAAATAAGCCAGAATTATTCTGTTAGGACCCCCCAATTTTCACTGTAGAAAGAAACTAAAACAAGAAAAATACTGACCTAAAAATGCACAAATGGTTTTGTTATTAGGTATGGAATCAAACAGAGAATTCAAAGTGAAGAGGGTAGGCAATGTTTGCCAACGCTGTTCCATAAACTGTGATCTTACCAAAAATTGCATTAGTTACAAGCATCAGATGTTGTTATGGGACATCACTGTGCATCAAACACAATGACAAGCTATATTAGCATAATGGGTTATTATTCCCAGATCCATGTGATTAGTACTCCATGGCAACTCGATGATAATGAACGTCTTTGTCAGTAAGAAAGCATGTACACAACTATACGAAGCACGAACCTCAGGCACCTGAAATGGTACATAAGGCTGTTAAAATATTTAGAATTTAAACACCAGTATTGCCATTTGTTTCCATACATATATATAAATTTTCTCCATGTTCTCAGCCAACCCTCATCTTTGTGGGGACATTGCATTTTCAGGACACTTTCGCTCAGGGCTCAAAAACTGAGAAGTTGGGTGCTTAAAACCAGCCTGTGGAACAGACACCATAACAATGACCCAATGACAGTAAATCACGCAGCAGCTCACAAAAGGACCATGATCCACAACAGCCAACCTGGGCCCAACACTGCCTTAGATATATCCCCACAGGGATCTCACATTGTTGGTCCTCTTCAAATGTTCAAAGCAGAGCAGAGAAGCAGCTCCTGTCCTTTTCAATTGCTTTTATGTAGCAGCTTAATGGCTAAAAAACTCACCTAGAATGTGGTAATTTTTGGTTAAATCCTTAATTAAACCACAAGGTTTTGAACTCCCATCTCCCACCTTCTTGGGGAGCGCTCTTGTTTTCTGGCTACTGGCCAGAATGGTAAGGTTTATCCATGTCCTGCTTGTTCAAGGTCTGACAGATTTGAAGCAGGAATTCAATGTGCTTTAAATTAGAGACGAAATGTAAAAGCAAGAATAGCTCTAGCTTAGCTGTTACTACTTAGTTAGCCAAAGAATGGGAACTGATAAAAACAATGTGGTAGTTTAATTATAATAAAAAAGTAACATTGAAAGTAAAAGCATCTGGGCAAGGAAGTGCCTATATTGGCATTACCTCCTGCTCTTATCACTGTGTGTTAGACAGGCTTCACAAAGTCCTCCAAATCAAGACCCTTCAGATATTTCTACCTATTTTCTGCCTAAGTCATGTTAAGTAACTTATATAATATTTATCCTCATCCTAGGCTTCTTCTTGAATCCTAGTCTCACAAAGTAGAGCAATAGGTAGGACAAGGATCAGCCTCCAAAGCAAGAATCTCCAGTAAAAGACATGCTTGGTTTGGCAGAGAGTATCCTTACGATACTAAATGCCACTAAGTAAAAGCTGCACAAAACCCAGGAACTTCAAAACACTATCAAGCGTACCCAGTCCAGACCAATCAGGACCAAGCTATTAAATCAAAATAAATCAGTCTTTCTAAAAAGATGCCAGGATAATGACCAATAAAATGAATGTCCACTGAACATTGATTTTCTTCTACTACATTCCAACCAACAATAAATGCTGCACTTGTAACAGTAATATTTGTTGTTGTTTATTGACATTGTTAACATCTTTTAACAAGATAAATGAAAATGTGAAAGGATTACAGTTAATCAGATTATTTTGGAGACTCCAGGGTATGTTAAATATGACACTCACAAGTACTAGGCACTTAACCAGAACCAGATGGATGAAAGCTGTCTCCTGCAGCCAGGCCCAGGCCACTGGTTCCTTTGGTGGAGGCACAGTGAAAGCCCTGGGACTTCACACTCTGCAAGTAGGCCCACATCAGTAGATTTTACATGTCGGGCAGATGAACACCTGACTTTAACATATGACAGAAAATTAAACCCTCCCAAGGAAGTGGAAGGACAAATGAGAAAAGTCACTGAGGAAAGCAGCATGATTACCTCATTAATAAGTTTAGACAAATCTCAGGCATGTCTGTGAGCTACACACACTGGCTCATAACACTTGATTTATGTACTAAAATCTGTATGCCCTTGTCCACCTTCACTGCTCAGCAGACCTAAGCTATTCCGAATTACTTTGCCTTGACCAACAGAAGAGCACAGAGATCCAACAAAATGAGCTGTTCCATGGCAGCTGTCTACCATAAAGGTAACACAATTAATGAATTAATTTAAAATATATCCTTAAAGGTAAAGCTGAATAAGCATCCTGAAATGCTGCAATCTATAGAGTAATCTTTTATTCAGTATTACAGAAAAAACGATGTCACAGAAGTGAGTTACATTAGAAGAAATTGCAACATCGGGCACAAGGACCGAAAAAAAAATTGTGTTATGTGTTGTTTTTTAAAAAAACTTTACAACACATTTTGATTTTGTGAGTCTGGAAAAAGAAATCAAAGATAACTTTCTTTTCCTGAAAAAGGGATAGCCTAAAACTTTACACGGAATAACTAACACGGTAATTTCAAAATACACTTTGTATATTTTTAAAAACCACACAGGAAATCAGCCTAACTCCAATTCTACGGATGTAAACAGTTAAGTACTCTCTAGTCTTCAGTGAAAAAGCCTTAAGACAATGCTCAGCTTTCTGAAAATGCTGCTCAGTCTATCCTACTTAAATTATCAATGCAGATATTTATCACCATGCCAATTCTTCTACACGTTATGGAAAATCATAGCTATAATTTTAATCCACAATGCACATGAACATATGATTCAAAACAGAAAAAAGAGATTGAAAAAGATTGCCATTGATCACACTGACACTTGTGTCAAGAAAAGTTTAATGCCTGAAGACCATTTTTTGTATTAAGTAGAAAGACATAATTATTTATTGTGACACACACACTAATTTATAGATTTGAACCTTCCAGCGATATGTTTCAAACTCTGCTTCTATAAAGTAGATAAACACATCCAACCTAGGAAATGTAAACTACATCTACCTGAAATGTCTTTTCTGGATTTAATATTATAAAACTGAAAACTTTATAACAAAAAGTCATGCCCCAAGGATAGCATCATCATACAAATGTAATGTTTAAAATGCATGATATCTCAGTCAGGCAGGCTTTAGGAGAATTTACAATAAGTTTGAAATTTGGTAATTAAATGTGGTAACTGTGCAAGAGGATTTGAGAAGTATTATATACCTCTTTGTACCTAATTGAGAAAAATGCTTGATTAAAGTCAGTGGCAGCAAGTTTGAAGAAACTATCTCATTACTTTGCAGGAATGGGTTCCTTTTTTTAACAAGAAAATTACTGCAGAAATTAATAACAGACTTTATGGTGATCTAAAAAGGAAGAAGGCCCTTCTAAGTATATATTAATAGCATAAGCACATGATAAATTTAAATAATATCTAACTTGCCAGTAGTGTGATGCTTCCATGTTACTTCTTGATGGACTAGTGTTTGTCCTCAAATAAATGCAAAATCCTTACTTGTAAATGCCATTCTCAGAGCTTTGTTGTAGCTCAAAGGTAGGCTTAGTAACACTCAAACATCCCCTAATCCCCAAACACGTGGTTTGTTTCTTCATTCATTTGAGAAGTTTGTCAAAAGCCCCCAGATTTGTCTGATACCCTTCCTTGGGAGATGCTAAGATAGACTAACTATTATCATTATCTTTTACACTGCCTGCTGTATTGGAGAAGTGCATTAAGAAGTTACCTGCTACTGCATTACAAGTAAGAATTAACAGAATAATAATCTGTCAGGAGTATCTCTTTGTCCATCTATATGCTTTCCACTATGCTGCACTACCTCATTGGACTCAAGCTTTCAGAAGAAAGGTAATATAGAGGACATATGATTAATCTGATGCCAAATGAACCAACTGTTGACCCAGTTACTCTAACAGCATGCTCAAGTCACTTGCTGTTCTCCTCATGTGATAACATTTAACACTTTCTGTCACCTAATCCAAGCACTAAGGTAAAGGAAGGCATCTATGCTGAAAGGATGTGCTACAAAGCAAGGATGTAGGATGGAAATCAGGTCTTTTGTACTGCATTCTGCTCTTGGGAGGGGATTTCTCTGTCTCTCACCTCCCCCATCTCCCCAGCTGCTCTCTTCTTCCTCCATCTCTACAATCTGGTGTCTCCTCATGGCTGTGTCTTCCCCACCTCAGGCTCTCTATTCCAGTTCCACACTCCCATGCACCGTTTCCCCAGTTAAACATGGCTGGTCTTGTCCTTCTAGCCCTTTCAACCACATCCCATCCCTCCTCCCAATCCTTTCCTTTCATCCCCCATTCTCCAGTCTCCCCTTGCTTCCATCTCATATCAGTCACTCTCAATTTCACTTCCACTATCTGGAAAGTATCAGTTCCCCTACTTCTGATTCCTTCTCCCCTGTCTTGTCCCTTCATTCCCACTGGCTCTTTGCTCAGTCTTTATTGCAAATTCACTCCCTTCTGCCCTTGCTTTCTTCATGCAGTCACTGTACAGAGGCAGTGGGCTGTAAAGTGTCTGTCCTCCTCCACCCATTCCCAATGTCCTCTTCAAGAGAATTTTTAACATGGGGTGTTTTTTTTTGCATTTTCTCATTCTTAGAGAGGGTAGAACCATTTCTGCAGAGAATTCAAAAATTCACCTTCAGGGACATTAAGTTTAGAAGTGCTTTAGCTCAAACTTCAGAGCTCAGGAAAAATCATTTGCAACAAAAAAGAGAGGTTTTACATAAAAAAAGTAGGCACAGAAACATACACACATATTCATTAACAAATACTATTTTTCTATCTTTTTAAATAAAATTCCAAGCTATCTATATTAACAATTAACTTTGAAATTTAATTTAAAAATTATCTCAGTAATTTCACTTGCCATGGAAGTCTGCAGCTCCCTGTAACACTCATTTCTACCTGTCCTCTCTCTGCTTAAATGACAGACAAATGATTAAAAACAATCAACATTTTTAATTTCACATTCCCTTGGAAAATATTTTCGTCTTCTGTTTTATGACAGATTTGTTAAAGATTCACTATGGACACACTAAGACTTTCCTGATTTACTACAAACCCTGATGACTTTTGTATTTCAAAAAATGATACACTCCAACTTCTGATTCCTAGAGAATCAGAAATGCTCTTGATCAAACACTCATCCCAGGAAAGTATACATTGCTCTGCCGCGTTTTCCTGCCTATGAGCTATAGAACAAAAATCAAAATAACCACCTAGCTTTGGTTCTGATGGCACACAGACAAAGGGTGGGGTGAGGTTATTTGTTTCAAACATCTGCCTTCAAAGAAGAAGAATTATAGCTAAGTAATTTTCTCCTCATTTAAGACATCACTAGCAACAAATATGCATGCTATGCAATTCAAAGTAATCCTGTGATATTTCCATATTAAAATTACTACTTACTGCCAATTAAACATCTCTATATATGATAACTGGTTGAGTCATGATTTATAATGCGTCTGCCACTTGGCTACAAGAAAGTGAAGGAAAAAAGGTTCTTCCATCAAAGAAGAACTGAAGACAGGTCTTCAGTTCCAGATCTAACACAGGTCCTGTGTAATCTTGTGTTTTTCAGTTAATTTCTCGGTTTTGATTTGCTCAGGAATAACACAAAATCAATCTTACATATTCAGATAATAATGCTGAAAGAATTTAAGTCTGTAAAGCTTCCAAATGGGAAGCACTATATGAGTATTATTATCATGTAGACCACTGCCAGCAAGTTATTTGCAGCAGTTTCCCTGCACCTGAATTAATGAATATCAATCTGTATCTTGTGAATGTATTTTGAAATATGCCACACTATGAGTTTTGTGTGCAATCCTCTCCAAGGTGTGACTGAAGCTTGTTTCACAGCTGGGGTATTTACGAAGGCTATCACAGCAAGGATTTTCTTATGACTAAGATGACGGGAAGCTTATGCTGCCATTTTTCATTAGCTGAACGCCCCTCTTCACTACCTCACAGCCTCAACTTACAAATTCTGTAGAAGAATTCTACCTTTCTCTGAATTGTTCTGAATTTGGTTAACATTCAAAAAAAGGCAGGCAGACTGAATACACTTTGCCTCCACTGGAAAGCTGACTAAAACCAATTCCAGTTACAAGGCAATGGATTGTCAAACCTGATGTCAGGTAGCTTAGACTACTTTCAATGTGTGATGTCTCAGTAATACGCATGGAATAAACCCCATTCCGAAAACATACAAAAATAAATGACTGTGAGTATATGCAGAATGCTACTCTGCAAATTTCTGAAGGAAGAACCGTGGCGAGAACTCTATCCAGGTAACCTTCTGACTAAAAAAAATAAATTGATCCATGCACTTAAAGGCATTCATAAGTAATATTCAGAACTGCAGTAAGAAAGATAATTCTGTATGTTCTGTTCTACAAAGTTGTTCAAGGGAGTCAGTATCAAACAAACTAATTGATAAACGGACATAATTTGAACTTTAATTTATTCCACATACAAGTTGAGACTCTAAAGTTACAAAGTCAGAAGAGAGATAGAGATAGATAGCTAGAGATCAGGAAAAAATATTAGTATAAAGATCACCCAATTATAGGAGAATTCCTGCAAGACAATATTAGAAAGAAATTCTTTACAGAAAGAGTGGTCAGGCATTGAATGGCCTGCCATCCAATTCACCATCCCTGGAGCTTTTTAAACTGAGATTGGACATGGCACTGAGTGCCATGATCTAGTAAACAGCCTGGAGTTGGACCAAGGGTTGGACTTGATGATCTCTGAGGTCTTTTCCAACCCAATCAATTCTATGATTCTAATACTTTGGCAGACTTCTGTGCTGAGCCATGTAGTACTTTAGAATTCAAGGGAATATAAATTAGTCTTTCAAAGTCAAGTGTTTAAAAATAAAACTAAAACTCTGCAACTTCACAATTATAAATAAAAGCAAGATCTATTGCATTCTTTTGATCAGTCCTTGTCTAATACCAATCCATCTAACATCTCCACATTTTGGCCATACACAAATCATGATTTCTCACCCCATCACTGACTACTGAAAAACCACAGCAAGTCTCTCAATTTGTATGCATTAGCACTACACGTGATGACAGCAAATTTCTGAAAGCATAGCAAGTACCCAGGATAAAGACTGTATAGCATGTCTCTCAAAAGGGCCCCTCTATTTTTTTCATGTGTGAAACTTTTCTGCTAAGGCTCCAATCACCAAATTAAGCTCTTTATCAGCAATGCATTCCCCTGGAGGCACGTGATACTGTCACTAGAGTGATCCCACAGTATTTACAAAACAATACTCAAATATTTCTTCAAAAGTGGCTTGAAGAGCACCCCAAAATCTCCCTTCTTAAACATTAGAGAGCTGAATCTCTCAGGTGGCTCCATATACCAGTGATCTTATATATAGTGCTCTCGGCTGAGAGCAAACTATGAAGCCAGTGTTTCTCAGATGTGTTTCATTCAGCTGCTTGTTTTAGCAAGCTCTGCTGTCTGCTGTGAATAGAAAAACTACACCATCCCTCAGTTTTGAATGTGACTATAATTAGCAAAATATAGAACATAAATATGTAAGGAATTGCCAGGCTTCTCAGTAGTTCCTGCAAAGAAGATAGTCAGTGCTCCTGAACTTTGGACTTGTGAACAAGTTCTATTTTTCCCCTTATAAGAAGTTCCATATCAAGGGGCACTCCAGAATTTGGCAGACAGAGGTCAGAAGATGGAGGCACTGTGTGACTCAGTACTTCAGTCTGCTGTCACTAAATTTCCTGACCCATTCAGTGATTGGATCCACATTTCCTTTGTTCAGCCATTTACCACTAATGAAAGAAGAGAAACTCTTCTTGTTGACTTTGATATCCCTTGCAAATCCCATCTCCAGCTGAGCTTTGAATTTCCAAGCACTGTCCCTGCATGCTTGGGCAATGTCTATAAATTCCTCCTTTGCAGACAACTCACACTTCTGCCTCTGATATACTGTCTTTTTTGCACTGGAGCCCAGTCAAGAGGTCCCTTATATATGTCTGTTTGTTTCCCTAAGTATTGGTGAGTCCCATTCTTGTGCTTGGAAGATGTTGGCCTCAAAGACCTGTCAGTTTTCCTGAGTTCCTTTGCCTTTAAAAGTTGCCCCCCATGGGGCAATCTGAAACATCACAAACCAAAATCTGCTCTCCTGAAGTCCAGGGTCTGTACTCTGCCACTCTCTTTCCCCACTCTTATCAGGATTTTGAGCTCCAATCAGATCTTCCATGTTAATGGGTAAGAGACCCAGCTACACTTCACCCATTTGGTCCATTGTTAATCAAGAAGTTACTTCCAACACCCTCAAGAAATCCTGACTCCTTGCATCCTACTATTTTGCACTTCCAGCAGACAATAGGAAGTTCAAGTCCCCCATGTGAACCAACACCAACAATTCATGAACTTTCTCAAGTTGTTTGAAGAAGGCTTCCTACACTTCCTCACCGTGACTGGTGGCCTTTAAGATTCCCACCACCACCTAGTAACCCTTCAAGTCCTCTCTTCTGATCCTGACCCACAAACTCCCAAGCACACCATCACCCACTCACCCCACAGAAGAGCTCCATACCCATAAGGAGCTCCTTCACAAATACAGCAATTTCCACTCCTTATCTTCCCTGCAGGCCCTTCCTCAAGAGCTTGTATCAATCTATCCATCAATCACAGCATTCCAACTGTGTGAGTTGTTAACACCAAGGCTGCTACTGCTATGATGCTGTAACTTGTGACTGAATGCAGCCCTTGACTTCCTCCTGCATGTTTTCCAGAATGCATGTATTGCTATAAATACACTTAAAGTATGTATAGAATATATATAAGGGTGTCTCTTCACCCTGTTTTACATTCCTGAGGTTTCTCTTATTCCCTTTGCCCTGCATCCTTTGCTTTCAACCCCTGTTCACTGCTATCTAACTGAACTATTGGTCACAGTCCCCCTTCATTGTCACCCCTAGTTTCCAGCTCTCAGCAGGATGACAAGCCAGTCAGCAGATGTCCTGCCCTGCTTTGTCATACTACTGAATATCTTTCTATTTACATCCTTAAAAATATAAACCATACAAGAACTTAAAATATCTGGCTGATAAAGCTGCTGCGAAGTTTGAACACTATGTTTAGTGTTCCTTTTAGCTAATGCAATAGACAAAGGATTGGATGATTCAGAAGGAAGGATATTAAAGGACAAGGGATTTTCTTTCTATGGACAATTGATTCAAATCTAGTTTAGGTAACTGCAGTGCCTGAAAAATTACCAAGTCACAAATGACAGAGCTACCTAACTCTGTGAAATTATTCTGCAATCCAAATTTATCAGTGAAACAATAGCAACAACTTAATTGCTGACACCCTGAAGCAGAAAAGAGAAGGATGCAAAAGCTAGACTGGCTGGAAGAAGGAACTAGTGCCAATATGTAGAAGCAGGCACAGATACAGTAGTCGCTATTCAAGTGAATATGATCTACCATACAGTTCCACGAGTCTAATAGCAGGAATCAGCCAAAACTTCCTCCCACTCCTGGTAGTGTACTCACATCCCTTTCCTCATGCTGCATTTACACCATTTTATAGAGTTTACCTTGCAGGATATTAACTCTATGGGTAATTAGGGTGGGAGAGAAGATGTAGTAGCTTGGTGACAGGGTAAGAGGCTGGTATGAGATTGTCCCTCCCAGGCACAGCTACCACAATGCCACATGTGCCATTCATGGTTTTATCACCCATGGGAATTCCGTCTCTAGGGCTATCAACTCATAGCAAGTTTGCTTAGAAACTCAGGAACGAATACTGAAACTAAAGTTGGACAAGGATGTGCAACTGTAATTCTGTAGGTGTGGAGCCTGCTTCCTACTGTTCTTTTCTCTATACAGAGAAAAAAGTTTAAACTATTAATGAAATGATTGTATCAAAATTGGATAAAACACAAAAGGATTGCTAAGTAGCAGTTTGGCTGGTACACCCCATTACTAAATTCTTAACATTTCTGTACATTTTATACTCCTAAGGTAACCGGTTTATTATCACTTTCCCTGTACTTCTCTATATTCCCTTTTCATATTTATAATTTTTGTATAAAATAAATTTTGTATAAAATTAAGAGATACTAGAGCTTATTCAATGGTATTTTATATGCATAGAGGAAACACAAGAAAGTGTTAGCACTTACCCTGATCCCTTTAAATAATAACTAGCTATTTAAATAATAACTGGAAAAAACCAAACTGCTGGTATTTTGATAAAACAAAGGATATCACATATTAATCATTCAAAATGAATACTAATAGTATAACAGAATAGTTTTCTTTTTACCACAAGTAAAATAATTGGAACCTTTATGGAATATCTACCAGTAATTATCCATTAGCCTAGTTTATGCCTAATTTCCAGACCATCTTACATTTTCATATTTTGAAGTTTTACCACAAAAACTTATGTACTGTATTGCACTCAAATTGCACTACATATTTGTAGATTTTTACTGCAGTCATTCAAACCTTTTAAGGACAAGCAAACTCGTTCTATAAATCAACTGAATTTTGCAATACAGCATTTAAGATTTTCTCACCCTTTTCCCTGCCATTATCATAGAAATGATTCTGGAGTGTCCTCAATAGAGTAGTAAACATCAAAATAAACAACAAATTCTTTGTTAAAGAGTTCTCAGGTTCCCAAAGTCATAAAACTTCCACTTTAAGAAGAACCAAGTCAAACTGCAAGTTCTAAAACGGTACCACAGAACACAAACAGTCTAAATACTGGTTTTCCAACTTTCCCTACAACTCTGTGAAGAGAAGATCTGCAGACAAATAAAGAAAGTTCCTGGGAGACAACAGTCACTACTATCATCAAGTCACTTTATTGCTGACAATCGCAGACTACTTAGAGCTGAACACTAAGCACCCGAACTTCAGGGCTTAATGTACAGAGCAGTCAATCCCCCTCAGGTAACAGCTTGAATTAATGGCATCCTTTGTCCCAGGCAGACTCACAAGCCAAGACACGAGGTAACCTTTGGGCCCAAGGCTCTCTAAAGGTGGAGGTTGTGGAAGTGACCAGCTCTCTGCAGGTGTATTAGGGTGAGACCTCAGTAGCAAGCACAAGGGGCAGGTCCAAGCACAGCCCCTGCCCAGGCTCCAGTTTGTCTGCAAACTCTCCCCGGGGAGAGGAACAGTTCTTGCCTGAAGCACCACATCAGCTTCTGGAATCAGCTCTCTTTGGGGCTGGAATGCCAAAGCAAGAGAGTTGGCTAGGAAGGGTAGGTTCCTCTTGTTCAGTCAATGTGTTTGTCTAAGTGGGCACTGAGACACAGGAAGGAGCCTCTTTCCTTGACTGGTATCTTCCTACAATCACTGAGTCTGACAACATGATGCTTAGCGTACTTAGGTTTAAACAGGTCTATGTTTGCCAGCAGATAAAGGAACCTGCAACACAGCTGTTATCAACCTTCTGCACAATCAAGTCTTCCTAGAATATCATACTAGTGCACCGCAGAACTTAGACATAATGCAGACTTTTACCTAAGAAAGTGTCAGGGCTTTCCCTTTCTCTTGATCGTCGACACAGGAATATTCTCTACAAAAGATTGAATTTTATTGCTTCGTGCATTATACCCATTTAATGAAGGACTAAATGTTTTTAATTTCTGTTCCTAACATGGCAGAAGAACATCTTCAAGAGAAAAACAGGATATAGCTGACTACACGGCAGCCAGCAACAGTCAGCTTCACACTGGCCACTGAGAAGTTTCTCTGATGCCTGATGCTCTACCGACCACAGAAGTGGTTTTGATGCTAGCCCTGTGTTCAGCTCAGTACATGACCAGCAAACCATGGAGGAGCCAGAGATCCTTCTGGGAGTGTTATGGGATGTTGCTGTGTTTGAGGAATGCGAGCAGTAGCTGAGCTGATGTTGGTGTCTCTATACCCGGATTAGGCTGTCTCTGATGTTACCACGACTAGTAAACAAGGAATGTTTTCTGCCAGCCACTGCTACTGGGATTGGGGGCACAGGAGCACACAGAAAACAGTGTGTAGTAGGAGGACTGACCAATGGGCTTTGTACAGCACAAAGGTAAAGAGGATAATGATATGAGGATTTTGATGTGGACAGTGGCTACCACAGAAGAACACAGGGAAGTATGGGCCATGGGAAAGAGCCCTGAAGTCCTGATACTTAAAAAAGGCCTTATTCTGAGCCTGAATTAAACTTAAGTCCACAGAAAAAAAAATCTTGCTATTTAAAGGTAGATAAACAAACATTGCAATCTTTCAAATACGGCCCTGAAGGTAACTCTGTTCTATGAGAAGCGGCAAAGAAAATATTCAGTATGCAAAATGTACCATTTCATTACACAAAAAGACACCTCAAAAATCTGTCTCTAATAGATCTATCTATCTGGGAGACAATGAAAGGCTGTTTCTACCAGCCCACATAAGAGCTGAGCTTGTGAGACCACAAGTGAGCCATCTACCTGTGCCACTTACATTCTTTCATACAGTCCTTTTCTCCAATAAATTTAATTGCTGATCTGACCTAGAATCCACAAAAGATGGAATTTATTATAGACTTTTTTACAGTTTATGAAGATGGTACTCCAACTTCTTGTAGCTTGATTTCAAAATTTCTACTCAAGATTTTTTTTAAAAACTATGAATTTGAAAAAAAGCAATTTGAAATTAAATTCAGAATAAATCTATCAGATTCATTCAAAAAAGTAAAAAAATCTAAGGAAAGACCAGGTTTCAAATTCTTAACATTTGTATTCATATGTTATGCTCTGAATAAATTAGAAGTATTTATTTACAAAACTGCATTTTGTAATATTTCCATAACTAAACTGAGGAAAAGACTCTTAATCATCCTACTTTTGGTGAGCTCTATTTTATTCTATTTATCTTATTAACCTCAGTGGGCTAAATGCCTCCTTAGCTGGGTGATGAAAACAAAAATGAAGCAGCATGCTAGGCGAACACCTTGACAAGTGCTGTGTGACACTGAAGTGAAATCCTGCCTGGTGTGTCAAGAATGCTAGATAGGAAAACGAGAGAAAATTGGCATCCCAAGTAGAATAACTGAGTATATTTCATGGTATGGGCAATGGATATGGTTGGCATTCTGCTGGAAAACATTAATGTTCTGTTTAAGCCAAAGCACAAATCAGTGGAAAGGCCTGGTTTTGGTGGGACTATAAAGCCGCTCTTTTAAAGTGCCAATCTGCAGAAACATATATGCACAGCATCTCTGCACTATCACCGTTTGAGCAAAATATATACTGTTAGAACCAAAGTTATTTTTCTTTTAAAACTGTATGATAGACTTCTTGCTGCTATGTAAATGCCCTGGCATTATTTATAGCCTACTTCTGCTCTTGGGTATGCAGGCACAGCACCTATTTTCTGAAAAACATATTCCCGTGCATGCATGTGCAGGTTTCCCAGCAGTTTCTCAAGCAAGGGAAGTGTTTTCCCCTGCTCCACCCATCACATAGCAGAACTGTAGAAAGCTCTAGGTTTTCTGAACTCCCTACTGTCTTCTTATCAGACTGTTTGTTTTTCAGCCAGAAAGGGTATGTTCAGATTTATGAATATATTCTTCTAGACTGAAAGCAAAAAAACCTCCCAAGTTTAAGGAAACTTGGGTTAATTTACTCAATTTCCTATTACTGTTTCTTCACCTACAGTACCCAGTGTGTTTATCCACTAAAAGAATATCAGAAATATCAATTATTCATCAATTATTTCCATTTCTATAGAACAGAATTTAGGGACTTCTAATTTCAGACTAGAATTATCTTTCCTATTTTCAAATACTTTCAATATCCTTCAACATAGAGGAAAAAGAAAAAAACAATTACATTTAATTCCATAATGCAGTCATTTTTTCAGTCTTAAGTGCTAGCTTTACTTTGTATTCAAGTTACAGTAGGCTATTGCAAAAATAATGCCAGAACTGATTTGATTTCTGCACCATAAACTGACTTGTTTTTCTTCTGTCATAAGCTGTGACTGGCTTGTTATAGAATGTGTTGTCACAATACACACTTATGTTCTCGGTATTTGATTAACGTTAATCCAAGAAGGTAACTAAATCAAAATTCTCTTCTAGTCCTTGTGGGATCACTGATTTGAATGAACATGCACTAAATATTTTGGAAGGAGGGCAGATAAGCAATGCTGTTTAGGCAACAGCATTATTCCCTGGTGGCTTCACACTTGTGGTAGAAAAACAGTATCAAACAAGCACTCCAGTGTTACTGAGGTTACAAATGACCTGGAAAAATACAGTTTCTATGGATATCATTTAATGAAGACAAGTCTTGCATGTGACATACCTAACACAGTGTTATTTTTATTTCTTTGCATGTATAAATGTGCTCTTGTTGTATTGAGCATACTTTGTAATATTTTTATACCATAGAATGTAAAAATACTACTTTTTTATGCAGTAATTACAAATTTTAGATAGTAGGATGATCAGAACCTTTATTAAATACGTAGCCAACTCAGATTTTTCCAGAGACATTGTGTTCTATCTTTGAAAAACAGTTATATATGGAGATTTAGCCTGTTAAAACAACCTTCTCTAGAAAACGAATATACTGTTCATGCATTTATATTAAAAAGCAGTTTCTGCTAGAGTTATCTCATGGCCTTACCTAATCTGAATATATTTGCAAGAACTAATTTTTATTCAGACATCTTCATTACATAATATTGTTAAAAAATCTGAAGACTGATTGATTTAAACAGCAATGGAAATCAGGAGCAGCACTACTGAAAAGACCAAGGAAGACTAAAATGCTATTTGTTTACATTCTGCAAAACCCAGCCTGAATCAGATAAACAGATGGATTCTTTCTGGAGGGAAATATTGCATAAGATTCTGAAATGAAGCATAGAGGGTGGGAAGTGCAGCTACAAGCAACTGATGTGTTGCTTTTCATCACATTAAAATGACTTTCAGACCTGAAGTAGAATAATTACAATTTTGTCCTCAGTGCACAATTAACAAAAAATAACTTCCGAGCTGTGCCACACCCTTGTGATTAAACAGCATTTTCAAAAATATTTAGATAAAGTCTGAACAAATCAAACAAACATGTAGACAGGAAACACTGTTTGGAATGCACTCTCTGCAATGTACTATTAGAGCCAGAAAGCAGTCTAACTTCAGAATTCAATCAAGCAAAATCTAGTATAATCTCATTACAGCCATTGCACTTAATGAAACCTATTTAAATCTCTGACATTTTGATTTTTAGAGATGACAAAAGCAAAAATTATTTGGTTTATATAACACACACATATAGAAAGCTAAGATTTTATCCTTTAGGTTATCCTAGCTATTTACCAAGCAATTCATAATATGAAAAGATTACTCTTCTACTACTCACTATTGCTCCAGGATTTCAGTAAATATTTGATACTGATTTCAAAGAAGCCAGAATCCTGCTGGCTAGCCATGTCTGCTGCGTACAAAGAGGCTTCTGTAATTCTGAGCAGCTGAAGTGGCAGGTACTATGTATGTAGATGTGACTGTCACCAGTCAGTGATGTAAACGAGGGGTCAGAGGAGGAAATGAAGTCTCCGCAGATCCACTTCTTCCGTTCATGGTAGGTAAGCTCATTAAAAAAAAAAAAATCTGAACAACAGCAACAGCAAAAACACACTACAAGATTTTTGTCCTTTGCTCTTCCTTCGGGGATCGTCCTTAATTATATCTGAAGAATATTTTTTTCCCTCACCCCCTCAGTATGTATTTTCACTTATTCCATTCCACAATTGGGCAAATTTCTTCTGGTTGGTTAAGGGATAAGCAGTACCACAGCACTTGTTCCATAAGAACAGTTAGAGTATCTTCCTGAAGGATGTCTGAGCTGAGCTTTAATAACGTGCAGTCTTGCCTGTCTGAAGCTTTTTTCCCATCAGAAGCTGTCAGCCCGAGCGTATGCACCTCCTCTCGCAAACCGAGTATCAACTTGAAGCCCCACTGACACTGTCTCTTCTGCAGCTGGAGGAATCTCACACGTACTGTTTAGCTTCAGTGAAAAAAAAGCACCCTCTAATGAATATCCTCTGCATGCTCTGGTCAGCTGCTCTCCTTCCGCCTGTTCCCAAGAAGAGCACGCTGAACTATACACAACTGCATCATGCTGCGGTAAAGCAGAGCTGCACCCATATATCTGATTGCAGTGACGCTGGGAAAAAAAAAAGGCTCTCCCTCAGCCCAGTTGCACAACAGAAGCACTTCCAGAGCACTAAACCCACTGCATTCTGACTGGCTGCTTCTGCTTTTCTTTCACTCCTACAGAAAAACGTGCTGTCATTTTTTCTTGGCACTTTTTTTTTTTCCCCTTCCCTTAACAAAGATGAGGGACAGCAGGCTGAATTCATAACGGCAAATAACCCAGAGAGCCTACTGCTTGGTATTCACCTCTGAAAGAGTCACAGAAAATTCTCAGTTTGATATAATTTTTATCTTGAATAATGATTTCTAAAAAGGAACTGAATTCACATAAGAAAATGAGGCAGAAGCAATTCACTGCTTGTTAATTTCTCTGTATTTTCAAGAAAATACTTAATTGCTAGGTATAACTTCCATATTCCTAAGGTTTTATTTCATATAATCACACTAAATCACTATGCATATTTTAATGGTACTAAAGAAAAAGAAGAAGAATCAGTTTCCAAAATATTTTTTGTTTCATATGTTCTTGGTATCATCCTTCCAGATATTATTTCCTGGAAATAACAGTACTCTTTTCACATTTAGTGGAATAAATTTCCTGCAGCATTTCATAATTATAGTATCTGAGCCAAAAAAGAGCTTGTCTGCTGCTGATTCTTCTAAAATCTTTGTCAGCAATTATATTCGCACATTATTTTTAGTTTCAGTATGTGGAATATTTGGTTTGGATTGGAAACTGAAGAACACAAGGGTCATTGAGATCAAGCTCCTGCAGTTCTCACTGAAAATATGCTAAATGTCTTCTGTAAACATACCTCATCTAGAGATAAGATTTTGTGACCCCACTAATGGAAGGCTGTTGTGGAAACTTGCTTTTTAAACCTTCTTTCAGTTCCTTAATGAACTTGACTCAAAACCTGTTTACTCCCTTTCATGAACATGGACTACCAGAAGTGTTCAGAGTATCTCAGGTTTGACCTCACCAACTACATCAATGAGAGTTGCTCACCTCTTTCTCCCTAATTATCATCCTATTGCTACCACTCTGGTCCCCCAATTTATGTTTTGAGACTCCACTGTCCCATCTGTTCCCCCACCCGCCCCACTGACAATGTCTCCTCATTGTACCATCTTGTTTTAACTGACACATGCCAGCTTTTTATAAATAAAGTTAAATTTAATACCAAATAAACTTAGTCACAAGGTCTAGGACTGATGACTTCCTACTATCCCACTAATTGATTTTTCAGCAGAGACAATGCCAGGTAGGTTTGGAAGTCCTTATTCACCCTCAAAAATGTTGCCTTAATTCCTATGTTCAAGGATTTAAGTAATAATTTTTCCCGTGGTGCTACATCAAGTGCTTTTATGAAAATGACTAATAATTTTATCATACTTCTCTTGATGAAAATAAAAATATAAGGTTAATTTGCATATATTTGTATTTCCTAAATCTGTACCGGATTTTATGCAATTTTCAGTTAAATCCACACCATTAAGTACACTCTCCTGCCAAAGTTTGTTTCAAAATCTTGAGTGACAAGCAGCCTCTCTGTTGATACAGATTATCTTCCCCCTATAAATTCTTACTCCATCTCGCATCCTCACGGAATACTGGACTCTTTAAAATCAATGTTCTTGTTTCAAAGTTAGAAAGGAGTAAGGATGTTTAACCATTTGCTTTTAATTCCTTCACCTATTCTTATTCAGCTGAACTCTTTGATAGTACTCACTTTAAATTGACACTCTCTAACCTCCAAGCCACAGCTGCATTAACAATGCAATGGGACTCCTCCAACAACTCTTCAGTCCTTTTCCATAAGAATGTTGGAGCATTCACTGAAATGGCTAGGATATCAGTTTAAAATAAACAAAAGAAAGGGTTCCTTTCTTCAGACAGCGGTGAGCTTCTGGAACTTGTTGCTGCTGGAGATCGTGGAGGTAGACAGCATTAGCAGCTTCAAAATGCTGATAATAAATACAAATTTAGATCTCTAAAGGATGCTAAAACGTCCCTCTAACATCCCTAATATTGCAGTAACTTGCTGGGGCATTTGAGAGGGATGGGCTGCAGAAAGCAGCTACACCTGTGTGCGCTCTTCCCAAACACTGCCTTCTACTGCTGCTGTTGGGAGAATACCAGGTGAAGTGGATAACCAGTAGGCCCCCATGGAATGCTCCTGAGGTCTCACATCTCCTTCACAGGCAGAATAAAAAGTTCAAGGGTTTGGTGGTTGATTGGTTTTGGTGCTTTCAAGGTAAAGAAATTTCAGACATCCCTCACACGCAAGTACCTGTTTTCTTAACTCTCATTAACCAGTTCCTTTTATTTTTCAAGTTTGTGTTTTCAAAACTGCAGATCTATCCTTGCTTACATGATCCAGTAATGTTCTTGTCACTTGTCCTTGGTCTTCACCAGTTATCTGATCTAACCAGCACGACCTTTTCTTGACTTTGTGATCATTTGGTAAAGAAATAATTGGGCTATCACATCCCAGGATATTTGGATTTGACTACCATAATTAGAGTTTGTGTCTGAGATGTTAAAGTATCACCTAATGCCTACTTGCACTTCCCTGCAGAATACCATTAAAATGGCTACAGCTACATTCAGCCTAGGAGTAGCAGATCCCCTAGCACCATTTTTACTGACTTTCTTCAAAGTGATTCGGAACCAAAATTTCATGCATAGTAGGTCTTTTTTTAAACATTGCATCACAACATTAATATACAACACAGAATCTCACTGCTTTCACCTTTTAGTATATGCTTCAGAACTTAACTTTTGCTCTAACAGGTTCTTTAAAGTTAAAAGTATAAGCAATTAAAATCTTAATAACTTCTATCATTAATCTTAAATTATTTAAAAAAATTTAAACACTAAATAAATTTACATATTTCCTAGTCTAAATCTGCTCAAATAAAACATTCTCCAGATATTATGGTTTTACTCACATTTTGGAAACACTCCTAAACAGGAATAACACACTGAAATGGCAGAAACAGCCGCATTTTAATCCAGTGTTCTGAACTTATTTTCAGGAGGCTCACAAGACTAAGAAGTTTTGAAGATATACAGCTTCTACTTCCATTCTTGCTGACTGTATGGTACTTACAATTTAATTACATATTCCAGGCTGTGAAAGATAGACAGGCATAAGCATACAAAACCTGTCAGTGAAAGTAAGCTGTCTGATGATGGATATTGCAGACTTACACACTTAAAAATACAGTGGGCTTGTCTTTTATGATATTACTACATTGGAGTTGACTAAAAAAATGTAACTTTTTTTTTCCCCCCCACAGTAAGAAACCATTGATCCAAAATGGAAGGCTTTTCACAGGCCTACCATGATGAAGCAGCTGCTGATTACCATGATAATATAAGCATTGTTTAAATTATAAACATTTGTGTGTAACTCACACTCCACATTTGTGACATGTAGTGCGCCTTCTCTTCTTTCATCTGCCTTCTGAGATCAGAGGTATCCTGGTAGATATGCATCCAGGAGTCTTGGGTACTTGGCTTATACTCTTCTCTATCTGAACAAAGTCTGGAGCTGTGGAGTTTCCATGCCCCAACTTTGGAAAAAAGAAGGTGGGAGATGCTGTTCATCGGCATGGTCAGAACTGTTCTCATGAGCAGAATGTTGCATGAACAGCTATTTTAATCACAAAACATCTCAAAAATGGACTTCAAAACTTTCACTCAGTAAAGGAAAAAGAATAACAAAAACACATACTGCTGGAGGTATTCACAATATCTATCTTGAGGCATCGAGTTCAGATGCCTACACTGGGAGGTGAGTGCCTTCAGCATGACACAATAGTTCCAAAGTGTTCCAGGTACAGAGCAAAATTATTTGTCCAAAGCAGCCTGTTTCTCCTCACTATATACACATGAGGCTTAGAGTAACTACTTTTGTCAACTTAGATTTTTAATATTTAGTATCATAGGTAGCAATTTTGTTTACAGTTTTAACGTCTACGATTTATAACAATCATACAGGCAGTTTAGTCCCCTATGTTCTGAGCAATGCTTGCAGGAATCCTTAAAAAAGCACATGGAGATTTGAATATAGCACAGTCTTGCACAATCTTCCAGGGCTCATTTTAGCTTGGTATGAAAGGACCTATTTGTGTTTTGCAATCTTAACTCTTCAGAATCTAAGGCTAAATGCAAAGAGTAGCCGAAAGTCTCTAACAGATAACAACAGTAAAAAAGCAAGTATAGACACTGGATTCAAATTTTGTCCTCCAAGTAGTGATGTGAACGCAGATCTCAAAGCCAAAAAAAGTAGCTTTACTGAAGTACTGAAAGTTTAACATGTTTTATTATTATTATTATTCCCCTGGTGGTCTAGTGGTTAAGGACACGGCACTGTAACTGCCGAGGCCCGGGTTCGATTCCCGGTCGGGGACACTCCCCGGGTAGGTGGAGCCCGTTAGCCCTGTAAGGCAATCCACCTACGTCCTGAGGACCTCGCTGCCACTGTCCAAGCTCGCTTGGCCCCGGCAGATGAACCTTAGGATTAAAGGGTGGGCTCAGTTCTGCGCGCACTGTGTCCCACCTAAAATAAATCCAATGCGCAGGCTGGAAGGCGTACAAAGACCTTCCACAGATCTTCGTTCGCGAAGTCTGGCCATTATATATATTATTATTATATTATTATTATTTTCTATGCCTTCATATAGCTCTTTCTCCTTAACTTGGGTCAAATGCTATGTCCTTTTAGTCAAATAATGTTGTATGCTGAATCATTCCCATGTGTCTGATTTCCATGGAATCAGCCTGGATTTATACTGGTATAGTTTTTATTAAAGTTTAACTGTCTGGAGTTTTTCACCTCAGGAGTAAGTAAAGGCTGCTTACTAAGGTTTTTGTTATTTTGATACAATTTAGTCTTCTTGGGCAAAATAAAGTAACCCTACAAAGAATGATTCCCTGGTCTCTTTGATACCAGTGCAGAACACACCTAAGAGGAAAATTAAAAGGACCTATGCTATTGTCATTATCCTAGAACAGATTGCATTGTGTTCATAATTTCACATTCCCTTCTCTGGGAACCTCCTTCTGCTCTGCTCTTGAAAGACTGTGCCAGCTTTCAGAGGGATACTGGTCATAGTTGAACAGTATTCAGGTGCCTAAATATAGGTGTCTAGTGTGATTATAGATACCCTAAGGTATGTGAGTTATTCACAAAGACTGGCAGATACGACATAAGACATACATTAGATCCACAGCCTTCTGAAGCATTTGGAGGCTTTGTTTTAGACACTTGTGTTTAGGTATCTGATTTTCTCCCTATGGTTTCAGGAAGAAAAAACAAATCCATGTGTAAACCAGCAACAGAAAAAAAGAATAATATTTTTACTTTTAAGCAGAAAAAAACCCACAGTATTTATATGTAGTGAATTTATATTCTTCAGCTTCGCATTTGTTGAGTTCATGTGCTTATTTCCTCATATTAGAATATTTAAAAGTGAGTTTTTTGCTTTTCTTGTTATAGTTTGCCTAACACAAAACAATTTAAGCTAGGTATTAGCAAAGCAGCTTGTACACATGCTTTATTAATGTCCTCTGTTGAAACGAAGATCAAAATTGTTATCTAAATCAATTGAATTCTATGCACTTTGATGTCCCATGATTTACAAGGCAAAATAAACACTATGCTAGGGTCCAAATTAAAAGTACAGAGTGACAGAAAGCACTGCAGAAAATAAGATTTCATTAGGCAAACCTGATTTCATGTGCTAAGGTCTAAATAAAGCAACAGAAATCCTTCTTAGTTTATGCCTCACTAGTTTTGCTGCACCATTTTGTTTTTCCTCCTGTTTGTGAGTGACTGTTCAGCTATTGCCACCTAGTGGTGAGAAGCAAAACAGGCAGAAGCAGGAGAACAGCAAATAACGCACAGGGAACGCATGTTTACATTGTAAACTGTGTCAAAATGGAAGATAGCAGCGGAGAAACCAAGAGCATGCCAGTATTTCCAGGATATCAGGCAATTGGCTACAGTTATATAAAATATTTAAATGGAAGCCTATTAAATGGAATCTAACAGAATAAAATTAACTTATTTTCACTGATCCATGATAGATTCGTGCATCACCCAGCTCTCATCATCAGCTTGTTCAGTGAATTCATTACAGTAATTAAGTAGGTTGTAAGGGGTATGTGCCTTATATATAAATAATAAATGATAACCAGGCATTTTGCAGAGGATTAATTGGTTAATATTGGAATTATGCCTTCAAGATTCAAAATACTACCATGCTTCCCTTGAGGAGCTGTCAAACTGACATGTCCTCTTAGGACTCTCACATTTACCTCCGAGTTTCTCCCTAGCTGAATACTGTCTGGAAGCATCAGCCAGCCACAAGCAAACTGCCCAGACCTACCATGCATGTGCTAAAAATATACCATCCTATAAGCCAATATGAAATCTGCACCACTGCCACTGGGGCATGGACTCAGGCAACACTGATGTAAGAAATAGTGCTGTGCAAGTCAAAATGCAGCCTATGTCCCACAAGCACAGCCCACAGGCATCAGCAGGCGTGAAGAATAACTTGAGCAGTATTTTCTTCCGGCTCTTCACCAGTTTCCAGGGACCATCCCTAAACAAGCTGTTTTCCATTACTGGTATCCTATAAAAACTTCTTTATCAGTTTTGTAACAAACCCTTACCCGTATTTTAGAAACAATGTTACATAGCATACTCTCCAAACATCCCAGCATGATGTGCCAGAATTTCCTTATAGCAGGAAATTTCCAAACAACCCCTGATTGTGACTTTAATTCTGGGTGCTTTTTCAGAGACAAGATGTAGTAAGCGAACCCTACCCACCTCCCAAAGTATAACTTCTATTTACTAATTTACTCCTAAGAGATTGGTACCAGGTCACACAGAGCCTAGGACAGAGGGAACAGAGATGTTGTGGCTGTGAAAATAACTTTTCAAGTTATTTTTTTTCTCATTACACAATGCACAGGCTGAACCTGTGAGTCATATACTCAAAAATTTAGGACATTCTAAACCCCCCGTTCCTCTTCCCTTCTGTGATGTAGTTGTATCTCTTCTACCCTCCTGACAAGAAACTCTACAGGAGGGCAGAGAAGTGGAAGCCAGGGAGAGGAATGCCCATCACTAGATATTCA
>VYXB01004885.1:230573-292742 GCA_013397135.1 Pachyramphus minor
TTACTAATTTACTCCTAAGAGATTGGTACCAGGTCACACAGAGCCTAGGACAGAGGGAACAGAGATGTTGTGGCTGTGAAAATAACTTTTCAAGTTATTTTTTTTCTCATTACACAATGCACAGGCTGAACCTCTCAGTCATATACTCAAAAATTTAGGACTGTATAGATGTTCTAAACCCCCCGTTCCTCTTCCCTTCTGTGATGTAGTTGTATCTCTTCTACCCTCCTGACAAGAAACTCTACAGGAGGGCAGAGAAGTGGAAGCCAGGGAGAGGAATGCCCATCACTAGATATTCAAAGAGTCATAGAATGGTTTGGGTTGGAAGTGACCTTTGAAGACTGACTAGTCTGAACACCTGCCATGGGCCGGGACACCTTTCATTTCATCAGGTTGTTCAAAGAGGCCTGTTTGTTTCTACAGGGTCTCTAGGGATGGCTAACAATTACTGCATGTGACTATAGCTGAGATATAAGAGTTCTCAGCTTTTCTTCTCATTCTTGTGCTTGCCATTACCAGGCACACTCTGAGATTTAGGCAGGTTTCCCCCTCTTTTATCAAGGCCACAGAGCTGGAGCAAACTCATCTCTCCCTTCTTCCATCCCAGGTAGCCAGCTGGGAACCTGCCTTGGGAAAGCTCCTGACTATTTAGAAAGGTTCCTGAGATGTGATGGAAAGCAGAGCAAGACAGACAAGGATGGGGGTGTACCCACTCAGACTGTAAAGCTGATGCCAAAACCAAGGCATCCCTGGGCCAAACACAAACCACATCACACACTGTAGTTTCCTGATTTTGCCTCTGTTGTAGGAGGCAAAATCTTTTTGTCTCTGTAGGACACATTCAAAATATCCATTTTCCACAAGATATCACCCTGTAACATGCTGCAACTGTACAATATTTTCATTGATTACCCAATTCCGAGGTGGAATCTTCAGCGTAATAGGTCAAATTTGCTCTCTAATAATAGTACATCCCTCAGATAGATCTTATCTCAATGTAGGCGCTCATTGCAGTGTGATTTTCAACACAAATGTTTTCCTGAATCTCAAATACATTAACAGATATATATTCTCTTAATTCTGCCACATCAGTTCTTAAAGCTTTCCCTGACTTTAAATAAGATGCTCTTGTGACAAGCTATTTGCTTACTTGTTCTTTTTTTAACTTTCCATTCTCTAGTTTTGTCTTTAATTATTAACACTTCTTCCTTTCTGGTTGACCTATTTGGATACTCACACCTCAACGTTTTCATTACTCTGTAGAAAGGTATCCTTCTGCTTATGTCCCTTTGCTCCATGAGAAACACCAACCTTAGTAAGTTGATTTTTCACTTCTCTCATAAAATGAGAACAAACACATTGGAAGGGTTTCAACCAATTTCCATCTACTGTAGATCAAGATGGGATGGACATGGAATCAGGCTGTACTACATTTGCTGTCTTACACCGTCCTAACAGGTATCATGTTCTGCCAGCCATCAGAGAGGTATCAGAGAGGCCATCAGACCAGTCAGGCACATGTGCCCTTGTAACACCTACACAGTTTCCTCAGATGGGTCTTATGCATCCAGCGCTCACTTTGAATGCGTCAAAAACCTGCTACCTCTTGCAACACCTGTGTAAGAACTACCTGGCTGAAACAGGAAACTGAGCACCATCAGAATTAGTTGACCCAAGGTAACTAACAGTTAGTTATCTACAGTTATCTATCAGTTTTGCAAATTATGAAAGATCATATTGTATGTATCAGTGCATCAATTTTCCACCTTCCCTGACACGTACTGTCACAAACAAGACTGTACATCCTTCAGAGTAGGACTCAGGCCTTTCCTGTGAGTGAAGTGCTTGGCATAGCTGGAGCCTGCCTCATTACAGGATAAGAGCTTTTTTCTCATTTTACTCAGAAGTGCTAACAGAAAGTTCAGGTTCAGGTAGCTCAGACCAGTGCTACCTCCAGTTAGACCAAGAACCTAGTGACTCAGCTGAATAGCACCTACAATTTTAAAACTGCTTTTTTGTTTCAAAGTGGGAAGAAGTAATGTTTCAAAAATCAGGATTACCCAAGAAGTCATGCCAGGTGGTAGACCAAAAAATGTATTTTTCTTTCCCTCACTGCAGTTTATAAACAGGACATGCACACAAACATACACTTCTTAGCTCACTTGATACCTTTAATAGCTAGGCTGTCAATCACCATGCCCTTCATCCCTTTGAAAATACTTCTAAATATCCAAAGTAAACATAAATAGCTGTCAACAAAAATCTTCATGAATCAGGCCACTGGCTACTTTACAGGAACTTTACATAAAAGACTGCTGTGAGGCGTGTCAGCAAAAATCAGACCATACGATTTTACAAGGAAATTTTTGTTCCTTATGCTTGCTTTTCCCTCACATTTCTCATCACATGCAGATAACCCTCCAGTTACAGCTTTTGCCGTAGCACTCTTCTGTTACTACTCAAAACTATTTTCTCCATTCTCTGAAGAACTGATGTCAGTAAACAATCTCAATCCTAATCAGTTGTTGAAGGGAATATGTCTTGTTTTACGTAGTTTTGAATTCACTTTCTATATAACCCTCCCAGGCAAGCACTGGTGAGACACAGCGTACGGAGCTTACAATATAACACCCTTAACTTGCAGAACAAGATGTGTTTAGATGCTGGCTAGATAGGAGACAACAATTTGGTTAAAAAAAAATCTCACTGATCTTACATAAGAACACTTGATCCGAATTGCAAAATCTTTAATATTTTTTTAAGCATTGGGAAGGAAACTTTTTTTAAAAAATTAAAACATTACCTGTAAGTATCTATTATTTCACTGTTTGAAGTAACCCGTGGCAGTTGAGATCTCAGTGTCAGAGAGAGTCTTTATTTGCTGCTTTTTTTCCCCTCAACATAGTACTTTAACTGATGAGCACTTGTTCGAGGGTTCTCCCTTGCTGTGGGGAAGATTTTGCAACATCAACTCTCTGATCTGGGCACAGGCAATAGATAGAGCTCCAGCATCCTCCAACTTGCTGCTTTTCTACAAAAGTGCAAGTGTCCTCACACAGGCCAAGCTAAATATATGTGCAGTCTTTGTAACTGGGTCTTTTATACCCTCCAGAGTTCATTTCCTTCTGCTAAACAAAAAATGTCTTGGTTTTCCAAGAGCTATGAGGTCCAATACAGCTGATTGCTTGTGTTAGAAAAAGGTAAATTACCTTCTTCTATGTTACTCAAGGTTTCTCTCAGGCTACATTTGAATGGAAACTGCAGCAGTTTAGTAAAACAAGGTACAATTTACAATCTGCTTTTTGTGAACTAAAAGAAAAAATATTTTAGGCTTAGTACACAAGGAAGAAAGCACAAAAAGACGTCACATTTAAAATTGAGTCATTTCCTAGTAAAGGTAATAATTATAGTTGCTTTAACTAAATGATTAACAATTTTGAGTCACCACAGTCTAGATTTTCAAAGGCATTTAGCTTCTGAAACATCTAACAGTTGCTTTGTAGATTATTAAGTGCCTAATCTCGTTAAGTATCAAACTCCCATGTACTTGTTTGTCCACTGCAGCATTAAAGGCTTTGAAAATCTAAAATAATTTTTTAAAAACTTATTAAAATTAGCAGATCTTATTCTCCACCATGGGTTTTTTTTTTTTTTCACCAGATCAGAAGAGGAAAATAGGTTCTTTCTTTTTGATCTCTGGATTGGCTCCTCAGCTGTGAGATCTAAAATACAGGGTATATAACAAAAAATAATCCACTGAGATAGAATACTTTTATTTGAATATGATGCTCAGATCTGGAGAAATCCAGTTAACTTTTATAGCAACCTATTTCAAAAGGGATGGGTGATCATAAAAAATATCAACTGGGATTCACCTGCTTTGAAATCTTTCAGTGGAGCTGCAGGTGGTATTGCGTGCGGAACTCGAGCTCATGCTCAGCCAGCTCCTGGTGCTCAGTGACACTGTATCCTCCCGACTCACACAGGGCTCTAAGGCACGAACCTTGCCTGAACTCCTACACAGATAAAGGGAGGTCATTGCTACCTACTGACTAATTCAGTGAACTAAGAACACAGCACCAGCACAGGCAGAATCCTTTATAATAGGGAAACTTCTCCAAGAATATAAGGATACTCCTACCCCACCTGAAAATACAACAGATTTGACACAGAGTTGTTTTCTTGTTTGACTTAAGCTAATCTATGATTGTACTACTGTTGGAAAAGCTGTGAAGTTCTTCTGCCCTCTCTCATCTCTCCATTATTTCCACGAGATCGCCTTGCAATGGCACTAGTTTGGAGCAGAAATTTAATTTAGGTAGTGTGTGTGTCTTGGTGCTACAGTGTTACCTTCATTAGCTTCAGTAGTGAATGAGGTGCTGAGTATCCCCATAGAAGCACATGATCACTATGGTCAACACAAGGGCGGCTGATGGGAGTTTAGGTGGGGAAAAGAAGCAAAGAAAAATAATGTTTCTACATTGAGAAAAAATTGTTTAAAAAAAATCAAAGACATGCTTTTCATAGGTATTAGATGGTTAAATAGCTTTTCCAACTGCTCATATGCACCTACAAACATCTATAACAAGCACTGCATTTTATGGTAAGAAAATTCTTCAAAATCTCTAAGGTAACATTTCACATATACTTATATATATGCAACACTACTAATTCTCCATAAAATGCAATCAGAACAAAATAATTAAGATATCCATCTACGTGGACAACAGCCTGCATTCGGTTATTATAAAGCAACTAATGCCACTCATATTTGTTTCTGTGAGGTTTCATAAGCAGATCACAATATTAAACAGATACAGAACCTTAACTTGCCTACTTTGTACATGACACAAAGAAAGGCAGATGGAAAATTACATCAAAAGAAAAACAACGAAATTATTTTCATAAAATTCATAGAGAATCAATAACACTTTATTGAAAATAAAGTAAAATTAGTGTTCATGAATATGGACCATTTAACCTCAAAATTATTAATAAAAGACAACAGTAACTTATGACTGATAAGCACATAAGCCCCATGCTTTATTATTTTAAAGCCTGAGGTTTCAGAAACAATCATGTCAAAATTTTGAAAGCTTGGTTTTTGAATCACCACTGTGGGAGCAACCAACATCGTTTGCACAAAAGAAATACTTGGTCACATAAAGCTATGAAAAAATGGAAGCAATGAAGAATTCATTGGTCCCTTGCTTCACTAGAAGGGAGAAACTAAACGTAGGCTAAAGATGTGGGACTTATTCAACTTAATGGAGGTGTTTCCATTTCAGCTTCTCAGACTGGATATCTTATAACCAATGTGAAAAAAATAAAAGCTGGTTCACTCCATTTTAATACTGAGATCTACAGCAAATCACCTGGAATAACCACTTATAATACCTATATTTCTCCAATGTCTCTAAAGGGAATGTGACTAGTGTATTCAGCAAATGTCTGAGTTTGGAAAGATGACATCCCAGTTATCCAGGTAAGAAAACATTCATAGTGAAAACCCCCAAAATAGTGACGCTGATTTTGTCCACAGGCTTTTTTTCTCCATAATTCTCTTTTGAGACTAGCAAGCCTTGTAAGATGCAGAGCCACTTGGAGAACACAAAGCCGTTTCCTACCACCTCCAGCTTGAAGGACAATCTATTTATTTCTGTTTATGAATACAGACAATTTATTTCCTGAAAAACTGTTTTAAATAATAAATTTAGCCATGTATAGCTAAAATCAGGATCAAAGTGAAAATCTGAAAACACCTTATAAAAAGGAAGATAAATCTGTTAAAGTTACTGCACCTGTTCCTTCTAGACCTCTTGTGTGAGCAAGGGGCAATGCTAATGCTCATGGAAGTTCCTTCTGCTATTTCTCCTGCAAGTATCGGAGCGCAGGAAAGCAAAAGAGATTAGAAAAGAAAGGTGTCTGCAATTCCTGCAACAATGGACATTGCTTATAGGCAACACACAAGGAAGTAGGTCTACAGGATTCATTGACAGTTTTACCATTTATCTATCACAAAAAACAAAACAAACAAACAAAAAAAGTAGATTCTATTTTCTGGTAATATTTCGTAGGGAAGCTTGTCAATTAAAACAATAACTAGGAAAAGCCTAAACAATTATAATAATCTTGGAGAGCAGAGTAAGAGAATTGCTAAGATTTTCAGTAATACCAAGCAGATTATAAACCAAGGACTTGTAGAAGCACTTGTAGTATTAGAAGAAATATTGAACAAAACTGTGTTAAAATAATTAACTGTGTTAATATTATATCATAACATATTAAACTGTGTTAAAATATTGAAAAAAATGTGTTAAATCATAAAATCATGTTGAGCTTCATGAGATTCCTCTTAAACAGTACGAGTCCCAGAATCAACCCCTGGGCTACACTGTTAGTGACTGATCTCCAGAAAGGCTTCATGCTGCTAATCACAACACAGTCAGCCTGGCAGCTCAGTTTTCAACCCACTCACTGTTCATAAATCTGGTTTGTATTTCATCATTTTGTCTATGATGATGCTACAGGAGATACTGTCAAAAGCTTTTCTAAAGGTTAAATAAATGGCCTCCTTTGAGCTCTCATCACTGACCATGCCAGTTATCTTATTTTTGAAGCCTAGTGAGTTGGTAAAGCATGATCTCCCCTTCATACAAACATGCCAACTGCTCCTAGTCATCTACTTTTCTTATGTTTGGAAATTAATTACAGGATTATTTGCCCCATCACTTTCACAGGGATTATGGTGAGGATTACCAGCCAGTAGTTCACAGATACTCTTCCTTGCACTTCCTGAAGAAAAGAGTCACATTTGCTCTCCCCCAGTTGCCACGAGCTTTCAAAGACTACACCACGTCAGACCGTGATGCCAGGCAGCTTCCTCAGCTTGTGGTTGCATCCTGCCAGGTCCTATGGACCTAAACATGCCCAGTTTGTTTCAAATGTTTCCTGACCTATTATCCCTGTACAAAGGGTAAGGCCTTAGTTCAGACCTTCCCAGTTGGTCTCTGGAAAACAGGATTGCTGAAGGCCTCCTGAAGGTAAAGACAGAGGCAAAGGCAGCATTAACTGCCTGGGTCTTTTCCATCTCCATCACCATCATTCCCCTTTCTACTGAGTGGTTTCCACAGCCACTGAGCCCTCTTTCAGAATGGGCTTTCTAGTTGGAGGAATAAAAATATAACAACAGATTACGCAGAAGCCTTCTTAACCCTGAAACCAGATAAAGGACAAACTCTAACACTACTTTGAGTCTCACAGCATTTAGTATGACAAATCTAAACTTAAATTACATTATTACTAGCTTCTAAAGAGAGAACTGCTGATTTTCTAGTTCCAGAATGGATTTAGAACTGGACTTGTATCCACACATTTTGTTTATCCTCAATTCACAGAAAATTAAATTTCAGACCCTCAAATTCCATCTCGTAAGCTTCATTTAGTATTCTGGTATTCTCCTTTTCTTGTCATGCTTCTTTCACCCTTGCATCTTTGTGTGATAGTAGCTCTGCTGCAGATTAGACTTTTTACTTCGGAATGGAGACTCAGCAACTAGTAGAAATTTAATGCTTGAATGATTCTCCATAGAGGAGTCAGTAACTGACCACGATAAACCTAAACAAGTCTTATCAGAAGTACTTTAATTGAATATTGAACAAACTGGCACTGAGTTTTAATGACCTTTGTGGTAATTAAAGTTATGTCTTGCTGGACAGACTGGTAATTCAACTACACTGGACCATGAATGCCATGCCTACATTAATACCTGGGGCTGTTCTCTGGCCACAAGGCCAGATGGCATGAAACAGGCTACCAGTGCACTGTAAAATATTGTCTAAATGCTGGTGGCAACATCCAATTCTCTCTCAATAACTCAGCTCTTGTCAACTTCTGAACTGTGCCTGAGAATTTTTAGGAGGGTTATCCAGGCAAAATGCTAGACAGGGATTTCTCTGACTTGCACGCAAGGAACAGGAAGAGAACAGACAGGCCAGCAAGAGACTGACTAGCTTAAAGATCCTAAACAAATTAGGAACTACAGGACAAATGAGATTACAGCTAGAAAGGTGACACTTGTTGACTCCTTACCATTACACAGACTAAACATCATGCTTAAAAATTATTTTGCCAACCCTTTTTTGCTTGCAGCACAAATTACCCCAGAAAAAGTTTACTCAGAAGAGCAAATACTTCACAACAAATTTAGCACAGAGATGCTCAATCTCTGACGTGTTCTGCAACTAAAGCATGTTGCCATTACAGTCAACATGAAACAGTAACTCCAAAGACACAGAAAGTCACAGCAATACCCTCAGGCGGTTCTAAACCGAACAAATAAACAAAAAAATCACTACCCAAGCAGGTCGTAGTAAGAGGAGCCACTAGATTGTATCATGCACAATATACATTGCTTAACTATGTACATTTTCCCCCGAAAACAGTGATGTGTTCCTGTAATAGACAGAAAAAATTTCCTCTTTTAATAAATTTTAAGTGCAACTTAAGTATAGGATTAAAAAGCACGAACAGACACATGTTAGGTCTTCTAAATTGTATCTGAATATCATACTGCATTTTAACTTTGTGCAGCAGCTATACATTAGTATATCCTGGGCAGAGAAGAATTTAAATTGATCTCATATTTTGAAGTACTGTGCAATTTCCATTTCCTAGAAATCCAAAAAAGAATGTTTTGAGCTACTTGAATCAGGTTCCTAATTTGAGATCCAACCCCCCAAACACATAAAAACCACATCCCAAATTAACCACTCTTAATTAGTAATAATAAAGAAAATTAATGAGAGCTACAGTTGACTAAATTTTTTCTTTATCAGAAAGGATTTCATTCAAAAAACACTTTTATCACAAAAAGCAGTTAAAAAAAAAATAAAAATCTTCCAGATAATTCTAGTTGTGTTCAAAGGGTTTTCAATAGGTAGTCTTTTGTAACTAAGATGACTTATACTGTTTACACCCATCTTTAGACAGTCTCTGAATCTAAAAAGATTAATAAAATAGTGATTTTAAAAAAATTCTTGAAATTAAGCAAATATTTTCAGAATCTCCTAAACTTGTTGTTTAACTTCAGGTACAGTAAGACAGCAAAGAAATAAAAATTAAGAAAACATTGCGATTTTTTATTTCAGAGATTCCAAGATTATCAGGTGCTTTGGATACAGTATGCTTGCTGCAATTAAATATGTAAGGCTAAGTATAAATAGTTGAAAGTTGGTTACCTACCAAATGTACCCAGCAAGTCTAATAAAAGTATCTGAAAGTAAAGAAACACTATAAAAGAAATATATTTTGAGTGATTTATATGCAGCACATAGACCCATCTGACTGCCAAGAGAACATACTTCAATGTCATTACCTACATTAACTTAGGCAAAGATTGCTCTTCAGAAGAGGAATAAAATATACATCAGCAGGAAGGTTAAATCAAAGCTACTTAGATAACCTTTAAGTCTAATTTTTTAAAACACTTTATTTTGCTGATAAGCTTTTGATTACAGCAGATGCACTACTGTAAGACTTTAAAAGTAATGTCTGTCTTTCATGTAATAAAATGATATGTATTTCACAGCTCTTTTTAAAAAATTATTGGCAATCTATCCAATCCATTAGCACAAAAATATTTCTTTATGGGCCAAAGGTGGGCATATTTTTATGGTGATTCCACTATTCAAGTTGCATCTTAAATCAGATAAAGAGAATAAAATATCCTATTGTGTCTTGATGGTCAAAGAAAGATTTACTCAGAAATAATGTCAACAAACTCTCACGGACTTACTGCACATGGATTGTAGTTAACGCTACTACCATTAGATGTAAAGAGTGACTGGCTTGTTCTTTATTATTTTAAAACATTTTTGTATGTTTCCTATTTTGCTAACATTTGTTAGGACTCTGATTTTCTATTTATAAAATTCAATACATTTTATATTCATATACTTTTTGAAGATACAGTCAGTATCATATGAATATGAACTCAATGCTGCTTCTTGAAAATTATATAAACATACAAATAAATGCCCTGTTATGTTTCCCAGAAGATGAGCATTCAGCACAAGTTCTAAGACTTCGCTCTACACTTCAATCATTATCCTCTAGAAAGAACATAGCAGAGAGCCAAAGGGTCAAACTGGCAAACTATCCAGATTCTTTTTTCACGTGCTATTTCTAAGGCAGCACATACAGAAGCTTGTTTGGAACTCAGGACACAAGTGCTATAATTGCTTCACAAGACCTTTCAGCAGAGTGAAGTCTACAAACCCTTAGACATTCTAAGATTTCAGGTATATTACTGTGTGTACAATGGGGTTTGTTCACTTGACCACTGGAGCCTTTGCTTTAAAGAGGAGTCTTAACACCTATAACAACTGCTAGTGGCAATCTAAATCTACAAGACAACTAGACCGTTTTTAAAACAAAATACAAATCAGAAAACAAAAATCTAAGCCACAAGAGCAGAAGGAGCCTTCCCTATCTTAACTTCACCTTCCTCCCTGTCTTCCCCTTCATTTTCATGTTCTCTCCAAAGGACACAGAGAGCTCCCTTTATGTCCCAAATACAACTGAAAGATGAGGCAGCATCTTACAAGAACCTGCTTACAAGAACATTTGGTAATCATTCTCCCCAGTCCATAAAATACCATTGAACTCCAGAAGAACACAAGTCTGACAACATGCATGTATGACATCAGACTTCAAAATGAAAATCCAGAGCTTTTCTATGAATCATCAACTCCTCCTTTCTGAAGAAAACAACACTTTACAGAAACATTCAAGAACTAAAATTCTGAAGAGTATATTAAACAATATATGTAGAAATACGTAAGAAAGCAAAAAAATACAGAAGGCCAGATCAAAGCAAGGTATTATCAAATTTATAATTTTTATTAATAAAGCAGTGGTCACTCACCCAGATCAGTGGGTACTGATCAGCTCACACTCAATCAGCAATGTACTAATGACATATCTTAACAGAAGGCTGAATAAAAATCAGTAGCATACAGAACCAACATCAGCTTGCAATACAAACAGCAAATAAAAAAATGCTACACCTCTCTCCCCCTGCATTTCTAATCAGCAGAAGGCCTTGGTAGCAGTATTAAAGGGAAACCAAGCCAACTTTTTCAAGTCGGGAATGTAAGAGACAACCTTTTGGACAAGCCAGTCTTGCCTTCCCTTCTACTGGATTATACCTGTAAAATGCAGCACCAATCCCCCAAATGTCTCCAAATTGTGCAGGGATGCCACTAGGGGTACCATAAGTGAACAGCAATTATCATATGCAGATTGCAAGCATGCATTATTACCATGTAGTACAATTTATTCAGCAAGGAGGTAAGATATTCAAATCTTCACCAAATTAAAATACTGAACACAGATCATTATAAATCAAGACACATACCCTATCAGTGATTTTAAGCATCCTTATTAAAAGTAATTAGATTTTGGCAAGTCTTTGTCAATTAACATTGCCAGTCAAAAGAAAACAGTACGTCATACATACTGGCTGTTTTATCTCCATGACTCACGAAAGGTTAAATAATTTATTCATATCACTGTTAAACAACTTTTGAATATTTTTCTTACATACAACCCCCTTTCTTTCTTTTAGTATTTTCATCATTATAATTTACATGCAAATATAGTGTCAAATCAACTTACTTATTTTAGAAAGTGACTTTGCTAGACTGTACGCTGGTCTGAACTCCAGAAATGCTTTGAGAGAGTATCTCAAGACTTCTAACTGCGATAATATTTTCACTGGAAAAAAAAAAAAAGGCAGTGAATTTGTTACAAAACACTAGCTATTCTGCTGTAAAATCAGACTAGCAACCTACATTCTTACTTTGAGCAGCTGTGTAAAGTACTGTTAACCCCTGACCTTCGTTACATTAATTCACAGCAACACCACACTGCTTTTACAAAAGTAGAGACAACTTGTTGTCCGACAGAATACATAGAGCTTATTTTGGCTGGTAAGACAACACCTGAGGCACAGGCATACCACTGTAAAATAGGTGTGCCTGGTCCTGCGAGAGGCAGAGAAACCAAAGTATTTTTCTCACCTTCTGTTCTTAAAAACTGACACATCAGTGAACAAGCATTATTCAACAATAATACAGACTACCTGCATATGAAAATGATGCAGAAGTAAAAAAAGCCTACAAGACACTAATAACACTAATAGAATTCAATTTTCAGTGGTACTTCAACAAATATCCCCAACTCACAATATGAATGGCTTCCAAGGAGAACTTAAACATTTTATTTTTTTATCATTTTGACCTTCTCAATTTCTGTATTGTTTATTCTATTTTCCACAGAACATTAACATGCCCAGCCAAAATCTCATGTCTTTGCTATGTATAAAGAGGAAACTCAAACAACATCATCCAAACAGAAATAGGAGTAAAAACTTACCCTACCCTTCCCTAGATTAAAATTAATAAATACAAACTAATTTTCTTCAGGCTGTTGAACATGTGCTTTTGAACATGTCAGCATAGACATTTAATGATGTTTAGCGAAACCATTTTAATTTAATCAATTTTTTAATTTTATGCCCCTTCAGTTAGTTCAATTTACCTTTCCTAGGTAGCTCTCTCAAGACATGGTCTCCTAAGGTGCCTTCATTGCCCACTTTGTCTTTATACAATTTTTTCTTTTCTCATTAAAAAGTAAGGGGTTTATCATGGAGATTACTCAGGTTAAGAAAAGACACTGTTCATTTTTGTATGGTCCTGCCAGGGTAAAGTTCAGTCATGGCAATGATAGTATGCTGAGCTGAAGGTATGTCAGCAGATATGTACTAACACCACTAATTAAGATGATGAATCTCTCTACTGACAATAAATGGCCCTATAACGTTGATTTCTCCCTTGTGCCTGTGTTGGTTTTTTTTTCTTTTCAAAGATACCCATGAAATAGTAAAAACTAAGATTTTGATATAGGCAGTTGATATTAACCAAGCCCTGAAGCATGCAACAGCTCTAAACATTTCAAATTTAAAGAACAAAAAGAAATGCTTTGTGGAAGAAGAAAAAGGTATATCTGTGCAGTGTATTCCTTTGGCAATGGCATGGCTTCTCCACACAGTCATAGTTTCCGTCCTCCCCTTGCCATGAGGGAGCGAACACAATACCCTAGGGATATCATTGTTTGGTTAGTCCTGCCTATGCATATGTGAATGACTAACTTCATGATGGCAGGACAGACAGATGTGTCACGTTTCTCAGGTTTCAGCTTTCATTTTTAAAGAGTGAGCTTCCGACTATCACAGTTAAGAAAAAGTTTTAAAACAAGCCTATTGCATGCAAGACACCTCCCCAAGGCTGCACCAAGTCTGAAACAAGAGTCCCAATGAATCAACTGACATACATCTTTGCACCTAGATGCCTTGATGTGTGACTAATCACTGTTTTATTAGTTAAGCTGTTCAGGATAGAAAAAAAGGAAAGAAAAAACGAGGTGCATGACTTCAGACTAAATTGTAACCATGTCCTAAACATAAGACAGGTTAATGGTGATATAAAAGACTTAGCAGAGATACTGGGATTGGAAGAATGTAGAGGAGACAAAATGATAAAGATTTAAAATATTTCTACTAAGAGACGATTAGGCTGAAACAAGGAAGTAAGAATTACCACATTCTTCAGAGGGCTTCATCACTGATCCAAAAGACTAAAGACAAAATCTGTCTATACTTATATTTACTATCTATCTGTCCATCTATCTATCTGTCTGTCTATCTATTTATCTAGTGCTCAAGATCGGGTTGGGTATGGCTTTGAGCAACCTAACACAGTGGAATATGTCCTTGCCCACAGTAGGGTGGTTGGAGTATATGGATCTTAGAGGTCCCTTCCAACTCACACCTTGATTCTATGATACAGCTGTATTTCCATTCTAACCTACATTAACAGCATGAAAGACAATGGTTCGGACGACTTCAAGCTTACTTTGTTAACCTGTTTTCAAACGCAAATCAAGTAAAGCTTCTCCCATGCTGACCTAACAAATGAAAGACTACACCCATCTTTCCATCATGCTCCATCAATTGCTTATAGGAAACAATTTGCATTACCTTAGAGTTAAGTGTTCTTGAGCGTACAGTAATACATCTGCCTTGGATTTTGTAAGCATAATGGTTATGTTCCAGACACACGAACTACATGAAAGTGCGACATCTGACACAGCACAAATAATGAAGTGTTACTGCTATTGTGGTAATTTGGGAGAGTGGAAAGAGAGGAGAAAGAAGAACTGCAATAAAAAAAAAAATCACAGAATAAAGGAGACATCTGGGTGGGCACAACAGAGTATAGGTGTTGGAGACCAAACACAAGGCTAATATTCAATATGTTTTTTCTAAAAAAAAATGTTGATGTACAGAAAAAGAAGCAAAAAGTAACAGGAGGGGGGAAAAAACCCCACCAAACAAAAAAACCAAACACAGAAGTAATTAAGGAGCAGAAAAAGCATTTCAAAGATAAAAAGCAGCAACTGAGATACAGACAAGATACAGGGGGTTTATCCTGTCCAAAATAATGTGCTTTGACAGCCACCTTCAGATCACATCACCTTAGGGGGAACCTGTGTTCCTGTTCGGAGGAACACTGGAAAGCCCAGGAGTCTTGGGCATATCTGAGTCACATGACATGAGATCTGATAAGGCTTTTTGCATTTTTTAAGTTGGGAAGTAAAATAGGAAGGAGGAAAAAATCTCTATTTCCTAAGGTTTTGAAATATTTCAACAACCTTAACAAAGGTACAATAGGGGTTCTAAATCCCACACAAACAATGCTGCTCTGTGTTAGCTTTTAACGTTGTATTCATACTCCTTCACCAGTGTTTCAGCTCTTGAAAAGGGACATATGTAACTTTAGCTGTCATTAAGGAATATAAAATTAATATTTAAATAATCAGTAACACTTTTTATATACTTCACAGCTCTTCAAAGATCTGTATGGTTGCACTATTTCCCCCTGGGAATGTGGAAATTCTAATTTTCGTCTGGAAAGGAAGATATCTAAATTTAAAAAACAGTATATTTCTGTTTCTGTAAAGGATTTAATTTCCTCTGATCACTCACAGCAACACAACTTCAGTTTCAGTAGGGATGAGCTGGTATTGATTTTTCCCCCCCCAGAACTTTTAAGTCCTCCTAGTAAAGATGACCTAATTGTTTTCCAACAAATCCTTTTTCCTTATGCTAATCTGTTGCCTATTTTTAGGCATATTTCAAATAATAAAAAAAAAAACCACAACAAAACATTCCAGACTTGCCATGAGCTGGACTGAAATCCACTCTCACACTTTGTTCCTACTTCTTAACAACTAGAGAGTTAAACTAAATTATTAACATTACAGGCTCCAGTGCAAACCAGGAATTCAAAGCATGCACTTGACTATTTAGTGATGTTAATTTCTGGCTACACACAAAAAATAAGATAAATAAATAAATCAGCTAGACTGAAAAAGTCTGCATATCTCCAAAACACTCTCCTCCAGAAAAGCAATGATATAAAGTATTAGAGCAGCAGGAGAGACTCTTATACTGCTTTTAAGTGGGAGTTAGGAAAAATGCAGTTTAAAGCGCTAGACAAATAACTGGCTTTCTTTAAATGCAAATTATTTTTTAAAAACTCCTCAAGCAAGCAACATGAAATCAAAAATATGAAGTTTCTCTTTTTGGTTCCATCACTTTAATAGCTGCTATAATTTAACACGAAAGGGCACTTGATTAAATCCATCTGTGAAAACTGTCCTAGGTTTTAAACCCGAGTAAGTTCTGACTGGAATCAAGTACCAAAAAAGCTAAAATATATTGCATCAACAAACTATTAAAATAGCATTTCCTACCTGAAAATATAGATGGTCTTTTCTTAGGACGCCTTGGATGTATAGGATCTATATTCCTAATATTTCTTTGAAATTTTCCTTTAAAATCATTTTCTAGCAGGATGTCTGGTGGCAGGCTTCTCCGCCTTGTTGTTTTACAACAAGTCTGATAGGAGTTCAGTTTATTATTAGTCCTGGAGTACAAGCTGTTGTCATCAACTGCCATTATAGAGCACTAACTGTTAGAGCCACCCCAGTAAAGTAAAGCCAGCCCGGAGATCCAGAACTATTTGGACTAGTGGTTACAGAGCTGAGCAATCTCAGATGTTCTCATGCTCAATACACTCGTTTGGGAAGTTGAGCAGGTTGATAGGTGTGTGCTGAGACAGGTGTAGAGTTACTGCATCGCCCCTCCTTGCATCACTGAAATAGCACAGGGAGGAGACAGGCCGAAATAATTTGTTTGAAAGTTTTGAGGTACTCAGGAAGTTCAACACACCTGAGCTCAGCAGCACAATCTCAGCAAAGGGGAACTACAATTTAGCATGAGGCACTGTCTAGGGCTAGGATGGTTTATATTATACCTACAGCATTTCTCAGATCAGTTCATTAATAGTTCATTAACTTGGCAAGCTAAACGGGAGCTGCTGAACCTTGCAAAAAGAAAATAATGTGAGAGAAAAACAAACAAATCAACCTCCCCCCCCCCCCAAAAAAAAACCCCCAACAAACAACAATAACACACGCCACACAAAACAAACAATGACAAAACAACAACCCACCAACCAACCAAACCCCAGATGCCAGTCTAGGACCTGTTTGGGGAAAGGTACAACCTGAACAGTATGTTTGGGGTTTTAGTCCTGTCTTTTCACAACATTACATTTTAAAGATTAATAAACAATCCAAATCACAAAAGTTTTTATGGCCACAACTATCAGTTTGGGGTTTCTTTCCTCAAGGAGCAATGTTATTTCCTACTGAAAAAAATCTAAAATCTGACATAATTGATTTCTCTATGTAACTGCTGACTAACAAAAATAAGACATTTAAATATGTGTATACCAAAGATGGTATACATTATACATATACATATATATATTTGTGTGTATATATATATATACATATATACATTATACCTATACAGATATGGTAAATTCTTCATTTAACTAAATGCTAAGGTACTTGTTTTGTTTCAGTTATCCCAGTGAAATCTTTTGACCTTCCCAGGGATATGATCTTCCTTTCTCAAATGTTCAGAAAGAAGAAAAGACAAATTCTAGCATTTTCTATGAACGTGCTATTTTTCTTATTGAATTCCATCATAAATGGGGCAAAACAAATTAGTGAGTTAGAACTAACAAATCTCCTAACTACATAAATTTTGCTGCTAAAAACCAGTGACACTTAAGATGGCAAAATTAATAAGCAGAGTAATAATTCAAAGTGAAAGGAAACAATGTTTCAACCATTGATACCAAGGGAAAACTACTTTTAACAACTGAAGATAAAACTTGATTTCTCCAATTCTTTTAAAACCAAAAATGCTGTAATGACTTTCCTAAAGATGGGGTACACTGTATGAGTGGTATAATGATCAGGAGGTTGGCTGCTCCAAAAATAGTTTTTGTATGAAATTCAGTACAACCTTTATTATTGCTGACAAAAAGTAAATGGCTCATCTACATGCTTTTGGAAGCAGCGGGAGAAATTATATATCTCAATATATATCTGTGTAGCTTTTTAAGTATTTTATTGTGTATTGTGTATTTAAGGATGCGAAGTCTGCCAGATTTTGTCTTGTTCCTCTCAGAATTATATTGCATTTGGCTGGAAGTTGAAATTATGAATAGGATCCAATCTTAAATACACTGCACTCAGAAATTACACCTTCAATTCAGAAAAGCTGATAAATTAAACCAAAATTATTTAAATCAAATGAATATTAAATTAAATATCTAACATTAGATAGCAAAGTCATTATTTCTGATCTTGCTGAGTATTCAAAATATCTTGAGCTCTGTTTATATGTGGAAATAAGCTTTTGAAAATTCTACTGGACTCCAAAGGAGGTCAGGTGGTAGGAATTAGGTTATAACCAAAAGGAATTTTATGCCTAAATTGCTCAGTTACATTTTAAAAATTCCTCCAGACACTGGTCTTCATCACTAGAGACCAAAATACTTAATTCATGTCCTTCAAATCTACAGCACCTGTGGATCTCATCCTCTGCTTTTCCCAGTTAATAACACCTCCTCCCACCCCCCAAAAAAAACAGGTCCAAGAAGTTTTCCTTGCTTCTCCTTCTCTTCCAACTCCACTTGCTTTTTCAGCTTTGACCAAACCAAAACAAACATATTCAGCCCATTCCTCACAACACAACTAAACCAAAATACAGCAATAAAAAGCTTTTCAAACCAACAGAAAATGCTTAAATCTAAGCAAATAAATACATCTGAACCATGTGTGAAGACTGAGAAATAAAAAATATCAAATGCAAAAATTGACATTTGAGGAGCTTTAAACTGAAATTTGACAGAAGTTTTACATAAAATTTCAGTATCTTCAATAAGTGACCTAAGCATAGGCTACAGGATATTCTGGAGACAGCTCTTAATTTTTCCTGCTGAAAGTACTCCAACACATATAAATAATTAAATATTTATTAGAAGAGTGACTTGAAAGGGACTGTCCCATATTCTAGCAGAGTGATACAATTGCTGCACTATACAATCTTACCTTTTCCAGCCCAATAAATATTCATGCCAAGTGGAACATTTCCAGTAGGAGAAATGGCCACTGAGGCACTCAAATGTGTGATAGTGGATATCAGATGGGGAAAACCTGTTAAGAGCACCAATCCCTAATCCAGCAACAGTACACAGGACTCTAAGAACAGTTTACCCTTCAGTGGCCTTCAGGAAATCCAAAAGACAGATGAAGACCCCAAACATCTCATCACTAAATTGCCTTCTATAGGATCTGCTCTGGAACACACACTTGAAAATTCATTCAGAATTAGAAATGAAGACAGGCAAAAACTAGTCCTGAAAACTGAAAATCCAAAGCATATAAAGCAAAGGAACATGCAGCGGTAAAACAGAAACTGAGGGTGCTGGTGGTGTCTGAAAGTTGCTGAGAATGAGTGCCTAAGGGTCATTTTAGTAGACTAACTCTATTATTTATCCCATCAAAGGTTTACACAAGATCCTTCCTAAGAGATTACTACAAGAAAGTAATCATTGTATTACATTCAGAACTGAATTGTGATAGTGAAAACTAAATGGTGAAAAGCAAAACACAAGAATCATAATTTGGCTACATTTTAAGGCTGGCAAAGGTTCATAGGACTTCAGGCTTCTCTGGTAGGTTCTGTGTAGGTCAATACTCTCTTACAATTTAAAAGATCAGTATAATAATAATTGGGTTTATATATTACAGGCAAATGCTAAATCAGAACATCATACCTCTTGCCTCCATCAGACTACCCAGTTGTAGTGTTTGCAGTTTCTATTATGAATTCTTTTGACAGAAATTTGATAAATAAATGCTAATTTACTGATTTTTGACAACTGATTTGTGTTTGGATGTCTGTACTGCAGAAACAGAGTTGATGTTACAAAATCAGCCTGGTCCAGGTCATAAAAAAGCCGATTTTCTCACAGGGGAAATTATCATTAGCTTTTTGTTTAATAATACAGCAGCAAATCTTGTATTTCATGTGCAGTAACCCAAGTGTTATTATGACTGCATTAAAACTGTCATTCTCATTTTCAACTGAGAAAATATTTGTGCTTATCAACAGTAGAAAAGCAAAAGAGGTTTCCTACAAAGTGTTCTCAATGTGTCACCTTGTATTATGGAAGAAGAAAACCAACAACATAATGAGTTCCCGTCTGGTTTGGTAAAGTAACTTCTGTATCAGTGTACATGGATTCATGGCCCTTCCCACCATGCTACACATACCAGAATAGAGTGGTAGGTAAATGCCTCCAAGGGAGGACAAGGCCCTTTAGCCATATAAGCTGGAGGAACTGCAATGCCAGGAGAGGAAAGTTTGAGCTTTACTAACATTTTAAGCCAGCAGAGTTCAATAAATCAAGCCTCTTCCTTCTTGCCTGTGGCCCATGGAGTTTCCATCCTTGTTCCATTAGCATCCACTTTATGAGGCTGCACAGCAAACAATGGCACAAACCTAGGTTACCTTTTGTTTATTTATTCATTTTTAGTCACACTGCCACAAAGGACAAAAATACAAGAGTAAGCATCCAGGACAGGGATAAATGAATTACTTCTTTTAGTGAGTGTGCCAGGTTACCCCTAGTTAAAATATTTGTAAAACTAAGGTTACAAAGGCAATGTTCAGGCTATTTAATTAATTTCTCTGCATTTTATGGATTTCAGACATAATTAAAGAAATCAAGTTGTTACCAATCAAGTTGAATATTCTTGGGCACCTGCTTGCCCAGGAGACTGTTGAACAAAACTTACCAATTTAGAAAACCAATTTTGTTCTCTTGTTCACTGTAAGCAATTATTATCCAGGTCTCACTCCGTATACATATCAGAACAGTCACAGATCTGCGAAGTTTTTATCTGTGCCATGAAGCCTCTAACCTCTTTTGCTTTGCATTTCAAATACAAAAGCTAAACAATGCAAGAAGGGAAAACTGGGTATCAAAAAGTGAGGAAAATATACAGCTGTTTAAATCCTCCAACTGTTACTCAAAAAATTATTTGTTTAATTTTCTGGAATAACCTGGTTGTCTTAATCCATAGGATGTGAACATCTGACATGTTCTCTGCTTGAATTAACCCATTTCTTCCAGTCTAATGCTGTTATAAGAAGAGTCTGGATTAGGTACAACTTTCGCATTCAAAAACCCTCTCCTTAGTCAAGCATCATTATTCAGAAGCAAGTATAAGAGGAAAAGGTCAATAAATAACCAGTCATGGTCATCCTGCTAAAGATAGCAAAGAGATCATATTAGGTTCACGTTAATTTCTACCCCTGTAGCAAACGCTTGGCTTGTAGTATTGTGCAATTAGGGCTTAGTTTCCTACTACACCTGACCTTCAAGAAACTAAGTAAGAGTATTAGATGTTAGTCATATCATGCAATACACTTACAGTTTTAATTTGCAATAGATAACTTAACATTGAATTGCAGTCAAATTAAAGAGAAACAGACTTTCAGCCCAGACAATTCTTCACATCCCTCAAAAACTAACAGATAAAACATCAAGAAAAGAATAGAGCTTTTACAGAGTTGCTTTCTATGTTGGTATGTTGATTTTTATAGATGAATACTGACAAGAGATTTGGCTGAGTGTTTCAACTGCATTGTCCTTCAGCAGAAGGAAGATAAGAACGTTTAAAGTGAAATAATATTCTTTCTTGCTAACAACAAACAAAATATATGGTAAAAGCTGTAATCTGATCCTAAGATACTAGTCCCTTGCTGTTTGATCCATAATGTGCACTTCCCACATTAAGTAGGAAAGCTGACTTATATTGCAGCATTTCAAAAGCAAAAAAATTCATTATCTAATGTCCATAATTTCATTTCACACTAATGTTCCCGTTACATGATAGTGTCGCAGCCTTATTTTCATGAGAACTCGAAAACTGATCCTTCTCCAACAGGAAAGCATCACAAACCCCGGGAACAGGCATTTTCTGGCAGGATAGAGCATAGAGGCAGAGCACAGGAACCCAGCCAGCTGACAGGGCTCCTCACAGATGGCCTCAGAGCTGTCGGCACCCGAGTGTCAGCCCAGTGGCTGGGAATCTTCCAAAGATCAAAGGCTGAGGGGAGAACTTGCTGGAATCTGCACAATGGTAACACTTGCTTGATATTATTCCACTGCAATCTGGGACATTAAGCCTATGCTCTAGGAACAGCAGTAAAAGAAAGACCTGGGGCTACGCAGGAATTTTACTTAGTAGGAAGTAGTATTAGTCTGGAATAAACACGGCAGATGTTCCTGTTTTTCCTACTGTGTTCTGTGTAGAAAGTGAATACTGTGAGCAACACGAACACTGAGGTTAAAGATTTCAGAGACAATTTTCTATTTGAAACCACTTATAAGTGTTTAGGATTTTATATAGATTAAATTTTGTTAGCGCATATGTGTGAGGTAATAACAGCACTTCAGCTTCTGTAAAAAAAAAAAAGTGTTACAGATGTAGAGGAAAAAAATTCATCATGTTTGAAATTTGTATGTATTTCTTAGAGAGGATTATTTTAATGAAATTTTTCATCAATTACAAAGAGTTTATTCTACACTTAATGTTAAGTGAGGCCACTGCCCAAGGTGATCACACAGATATAGGAAATCCAGTCTTCTTCCTTTCCTTGCCATGAAAACTGAAGGACAATGAAAATTCCAATTTTTATGGATGAGCAAATACCTATGTGGTCTATTAATAACACTGATTTTTACAAATTTCAGCAAATCAAAGTTGCATTGATTCAGTGCTGGATGAGATTCAAAATAGACAGAGTAGGCTGCCCTGTGGCAGAAATTGTACCTTGCCCAAGACATTGAATTGATTGTGTTACATGAATTTTGTTAATGAAGAGGAAAGAAGAAAGGCAGGCAAAAACTCATCTCACCCTTCAGTACACCTGTCCTTTGCAATGTAATGGGACAGACCTAAATTAGATTTCATATGTCTTTCGAACGCTGCAAGAAAAAAACCCAACCAAACAAAGAAAAAGATGGAACAGTGTATCAGAAAACACTTTGAAATAAGTACCACACAGAAAAGAGGTGAGAAAATTCAGCTATACAGTTCTCTTGGACCCTTGTGGAGATGTATCTTTTCCCACACCTCACATCTTCCTAAAATGGCAAGTTCTACTTAGTGGAGGGTCACTTCCATCCCATCCTCCTTGAATATCCATGCCTTCAGTTTTAACAGGTTGTGTGTTACAACCTGATGCAAGGGTTCAATCCCTACCCCCTAGGCTAGTATCTGTCATTATATGTCATTATCCATACAAACAAAGAGAAGGTAACAACTATCACCAGCCTTTGAAAACAGTAAGAGCATTTAACTCTTTAATAGGTGTTTCCTGTTCTCAATCTAGATACTACTTCTACATCCACATAATGAAACATGTTTTGCATCATTTATTGCTAATTAAAGGTGGGATTAAGATCATTCAGTGTTGACTTCAGTTCAGACCTGAGTGAAATCTATGCGCCCAAATCTTAGGGATCAAGACTGCCTTCTCTATAGCACCATTTAATTTCTGAATGAAGACTGCCATGATCCCACATATCATGAAGGTCAGGAGCTCTAAATGGCTTGTGGTTTTGGGATTAAAAAAAATAATAATATTTTGGTCCTCTGAAGAATATGACCTTTCTTTGTCAAATAGGGGAGAATCCATTTTGTGCTGCCTCTAGTGGGTTTCAGAACAGCAGAAAGCACTACAGCCCAGGCTCCTACTGGTATAAGCTTCATCTGTACCCTCATGTTGGGGCAAACTGTTTCCTAGATCCTCAACAGTGACACCCGCTCATTTCAGAAGTGTAGTAGTCAGAACAGCCAGGTATAGCTTGTATCTTACTTTTTCATTTAAGACAAATGAGGGAAAGAGAGGCTCATGAGATACCTAAAACTCTCTAAAACTGCCTGAAAGGAGGTTGCAGCAAGGTGGGGGTCAGGCTCATTTCCCAGGTAACAAGTGACAGAATGAGAGAAAATGGCCTCAAGTCACACCAGGGGAGGTTTAGATTGGGTATGAAGAAAAACTTCTTCACCAAAAGGGTGGTCAGGCACTGGAGTAGGCTGCACAGGGAAGTAATGGAGCCAACATCCCAGAAGGTATTTAAAAGACATGTAGATGTGGCACTGAGGGACATGGCTGAGTGGTGGATTTGACAGTGCTGGGCCAGCAGTTGCATTTGATGATCTTAGAGGTCTTTTCCAACCTAAATGTTTTTATGATTGTATGTAAAGTACCTGACTTTGCCTAAGCCCCAGATAGATGGATCTCATATATGTACTCAGGTCACACATAAATCATAGTGTTCTCAGGAAAAAGTACACTACTAAAGGAATTGCAGCATAGAATTTTTTATAAAGGTATCTATTAAAGCAACAAAGGAGCACACAAACTGCAAGGTGTGAGCCTACCCTTCAGTTTTCTCCAAAGACAGAAGTGGTCTTTACAAAAGCATCTTAAATTTTTGTCTAAGATGGAAAATGAGTTCCATCTCCCTCAAACATCCTCCTTCCTAGCTGTCACACTCCCAGGAGAATCAGAACCACATGCATATTCTTGATGTCTGCTACACAGAAATGGGTTTAAAGTGACTTGTCTGGCATGCCTTAAGCACATTCGCTTTCATGGGAAGTGCGATATACAGACTTATATACACTTTGACTTAATTTTATTCTCTCTCTAGTACCAGTGAAATATTAAATTTGCTCTCTGTATCACTGGCTGTGTTTCATCTTCCTTAGAACTACTTATAAAACTGTCCCAAGTGCAACAGCAATCAGTATGAAAATGAAAGTACTCCACCTGAGGCCAAAGCTCTAGAAACACCAGAACACAGCCTTACCAGCTACTCTGAATCCCTGAATGAGCAAATAATCTTTAAAACCTCCAGTTACAAACAAAAGCTCCTTAGCTGATTTGCCCATGTTTAATTGTACGACACCAAACTTCTGTATCATAGAATCATAGCATCAACAGGGTTGGAAAAGACCTCCAAGATCATCAAGTCCAAACCTTGATCTAACACTGCTGTGGTTACTAGACCATGGCACTAAGTGCCACATCAAGTCTCATCTTAAAAACCTCCAGGGATGGAGAATCCACCACCTCTCTGGGCAGCCCACTCCAATATCTGATTACTCTCTGTAAAAATTGCTTCCTAATATCCAGCCTAAGCCTCCCCTGGCAGAGCTTAAGCTCGTGCCCTCTTGTCTTACTGTTGGTTGCCTGGGAGAAGAGACCAACCCCTACCTGGCTACAACTTCCTTTCAGGTAGTTGTATAGAGTCATGAGGTCACCTCTAAGCCTCCTCTTCTCCAGGCTAAACAACCCCAGCTCCCTCAGCCTCTCCTCACAGGACTTGTGTTCAAGTCCCTTCATCAGCCTGCTCGCTCTTCTCTGGACCTGCTCCAGCACCGCAATGTCCTTCCTGAACTGAGGGGCCCAGAGCTGGACACAGTACTCCAGGTGTGGCCTCACCAGCAAGGAGTACAGGAGAAGAACTTTACTTTTATTATAAATACCTATTTTGCATTTGAAGACTATTAATAAGGCCCACTAGTTGCATCTAACACTGCAACAGTAGGATTCTTCTTTTATAATAGAAGAAGACTTACTCCCTCTCTCTGACTTATTTGCTTCTCCCCCTCTCCTATCTGCACTAAGGAAAGCATTGCCTGGGCAAAATGAGAATGGCTTAGGCAAACTTTCTCTACACAAGTTCATAAATGTGGATTTAGAAACAGACTGGAGCTCCTCTTGTACTGTCATGGAAACAGAGAGACCAAGGAAAGGAACAGCTACCTGAATATAACATGCAAATTACCCCCCTTCACTTCTGCCATACTCAGAGATAAAAGATGACAACCAGTACACATGTGAAAAAAATCAGGAAACGGAAAGAATGTGAAGAAACTCACGGTCTCCAAACCACAGGAAGTAGTGGCCAACAGTAAGTAACTGACACACAGTGCTGCCTCAAACAACAGCGAGCACTGCTTGGCAAGGACAAGCAGGGGCTGACTCCTAAAGCAAGCTTTAAGACAAGTGAAAAATTCCAAGTGCTTAAAGAATGAAAAAGAGGGGGAAAAAACACAAAACACAAAAGGAAGAATAAGAGACACTGTACAGACTTATTTGAAGACTCTTTTGTCCACCCTGTTTCCTAAAGATGTACGAGAACCTAACTAATGAAAAAGCATTACATTTTTAAACAACATTAAAAACTCCAAATTTTACTGATTATTTTTCTCCAACTTCTTCAAGCATCAGCTGCATGACAAGATGGCTTCTAAATCATGCCTGAAACATTGTTCCTGGACAGGACTGGAAAAACATCATGTTCTATTATACTGCTATAAATATGACAAAATTTATATAGCCTATATAACAATGTTAGATTTAAGGCAGCGTGCCTGTGAATTTTGTATAGATATATAGATATAGATATTTAATGTGATTAATAAAACAGTATATATGTATACTGATTATTCAATTTCCCATTAATATTCAGATTAGGACCTCAGTGGACACAGTTACTATTAATACAAGCAGAACAAGAACAAATTAGAAAAACATTTAAAAATTCCAATGAGATTATTTGTGACCATGTGCTAGCCTGAGTTGACAATTAATTTGCAAGAACAACAATAAATGCATTCAAAACAGTATTAGCAGAAGAGAGTAATTGTGTCCACTTCGCAAGCTCCCTAATACAGGCAAATTGACAAAAGAGGTCACATGGTTAACAGATGCTCCTTTTAGGGGTTGTGTTGCTGAAAATGCTGCAGTGGCCCAAGGCTCTCCAGATAAACACCAAATATAGAGATACATGTATATATATATGCGCATACATATATACATACACACAGACTATTGTACACAATCGAAATAAGAAGACCATCTGCAACAACAGAATAGAAAAGGAGTGTTACTTTGCTGAGTGTGAGCTGTGCAACTGATAAATTTTCAACTAAGGCAACACAACTTTATTCTGAGTAGTAGCACACATAAAAACAACTGAGAAACACACAGTGTTAGTGTTAAATGAAACTGTGCAGTAACCTACTTTAAGTCAGATACTCACTGTAGCAAGTATATATTTTGAGACAACTGACTGTGAACATTAATAGACACACGTTTCAGCTCTCTGGAAGGAAACACCCTTCCACTCCTTAATGTCTTCTGCTGTTATCTCTATACAGGGCTTCAGAAACAGAGAATTTATTTCACAGAAAGTCAATTAAGAGGTTAGTTAGAGAGGAAAAAAGCTTGCCAAGGGAGATAAATCCTGCAATGCTCCCAAAACTTAGCGAGACTCCCACTGAACTCTTCCAGTAATTCATTCCACAGTCAAGGGAGGTACGTGAAACACCATCATCTTCCTGCTTCTTTCAAGTTTATCTCCAGGCTTTATAACCCCAAAATTAAAATAAGTGGCAAAATATTGAGGAGCAATAAATTTTTCAGCCGGACTATACATCAGCTCATAAGGACTTTGAGGACTCAGGATGATAATCCTGAAATTAATCCACATTCAAAGATAGTCAAACAAAGGCCATGCAGCCCTGTTGCAGTATCCTCACATAGCTTGGATAACCTATAATTTCCTGACATTTCAGATCAGTTTAGAGGAATTTGAAGAATTAATGTCTGTGATAGCATAGAACATTATGTTCTGGCTTATCTCTGGGAAGTCGTTACCAGTCTCTAGAACAGGCAAATACATTGTTGAACACTTCTGCAATTATGCATACATCCAAGAAAAGGTGGTAATAGTATAGAAACTAATTATTTTCAGTAATATCAGTAAGGTAAGTCCTTCCATCAGTTTGCTTTAGGAGTCATTACCCTTATATTTTCTGTAGTTAAGCACTACTGTCATGCTAGCAGCATAAATTTAGCTGATAAATGGACGCTGTATCTGAGAACAAGTTACAGTTACGGAAGTGAAAAAGTACCAGAGCAAGGAGCAGACTTACCCACGGCCCTTGACACTGCTGGTCACATAATTTCTGTCTGTCTTAGGTGGAGGAAATTATTTGGTGGCTATCTTTCCGAATCTTGACTCCAAAAGCAGAGTATTAAGAAAACAGCACTTTTGGCATACTGTGCAAATGTAAGAAATGTTTCTGTTGAGGATGAGAACTAATAGTGGCTCCCAAGGGGACCTAAGTAACCTGAAATCCCCTTGGTTCCTACACAGATTGGAAGCATGTGGAGAAACGGGTGAAGTTCAGATCACACTTCAGCAGAAAAGAGATTTCCAGATATGTTTCTCAAGTCTAATAAGCAGGACACATCTTCCATGGGAAAGAATACAGCACAGGCACATAAAACCCAAGAGATTAGTGTAAGGGAGGGTCATCTGACCAACTGTATATAGAAGCTGCAGAGATTCTCCTGCTAGATAGACAGGCTTTTGGAAAGTAGTGCGGATTCGTAGGAATTAAATAACAAAGCCTAATTTCAACCTGGGACCCTAGTCTCCCATACCTCTTTTACAGCCCATGGACAGAGCCACTGATTCAGGGCCGGGAATACTCTCTGCTTCTCCACTAACTATTCTGAATAGTGGCAAAGACAAAGTTAGCTTTTGGGAGTGCCTGTTCCACAATGATAGGAATATCCCTCTTTGTTTGGTACAAACATGTATGAACATGATGCTACAAGTAATCTATTTCCATGTTAATATTTCCTTCTTGTGATTTCTCATTGGGTTTGGATGGAGCTAGTTCAGCTTCAACATTCAGGTGCCTTTATTTATAAAGCTGAGAAATCCCTTGCTTTGAGATGGCTTTTTAAAACACAGAAAATTGTGGATGATGATCAACTCATCTTGCAAAATTCTGTTCTATAAATTTACACAACCGAACTCTTGAGGCCTCACAATATAAAAGTTTTTTGGGTTTTTTTTTCCCCCTCCAGACCTTGAAAAATTCCACAGGTCTCTTTTCTGAACTCTCTCCTTTATTCATACCTCTTTGTTAAGTGGAAATACCAAGGCACCAGATACAGTAGTATAGTACCACAATAAGGGAAACTGTCTCTTCCCTTAACTGCAAACTTTTACTGACACTTACAGATGCTTACACCTTGAATGCTCATACAGGATAGATGAGAGGACCTTCTACACTACCGTGATCGTGACTGAAGCACAATACACTAAAAAGGATTTTCTTCCACCAGCAGAGCTGCTCTGCTGGGGGGAGGTCAGATGTGAGCAGAGTTGCCAGGACTGATAAATTTTTTCTCCCCTAAGCAGAGGGCAGAAGCAGGCTTCATCTCTCATTATTTGTTCTCTCCTAATTTGTTCATACAATTCCCAAGCTTTACGTATCATTACTTTAATTGGGAATGGCAAACTAATGCGCTGAACTTTCTTTGATGGTCAGAGTGCTATATAAAGAGATGCACAGAGTCAAAGCGAAAGATTCAAAGGGGCTTTATCTTCTGGTGTCTAAGACAATGCTAAAGAAACTGGAAAAATATAATAATAAGAATCTTACAGCAATTCTTACAGTAACTTTTAATGTTTCTACCTAGGTATCAAATTTATTCAAAGTTGGGAACTGAAAACTTTCTATCTTATGATGTAACTCTAAATAAGGGCACTACTAGATTGGAAATATCTTCCTGTCAAATCATCTAAAGCAAGGTGTCTAGCAACAGATTTCTGCTGCTATTACTGTTGAAATTGTACCAAAATTGGCAATCTTGGTTTGCTGCCGTACATCAACCTCCGCATTAGCCAATGTGTGTGTGTGTGTGTGCATATCTATGTGAAAATATGTACAAAAGCACACTGAAAAATAAATCACAGTCTGCAACCTAAGCTAAAATTTTTCAGCTCACTTTCTGGAAACACAGAAAGTAGGTCAGCACATATTCCAAAATAGCACATCAGCACTAAAAGCAAAAGGAGGGTATCTGTACCTTTGGACTTTTTAGCTCATCTCTCTATAGGGGGAAATGGAGAATAAAAGTCTTTTCCTTATTCTACTATATGGAGGAACATGTACAAGAAAAAATTGCTTATACTTAAAAAAGTCCCCAAATAAGCCACCTACACGGGTAAAATGTTGTTTGTTTTAATCAAAGCAAAATAACACTGAGTGGAACCATTTAAGCTTTATCTAAAAACAACCAAGGGAAAAGCCACGATGTTTAAAATGTGTTTAAAATGTTGTATGGGATATGTATCACATCCTGTTCCTTGCACATCTTGTTCCTTGTATCAAAAACCTATTTGGTAAAATATTTACCTTGGAAATAACGGGATGCTGTCTGTGATTTTGTTGTGCATCTTGTGATTTATTTTTCAAGTATTTGCTGTTGCAACAAGAATTCCTGCCTATTTTGTGATACCTTTCATGCTAGGTACACTTCTTAAAATATTTTTTTTAATACCTGATGCAGGTCTCCCACTTCTATTTTAATTCCCCTTGCCCCCGCCCCATTTTTCAGGAAGTAAAAAATTTAAGCCTAAACCAAATTGTTTAAGCACTCACACACCTTATAAAGGTTCTTAGGAATTCTTCTGGAATTAATATTGATAAGCTCCTTTCATGAACTATTACAGTACTTTCACATGAAAAGAAAACCAAAATGCACTCTTAGGCAATAATAAATAATGCTTATCAGCCCTAAAATGTTACTACCTGAGTCAATATTAATACTGTTGGCTGCAACACAATGAATGATGATGATCTGTTATCCAGAATGGATTTCAAGCTAGAAAACTGATATTTTTAATTAGGAAAAAATGATATTGCCTCCCCCAAATTCCAAGTGTCAGCTTCATCTGGATCTCTGCACTAGACTAAAATGAATGAATGCTTGAAAGTTATGGAGCAGTGGTAGTATGACCTTTTAAATTCAGTTATTTCTATGCAATCAGCAGAAATTCCTAAAATTAACAAAACAAGTCTATTTTTAGCTTCATTCCCTGGTTTTTTTTTTTTGTTTTTTTTCTTTTTAACTACTGGTAGACTTGTGTTCCATCTCAGTTCTTGGACGCCTAGCTCTCATTTATTTCCTTTATCCATATCTCATCCAGCAGTTTGTGAGGTGTATAATCCATACATATATATATATATATATGTACGTAATTTAGGCAGTTATACAGTTGGACTCTTCCAAGAGCCATGCTCCCCAAGAGGGGAGATCAAAATGGAAAACAACTTCCTGAACCTATAGCTGCTGGGATCTGTACTATTCTTTGACACTCAATAAACCAACACTTGCTATCAGAACTTAAGTAAAAATCAGGAACACAGGCTATGTAACACAGGCTACATAATTAACTAAGTGAAGAAACTATGGAGTTTCTCATACGCCGATAAATGAAGTCAAAATACTAAAATAAAATAACACGGTTGAATTTTCATGTCCTGCGAGGTCTCCACCTTGCAAAATTTTAAAACCGTAGCCTAGCACATAAAGCGCATAATTAAACAGGTTTAATTGCATTCCTAGATTACTGCCAGATAGCTTGTGACAGGCCTTGCTGGTTCTAAATAGACAGTTTTCATTTGTTACTTCTAAAAGCCAAAGGCACAGAACTAACTGAGTGTAATTTACAGCTGGACAAATATACTATTAAAATATCATCAGATCAAATAAATCAAATAGCATAAATTTACAGTGAAGTATTCAAATAAATAACGAAAAATAAGACAGTTGTGTTTATGAGTAGCAAGATACAATCTCCCCTCCCTCTAGCATTCTCTCACTGATGCCAGCAATGTCATGCTCCAAAACCTGACAGATCTATGAAAAGATAATAGGTCACACATTCATCAGACTTCAGTTCTGCTAATTCTGACATGCCACCAATGTAATTAAAAAGCAACGCTGCAACGCTGCTTTAGTTATAAGTAACAAAGTCATTCCCTCTGTTCCCTGGGATCTTTTCTAAACCGTAAAAGACGAGATTTCACAATAGCTCATCATATAATTTGGTCTGATATTAGAAAATAAATGCCCACAAATATATTTGCAAATTCACATAGTTCCATCTCTGAGTTCAAGGACATTTACAAGACACCTGTTAATATGCCAAATTTGTATTCACTGGAGTGGGAAGCCTCCTGTCATGAGACACCGTTTTCACTCAGAAGCCACTATCTTAACTGCTGAGAGATCGTATCTTCTTAAACTGCTTCTGAAGGAGAAACATTAGCATAATCAGTTGCTTGAAGGCACAGTAAAACAGGTAAACTAATCCAGAAGTGGTAACATCTAGTATTTTCTGAGCTTGCTTAACCGGGATGTAGGAGGTTCTAGAATTACAGTTGCAAGGTAGTCTAGGAAACAGCTCTTGCATTTCCCAGGTGACAGGCTGTTACTAGTTGTACTTTTCCACACCAGAGTCATCAGGCATTCTGTCCCGGCTCATGTGGTGCAAAAATACGTGGTCAATTTTGTGTCTAGAGCACTAGAGACTGTGCTGTAGACTCCCATGGCTGCAGTGCTCTATAAGGGGTACACATCTACCTTACACCCTGCAGTGACTGACACGATAATTTCAGCAAATTCCAATTTCAACACCATACGGGGTTGAAATTGCACATGCTGCCATGGAGATGTGTCCTAGAGCCCTACCTCAAACTGAACTTACAGACTTAGCCATATGGAGCCCTTTTCATGCCAGGTGTAAGGTACACATCTCTGGGGTACAGAACAGCTTATCTCTAGGCAATGAAAATCACCATCTTCATACTGATCATACAGGTCTAGAGTATATATCACACACCTACAGATCACTGTGCTCTACAGCATAAATACATCCTTCTACTTGTTTTGGTCTCCACTGCCTTCAGTAAAAAATACCAAAATAAACACGGAATAATAAATAGTATTATAATAATTGTCCCACTGTACTGAAAATCCTCATTTAAAAATTTAGAAAAGCTGAAACAGAAAAATCTGTATTTAAACGAACAACAAAGAAAATAAAATAACTACTCAGAAAAGTCTGTGACCTTGTCAAGAGCCTTTATAGTACTGCTCTTTAAAAGCAAAAGAAAATATGTCACTCCCCAGTGGAGCAGAATTGAGAGCACTATGGAAGCCAGTACTACAGGAGAAACACTGCTAACAATATAATTTGGAGTAACTTACAGTCAATTACACAGCAAAATTAATTGTCTACAGGAAATCTTATTTTTATGCAGAAGGACTAAATACAGAATAATAATTGTCGGTTAAAACCCACTGAACTTTTTTTTAGTAGGAAAAAAATGTTTTGTTTTGTTGAAGAGGACAGTGATGTACTCACATTGCTATTTTTTCCCTTGGTTCCTTGAAATATAAATGCATGGTAGCAACTGCAGCTATTTTAGATACTTAACTTAGTACACATGAAAAATGTTTATTCATCTGTTTTCAAACAACATATCAGCATTTACAAAACCAAATATAGACAACTCTTTTCTGTAAGGAATTTCACTCCCGGGAAGGCTTTAACTAAACATTTGCACTGTATCAGATTAGTTAAAACCCACAAATTTCTTCAGCTTCTCATAATGGTTTGCCAGCTTTCACTAACATTAAGACAAAGAGTCCATAAATACGCAAAGCAAAGTATGTGCGTGATCTCATGTCACATGTGATGGCCTTAAAATAGCTTTGCAATTTTATATTTAAAGTGAGACCACGAGAAACCAAAACCTGTCATTGCCAAATATTTAAATTCATACACACAATCCTTTTTAGTAAAACTACATAAACATGAGCTTCTGAATACCAATTTGCATGTTTTACATTTTTCACCTATGCAAAAGACTGAACTATTCACTAAAAAAAGGGTAACAGTTGCCACATTTATTCAATAAAGAAATGAATTATTGCATAAAATTCACTATTATTCTTAATGGAAAAATCTTGTGTAAATCCATAATGACTAGATACTTAACGCAAAGTCTTACCTTTCCCTGCAGCAACAGATTCCAGTAGTGATCTCTCTAAATACTTTAATTTTGCAATGTAATTTTAATAAATAGTTTTCTAGTTCAGGCAGAGATGCGCTAACAGCAAGCAGACTGGAGGCTATCTTCTTTGTTTCCTGGTGATCACTGTTTTGCATTGTGAGACATCACAACTACCTAGGAAAAATAACAGTCAACCTTCAGTCACCTGGACAATGTGATATACTACTGCTCCCAAATTAAACAAAATATTAAACAAAATCCAAGTCGTAAAACATGACGTCAAAATTTGTATTTATCTATCAAACATTTTGTAATAGATGCTGTTAAAAGAATTACTGCATAGTTTCTTACCAAGAGTTCATGCTCTTGGAAAGAGACATAAAACAAGGGGGAAAGAATTATACCTAAATCTAAATTTTTTAAATTACAACTTGTCTTTTCATTGACAATATAAACTGGAGTCTTTTTTTTTCGCAGATTTTTGATCAGAAGCTATATGCAACAGTGAAACCTGAGTTATTCCTTAAGTAGAAGTACACAGAATGGGTGCCACCAGAAAAAAAAAACACCTCCTGAGAGTAGGCATCTACTTTTACCATTTGGGTATAACTGCAAGGTCCCTATTAAAAGAAGAAATATATTTCCATTTGGTGCTAATGCAGGCATGGGGCAGACAGTTTTTTAATTCAATCCAAAAACAGCTGTAAGCCCAGAAACAGAAGTTATTCACCCATAGCTGGAGACACCCACAAGCTTGTTCCTTGACACAGGCTATGCACATTTGTTCTTATGTTATAAGAAAGCGCCAGAAAGTTAGCATTGCAACATTTCCACATCCAAACTGGCTGAAATCTTCTCAGTCCCCAAAAATCCCAAACACATGACATGCCTTTTGAATGGCAGGACTGTTCTTATTGTGTATCAAGTTTATGTCCTGTATTCCCATGTCATGGTAGCAAAGAAGCACGAAGTTGTCTCTGGTTCCCCTCCTCTGAGGAACTTGCTCATCATATGATGCCATGTTACCATCAGTTGTCGTATGTTTTAATACCTTTCCAAAAGGTGGTGATGCAAAAGAAGCTGAAAATTTTGAGCAGATCCCAACCTGCACAAAGGCTCTAAAATTGAGACTGCCACATCTGTGTTCAAAACCACTGGCAGTAGATGTGGGTACTGCACTTTGGAGGGGGAGTGTTGTCCCATGATGGATATGCCCAGAGGTCCATAATGCTAAATTATCAAATTCAACTCGAATTTTGTGACTATGAGGACAGTTTGAACGTTCTCGGTGAGCTCAAGGAGTGGTGATGCTACATAGATCCGTGACATCAGTAAGATGTCTTGCTTGCTAACTTGACTATGAGATGAAGTTGCTCAGAGCCTTGTCCAACCAAAGTGTTGAATACCAAGGACAGAGGCAAAACCTGTCTGGACAACCACAGTGCTGTCAGAGCAGCCTCTTGAGCAGCATATCTCAATCTGACTACTCCAGATCCCTGGCAGCAAACAGGACAGTTCAATTCCAACCTAACCTGTTCAGCTCCATAAAATGTTTGACAGGGCATGTAATTAAAAGATCCACAGAGTTGATATTAGCAAATGACACTCAGTAGTCTTCTGTCTCATAAGGGGTTGTTTTACAACCTGTCTCCTCTTCCCACCCTTCCTGTGACAACAGGAACTACCCTTGCCACTTTTATGTATTATTAAATAGCTTATATATTTTGATTTCTCATTTTTCAGTGCTTTTATCCTTCTGGATAGCCCTTTGCAGCTAATGTCCATAAAAAACACTTCTGCCCACACTTTAAGAAGCACTACTCTCAGTCTGGATAATTCTCTTCTATCACGTTTATGCAAGAGTTCAGTTTTGTGAACATTAAGAGAATATCGAATGGTGACATGATTCAAAAGTCATTGAGAGAGACCGAGCAGTTCTGGCTCATATCCACTCCTTCAAGAGTTCTGCAAATTTGGGTATCCTTTTGTATCTATACCATTTTAAAGATAGGGCCCCGCTTTTTTAGATACTTTTTGGTTTGGAAAGTGAGAAGTGACGGACAGTAGATCTGACCGGTTCCTGAAACCACCCTAGTTTTTCTTCCCCCTGCTGAGAAGTCTGCTGATGTCTGTGAGATGCTGTAAGAGATGTGTAAGATTTTTGAACAAAAATGGATTATGAAGTTTTAAACTCATAAAAGTAAATCCTAGTTACATGGAATACTTCAGGTTATCCTCATCAGTACAAGAGAGTGGATTTTGTCTGTCATACATGACATCTGTACAGTATTGAGAGACTGCAGCTTAGAAGTAATCACCTAGTTTTGCACATCCATGTTAAATCTCTGGTAACCTGAAGTCATTATCCTTTGCTCTGGGGGGAGGAGGATGGTCAGAAGGAGAGGAAGGGAGTGCTTTCCATAACACATTCTGAGGCCACAGTGTAAACACTGACTTTCATGGACATACTTTACTTCGAAGAACAGCAGCAAGCTGAATCAAGCAGTCAGTCTGAAGCCAAATGTTAAAAACTTTTGCAGACACACCACCTTTTCAGTTCATTATAAAAAGTGCATAGTCTCCTCTATAATCTGAGCAGAAACCAGACCTTGAACAAGGATAAAAAGGAGGAATCTGAAATAAATTACAGGATGGATATAATTAAACTGTCAAGTGTTACACAATGATTTGTCATATGTTCTCTAACTTCCTATTCATCCTCCCTGAACCACTTCGTGGTAAGTATGTTCTTTCTACACAGGTATTATTTACACCAAACTATGACTTTTACAGATCTGTACTTTGTTACATCAGTCTCACTACAAGTGCAATAATATATATATATAAGTCAGAGAAATAATTGACACTTCCACTGTGCCCAACTTTTTCTGAAAAAGCTGGATTTTTACTTTTATCTCTCTTTAGCAGTAAAGAAAATTAATAAATGCCCCAAGGAGCTACACATTGTTTTTGTAAATATTACTGCTTAATGTGCCTTTCTGAAATAATCTTCATAACAAAAAATAATTTTAAAGTATGAAAGTTATGTTAAATGTCAAAAAAATGCAGTAACTTCATAGCTGTACAGTAAGACATCCCAAAATAAAGTTTGTCAAAATACACATTGTTCTACAGAAACCAACAAAACCTAATGAAGGTAAGAGCTGCATCACTCCAGCACCCTCTGTTGGCCTTCCTGCAGCATGTTACTTTGTGTACTCATTTAAGAGCATCATTTGTTGGGTCCTGAAGCTACGGTTAAGATTGCATTATAAAAAACCATAAACGAAAAGCAAAACTAAACCCATCCCTCAACCCAGTCCTATGCATAGCACCTTGAGCAATATAGCACAACACGGCTTAATATCAGAATACTCAGGACTGCTGGATCTGCCATGCATTAGCCCACCTTTGCAGGTATTCCCAATTGATCTGTCTAATCACAAGGGCAAAATGTCCTTTACAAGCACTCTTTGTGTCTGATATTTCTAACAGACACCAATAATAAATGGCATCTCATGGTCAGCTCTCACCAATAGAAGCAACAGCTTTATAGAAAGAACAAATACTTTTATGGAGCATCGTGCATTGTGGCAACAGAGAAGTAAAAATACAGACATTATGTAGAACATCATCCGAAAAAGAAAGTGCTCAAATCAGATCTCGTCAAGCATGCAGGAATAAAGTCCAGATGCCAGATACAAGGTGAACTAAATATAAACTCCATATACTGTGCACAGCCAGATGGTGTAATTTCCAGAAGCAAAGGCCCTTAACCCAGTGAGCCTGGCAGCTGCTTCGCAAAGCCAGCTCAGAGCTTTGCAAAGGCAGATGCAAAGTTGCAGTGGGCAGTGGAGAGGAAGAGGAAGGAGGAAGCAGGAAGCCTGAGGTGGAGAAGCAGGCATGTTGCCATGGCACTGAGGGAGGTAAGGGTGGTAGGGGCTGCTGCTGAGAAAAACTGCCCAGGGTTTTATCAAGGCTGCCCTGACCTTTCTGTCCCCTCAGCAGGTGAGAACAGTGGAAAAGCAGCCTGTGCCCAGCTCTGCAGCAGGAGGCAAAGACCTGCTGCCTGGCCATCTCACAGTCCTTGAGCCACCACTCAAGAAAAGCCACAAGCAAAGGAAAGGCAGGACACAAGCAGGTCTTAGTGAGCTGTCTGGCTGCTTCCACCAGACAAATGGTGAAGCAACTGCCTACTTTATCTACCTATGGCTAAGGCAACACTGGCCAGAACCCAAAGAATCAACAAAAGGGCTTTTCTTAGCTGATCTTAATGACAGGGGGAAATTTAGTCTCAAAAACGTCATCAGCCATTGCAAACCTGCTCCTTTCACTGCCTCTTAATTTTGCACCTTTAAGCTCTATACAGGGTTATACCTGCTTAGTTTTGTTTTCACAGCATCCTGTCTGCTCACCTGAAATTGATGGCCACTGTCTCACCACCCTTTCAGGCTCTGCTCTCTGATTCTCTTCTTTCCCATATGCATCTTCACATGATTCTCTCTAATATTTCTCTGTTTATCAACTTTAGGATGGTGCTAATAAAAACTGTTCCATCCGATAACAATCTCCAGAACATGATGAAATGCATACAAACTTTTGCCAAACAAATCTGTAGTACTATTTGACAGAAAGCATAACTACCCTATTTCAAATATTAGAAAAATGCTTCTACTTTGGGTAATTTACATTTTACCACTTAACTGGGATGGAGAAATCAGTTTGACTTGGAATGTCATGATCAGTATTATTAGAGTCAAATAACAAACCAGAAACTACCTCATGAAGTCTGTGCAGTTCACTTGAGGTCACTGACTAACCAGTCCAGAAGCCAGAGGTGGACCCAAAATGAATCCATATCTCCAAACCTCAAAACTGAAAAAAAGCAATAGAGCACTTGCATTTTTCATTTTCAGGAGTTACTATTCTGACAGTTATTTTCCGGCATTTATATTCTGTTTTGTTATTTTAATACAAATTCAACACTTCATTTTTTCCATGTTTGAAAGGTCTGGTTCCAAACACGAAATGGTAGACGTTATTTCCTTTAAGAGTTGGCTGTTATTAGGTGGCTGGTAAGGGCTGCAGTAGCCTGTTCAGTAACAGGTTACTTACGCAATGAAGTTCCTCTGCCTAGCAACCCCAAGGGTGGGGTCCAAAACAGCAACTGCACCAGTCAGATTTTGCAATTAAAAGGGAGGGAAAAAAAGATAAAGAAAGGCAGGAATGGGAAGTGAAGGTGGAAAAAACCCACTTTTCTTCATGAGATATGTAACTTTCTAAGAGAAGCAGATAACAGACAATATAGGAGAATGAATCAAAAGCAGCTAAACTACTTCCCAAAGTGGTAATTAATTATGAGATCGTAATATGATAATGATTATTAAGAGAAATAATTCATGCAGAGAACACAATCTCTGCAAAAGATCATGTAAATACTTCTCTATTCTTGCACTAATCTTCCCTTTCCATTGAATGCTGAAACAATCTTTTCACTTACAATAAAATCGTACTAAAAAAAGTTACTGGTAAAATAGCTGGATATTTTGAATACTTACAGAGAAAGGTTCAATATTAGTATCTTTGTGTTGAACTATTAAATTATAAAAAAAAAAATCTGAAGGCAAACATTGAAGTTATTGTTGACAGCTTTATGAGTAACATTAACTTCATTAACTTCATTTACTACGTTTTTGCTGGTTAACATTAAGAAAAAATGTAAGATAAAATACATTATTTTTAAGATGTATAAATAAATATTCTGTGAAAGAATCAAGGAAACCAGCACTTCAAACATCAGTTGTATGAAAAAAAGATTTTCCCACCCTCCACAATTTCAAAGTCTTTGCCTTTCTCTACTCGCTCAGAAACTGATTAGATATCACAGAGATATCTCAAGCTTGCAATGAGAGAATAAGCTGCGGATGTTGACCATTTATATTCATCAAGAACCTACATTTTCCATTTTTTAAAGTATTTAATGCAGAGGGGAGAAGCACACCTCCCAGGCAGCAGAGACACACTCAGCCAGCCCGTGGAGTGCAATGCCACGCCAGGAACATCTGCACTTGCTTCAGACCAGCTACTGCTGTGCAGCACGACATAAAGCTTTTGCTTTTGGGGCTGGAAGGAGCAGATCTCTGTCGCCCACACCTACCCAGCCAACTGCACTTCTCATTTTGTTTTGCCCGGCCAGGCCTGAGCAGCCTACGGTTCTGAATTAGTGCAAAAAGCTCAGAAATGTTCCTTGTGCTTTCTCTTCATGCTCTCACAGACACCTAGTACTGCCCTTTATTTATACTTCAAGTCTCATCCCAACATACTGGTCTCTTATACAGGAGCGTTTTCGGGTAACTGTGCTGCTTTAAACAGTAAGTAAGAACTTATTTAGTATTATTTACTCACTTAATAAATATACTAAATGCATTTACTAAATAAAGAGTCCTATTTAGATGCATTTTTCATGCTGTGAAACAGATTCATAAACACATCAGCACTTGGAAGGCACTACTCTCTGATGTGTTATTACACAGTCCTTAGAGCTCAACTTGGCAGAACATTTCTTCGCAAACATACATAAAGGTCACGTGTTTAACATTTACCTAATTTGTGCAGAATGTTCACCTTACCGACTGACTGTATACCCACATGACCTGATTACTATTAGCAAAGGCTGTTCACAAATGAACATTTTGTGGCCCTAAAAATATTTCCTTAATTCCCTGGTAGAAAAGAAGACAGAGTGATAAAAAGTAAATAGTTAAACTACATAATAATGGGTAAGTTAAGCCCAGGATGAACCTTGTTTGCCAGGCAGTACATGTGTTATTGCCCATTACTGTGGTCACTGACAGCTCCATGCTGGCTCCCTGGAGAGCTCTGCATTGATGAATACTTTTGAGAACTGGTATCTATAAATGCCATCCCTAGAATTAGTTTTAAACTCTCATGTCTCTGGCTCTTTAATAAGAGAACTTTCAAAACACAGTAGTTCTACATCCATTTCAAAACTGCCTGTGAGTCCTGAATAACTCGTATTTGATAAGGATTTCAGGAGTGAAAAGGACCAAAATCAGATAATATTTTAAAAAGACCCTACCGACAACGACAGAGGATTAAAAACCCCAAAACACAAACCAATAACCCCAACCCTTCCTCTACTTCACATTAACTTTTGTTGGGAAGAGTTGAGCAGAGCCAACACAAGAGAGCTGGTGAGACAGGGCAGAATGTAGGAGGAAGGGATCTCATTTTCCAGCATCAGACCTGATTTTCTCCTGATGAAATTGATCACATAAACCATGGCCTAGTTGGGACTCAAAGTAAAAAGGAGAAAATACTTAATTGCTTAAAAGCTAAGGAATTTTCTATACATAACTAGCAGGTTTATGACCACAAGTATCTCTAATGGTGTATCAGGTGTTCATTTGGTGACTACAGCAAGAGTGGAGGTCCACTCTTTTTTTTAATATGAAAAATAATCCTCTTGTAAAAACACTCAAGTTTTTTATTGGGGTCAAAAATCTGATATTTATTTTAGTAGGCTTCTATGATGTGGCTAGCTGCAATAGTTTTAGGAGAGGAACTACTGGTTTTGTTTTGCTAGTTTTAATTAAACTTGATTTCTAAAATGCCATTTCATTAAATAGTTTTTCTGATCTTCCTTCCCATTCTGTTTTGATTAATCAGATATGGAAGCAAATTCAGTGCAGTGACCCATACACTGCCATACAATTTTCAATAAATAAACTCTGGATGACACTCTCACGCAGTCTGTGCAAAGCATCATGAACAATTTAAGACCTGAACTTTCCAGCTTTACTTGTAGGCGTGAGCAGGAAAAACAATTTGAAAGGTGGATATCAAAAAGGGTAGAACAAAAACCTACAGCGTGGTACCAGTCACAGAAAGTGCACCTCTGCTGCCAACACCATGACTCTGCCTCAGTGCAGTACACGAGGAACTCCAGCAATCAGAGGGAAACCTTTGCAGCCCTCAGACTTTCATTTCAAAGGGACGAATAGGAAAGCAAGGACCAGACAACAGCTGCCATTTACTGAAGAGTCTCCCATTAACGATGGGGCCATCCTCAAAGATAACTCCTTTTTAATTTTGAGGTTAATTATGGTTATTAGCTTTTCATCTGAATCATTTTTAATTGCTCAGCCAGAAGCCCCCTCTCTCACAAAATAACCTTCACAAGTCTGTTCTCAAAGGTACTTTTGTCAAGTTCACATTCCCCAATGACATGTATATCCAAGACCTCCAAGGTACTGGAAAATCCTACCCTTTTTTGCAATTAATAAGGCTGTTTCCAGATACTAAGTGTAATGTTGACTGAAGGATGCAGGAAGAAACAAAACCATTCCACCAAGCAACTACATCAAGATCTTTCTGAAAAGGACAACACAAAGTATTATTATTACATATACATGGATCATTGCTTCAGACACAAAGCCTCTTTCCTTTTCAGTATGAATCCATTTTTAAAGCATTGTGCATGTAAGTATACACACAAGTATGAAAAGCATACAAGTTTGGAACAAGTTTGGAATACAGGTGCTTCTACACAGACCATGGCTGGCCTCCATAAAACATTGAATTTATAAAACATCAATGCATTTGATTCAGTTCTGGGACAGGCAACAAAAATCTAGTCTAAAACCCCAAACTTTAAATACATTGATCTGTGGAAAATAAGAGTATTTAGGCATACTACAAGTCAGCTGACAAAAAAATCCCTATCACTTTTGTATATATCAAGTACCTCTATGGACCTCTATCCCTACTATACTTAGGGAAGTCAACCCCTCTCCTTTTTCTCTCAGCTTGTATGTCTTGATTAATTTATAATCATTAGTGGCAGCTTGTCTATTTTTTAGCAGAAAAATGTGCAGGAAGGTTGTGCAGCTTCAGAAGTTAACGAGGGTAATTGAGTGCCTCACTGTGTAATACAAATCCGAACTTTTTGTTACATGCTGTATGCTACTTCTAAGCAGTAAATTAACTAAAGTTGAACCTGACACTGATATTTGCCATCATTCTTTAAGGCATCTCTCAATTCTTGATAATTGCCATCACTATTTCACAATAATTATTGAACTAGTTTCAATATATGATCATAACCAGGCTATAACTTAATTTATGCTAGAGAACATGAAGAGATGTTTGCTTTAATGCATATCATAAGATGGTCTGTAAACTTGAGGTGTCAAAAAAATGGAAAAAAATTAATCACCCAATATTTATACAGAGATTACTCCATACTAGTTAGTCTTTTCCCATAGGAAATTTCGTTCAGCTTGCAAGCAGAAAAAACAACATCCTCAACCTCAGGATTGTTCTATGCAAGCCAACTGCATATATTTTATTTCTTTTCAGGGGTTAATTAATAATGAAAAATAGTTCTTGCTACTGAGATTTCTTAAAAGGAATTTATGACAAGTAAAGTTTGCTCCAGGGCAGATGGACAATATTTAGAACTATTGTGTATGTTCACTGATTTCCATCATACATTTATAAAAATAAATGACACATTTATTAAGCAAAACTGTTTATAAAGGCATGATGCCTGCAGTTCTTTGCTCCAGCAGATCTACATGTTTATCCCAGAAAAAAGCTTTCCATTCCTTTACTCAGAGATACGTTTGCAACAGCTGTCAAATTTTTAACCATTTTGAAAAAGTTTGTTTTTACCAGGACACTTGTAAGTACTGTTCCTTAATTCAAGATGGCTTAGAAAATCTTACTAAATTACTTCTAAACTAAAGCTTTAAAAATTAAATAACTATTTTATATGACTAAACCCAGAGGGAGATAAACGCATAGGCAAAAAGTTACAACTTATCTTACTGAATTTTATGATAATCATTCTTATTTATTTCTGTTCAGTGTTAAAGAAACACAGTAATACATGCAGCCTGACCAAATACATCCCACGCTTAAAGCTTTCCATTTTGGAACTTTTGGGTTTATGCCCAAATTCTCAATCTTAGCACTGCAGTTACTGTGTATTTGTGTGTTCTTCCACACATAAGCCATTGGTACTTTACTTAAAAGTTTATGCAAAAATCTGTCACAGTCTATGCTAATGTGTTTCTCTGGGTTTTTTTTAAGTAAAAAGCATGCATGAACATCAAAGCACACACTGTAAATGATCATTTCTAATCTTAGACATGTATCAATTATTCACTAGCTTGTTCTTCTTGTGCTTTATCATATAGACTTCACCATGGCAACACTATTCTTCACTTCCTAGCCTTAATCAGTGAATCTATAAACTAATATTAGATCTAGCTGTTGGATTACTTGACATTCTACTTATTGCACTGTGAACCATATCTAGCTTCCAAGATACCAATAAACTTTCATTTGCCTAGAAATAATGAGATGATAACTTTATAAGAACTAGCTAGTTCCTCTAGCTAGCATACTTACTGCTAAGTATACATATTTTGAGTTACCACTAGCAAAATTCAGAATGGAATTTAATGTCTGGATGCAATACCTGCCCTGTGGTCCTTCTACAAACTGGGAAATGGTTGACCTTCCAAACCCCCAAAATTTTAAAATCACTGTTACGTTTTAGAACTATTTCACTTGTTTCCAGCAAGTACCTTAAAAACTTCATGTCTGGCATATATGTAACTGTTTCCTTGGTATGGTTCCCCTTCTTCATGTTTTCCAGCATTGTTAAACATATATAAATACAAATGCATCTTTTTCTAGCACATTTTGACCCAGCTATTTTGTCCCTTTCAGTAAGGTTTTTTTCTCCTCTTCATGTCTAATTAGCTTTTTCTTCACCCCTTCTTTCTGTGTGTCTCTAACACTCTTGATACCATTAATTCTTGCCTTCTTTTAGCTGTTCCATCACACAGTCATTCTTCCTTTCCCCTCCAGACTGCAAAGATTGTTTATGTAGCTCATTAATCCAGAAGAGACATCTTTAACATCTTAATGCTGCACCAGTTTTTCCCTCAACTTGCAAAGCAGAACAGCCAACATTTCTTTTTTCCCCACTCTTATACGGGCTTTTTCACAAAGGAGTTCAACCTGTGATACATCTGCTGGGGTCTCTAGGGAGCACTGATTCAAGTTGTGCTTTTGACTATATCATTAATTATCGTCCTGGAAGCAATTTCTAAGGTTTTTATCATATATAAAAATCTTAAGGTATCTTTTAATATGTAAAAACCTAACTATAGTATTATCAGCACAGAAACTGTGATGTACACAGAGAGCTCACGTTCCTTCCCAGTAAGTCCTTAATATTTTTCCCATACTGTTCTTTGTTAAAATGATTAACTGCATGGTATTTCTCTTAAACATAAATTATCTTCACCACAGTTAAAAGAAAAAAAGGCAGGATTCACTTTTCTGCTGAATATTCACTTGAATACCATACAATCTCAAAAAAAAAAAAAAAAAGAGAGAGAGAGACATTTCAGAGTTTTGCAATAGGATGAATATTACTTAGAAAGAAAAACTGTTAGTGGTTTATGCTTGGCTGAGACCCCACTGTTGTTTGTGGATCTGCAAGTCTTCGTGAGCATTCCCTAAAGGGAACGCCTCTTGAGAGTAGAAATTATCAGCCTTGTACTGAGTGCATATCAGTTGTCCTGTGACAGCTGCACAAGTCACACTGATTTCCTTGTTCTACTCTTTCCTTCAAAAACTCTCCTTGCAGAGTCTCATACGGATTCACTTTCTTCCCACCCAGCTCAATATATATATATATACACATACAGAGTTTTACCTTCATATATAGGGGAAACTGTGAAGCAAACTGGATCAGATAATTATTAATATTTTCACAGCCTCACAATTTAAACGACTATGTGTAAGAACAAAAGAAAGCATAGCTGACTGAAGGTACCTCCTCCAGGCAAGGAGATGATATTCAAAGGTCAGTCAGAACCCTCTGCACTACCTCTTCACCCATTCCCAGGGAGTTAGCCAGCTGTGCTTAAGGCTAGCTCTGATGTGTGGCAAAGCTAAGAAAAGCCTTGTTGAGGATTTCTCTCTTTTGCTTAGGAGCTACTGAAGCTCAGAATCTTGCCCTTGGCCCTTGCCTGTGCCATGATCCAGATATGCCTGTGCCTGGCCACATGCCCTGACCAGCAGAACTGACCTTGGAGTTGCTTCATGACTACAGGCCTGCCTGGCAAAGAGGACTGTTTGTTGGCTGTTGCTGGATACTGTCATGACTGCTCCACTCTTCTTGTTTGGCTTGTGTGGGGACTATACTCTCTGTGTTACCCTTGACTGCTGGCAGTCTCCCTTTGTCCTCATTTTGGTTGAGAAAGAGATAATTATCTTCTTAGCAGCTGCTACAACATTGTGTTTTGGATTCAGTATGAGAATAATGTTGATAATGCAGTGATGTTTTGGTTGTTGCTAAGTAGTGCTTACCCTAAGTCAAGGACTTTTCAGCTTTCCAGGCTTTGCCAGTGAGCAGGTGCACAAAAAGCTGGGAGGAAGCATGGCCAGGACAGCTGACCTGAACTGACCCAAAGAGGTATTCCATACCATAGAATGTCATGCTCAGTATATGAACTAAGAAAGTTGGCCAGGGAAGGAGGGGGTGGCAATCGCTGTTTGTGGATGCGCTGAGCATCAGTCAGTGGGTCATGAGCAACTGTATTGTGCACCACTTCTTTATTTCCTTGAGTTTTATTCCTCTCTCTTTTTGCTATCTCCCTTTTCATTACAGTTTTTTTATAACTGCTATTATTATTACATTTTATTTTATTTCAATTAATAAATTGTTTCCATTTCAACTCACAGGCTTTACGTTTTTTTTCTGATGGTCCTCTCCATCCTCCTGGTGGTTGTGGGGAGTGAGCCAGTGGCTGCATGGTAGTTGCTGACTGGGGTTAAATCATTACATCCTTGCAGAGCAATTTCATCCTGCTATTCACTGACAACTGATCTCAGACACAGCAAAATGTTAAGCTCCCAGTAAGGGATAATGTTAATATCCTGCCTAAAAATGCTGAAGACTCAAATACCACTGAAAAGTGCATGTAGTTACAACTTTTAAAATACCTTTTCCTATCTATCACCTCCATATTGTATTTTGAGTCAGCACCAGCAATGCACACACTCACAATACACATAGTTAACCATAATGCTTCATATGTGGATATAAAAAAGTACCTTGCACATCTTTCAGGCAACAGAAGCTGCTCCACCAGCAACAGAGGGCTGAACTTACAGTTCAGCTCAGTTTGAACACAGTGTAACTTGTCCAGCTGCTCAAACACTGGCAAAATCACTAATTTTCAATGATCTCAGAGATTGCTCAGGAACTGCATGATCCTGACCACACACAAAGCAAAACTTAAAATCTTGATTCAATATCGTCATTAATACGCTAGATAGCATGTACACCAAATGACCTCAGGAGCTAATTCCTACCCCTCACACATAAAACTATGCAATTTGCACTAGGCAGAAACAGATTACAATCCCAGCAACGAAGTGTAGTACTCTTAGACTGTAATACAATTTGCTATGACTACAAGAGTTTGAAGAGATGGTCTCACAGCCAGCCAAGCTCACTTGGCAAACAGACCGAAGCTAATCACTGCAGCAGGGGGGTTCTTGAAGTGGTACCTCTGTGTAGACACTACAACATGAACCCCAGTGCCTTGCAGCCACCAGAAAGACTTCACAAGTGATATCACAAGAGAAAATTATCATACATCACTGTGAGAATGCCTCCCATTACACTTTTGTAGAAACATTGATGGAAGTTTATCACTAGAACAAAACTAGCACCTGTGTGCATGCTGTCCTCTTTTGCATGAATATGACCGGCAAGCAGCACACTCACATCTGCTCTCAATATTTGGTACCAATCATAACATGGATACGACACGGAAGACAAAGGTTTCTTTCTCAAGCTTCAGTCATTTTCCTAAATATAAGCAATGAACAACTCCCTAAATAGGGCACAAATTAAAAAATACTTGCCTTAATTCACTTTTTATGGCACAAAATTAAGACAATAAGGTTTAAGAACTTGAACTTGCAATTGTCTAGACTCATGTTCTAACTCTGATTCAAAAGGAGAATAGTACAAGTCTACCTACACAAATTCTACTTCCTAATTGAATTATAATAGTAAAGTAAGTATTAAAACAAATAAGGAGGATCTTTTAATAAAAGCCTAACCACAGGAACTGTTAATACTAACAAATTTCAGCTGGAAGTACTATCAGAATCCTGAAATGAGACCTTATCGTTAAGTTTCACACAAAACTTTAGAGTTAATTAAAAAAATACAGAAAATACGTCTTTAGAGAAGAAAATGTTTATTTAAAGTAACAGTAATAAACTGCTACTTGAAAATCTTTCATTGAACAAACTTGGCTATCTTGACATTGTTATGAAAAAAATACTATGTTTGTTATCTTTGACCACCAGCTAAGTCTCAATAATCTCTTTAAGGGGTAAAAATTTAATCATGAATATTAAACCAGACTATGCTGGAAAGGTTTATTTTCCCATTTAACGTAGTTTTCCATCTGACCAGTAACAAAATCCACAGGACTTTCTGAATCATGTGTCGTATGATGAAGACTCACTATTGGCATTCTTTTGTTCAAATTGTACAGCAATATTCTACAGCTGATATTCAGAAGTGTATGGTCATATCGAGGAAGCTAGAATGGATTTATTTTCAAACTTTATTAAAAAAAAAATCAGATTAACAACACACCCACCACAATCTGCGCTATACACGCTAATTGAAACTTAATTGAGTTTTCAGATATTTTAGAAAAGAAATTGCCAGTTACTGGATGCAGTACCTCCTGGTTCTGACTGATAAGATTAAATGGAAGTTAAATAAAAATAAAGTACTTGAAACAATTAAAAATAGCAACAATACCTATTTAAAGATAGATATGACTACATTCCAAATTTTAAAATTATTTTAATCTAAAAGATTACTTGACATGGTAACTGGACCTGGCCCAAATTGCTATAAAAGCTTAATGCACTCAGTGATGCTGAGCAGGATTGCTCCTTCCAGCATCAGTAAGGATATAGACAAATTTAAAAGACTTGAAAGTTCATTTAATAATGTTCCTAGTCTCATTAAAAGCATCTAATGCCATAAAACTTCTGACCTTAGTATTTTTTCTCAAGTTTTTCTGAGGAATTATGTCAGAAATTAATAGGATTTTGTAGCTCTGGGATACTGTAACAGTTTTATGGCCTCTTATAGGGCATTAAGGTCTTGATTCAGTTTCCCACACACAAGCATCCAGTACTGCTTGAGATGCTGCAGCAAATCCTAGTCCACAAGTGTCAAGTGGGGAGGATACAGGTCTCACACAGGTGAAACTAGACTTATCCTTTCACGGTCTTGCTTGGGACAGAAAACCAAAGAGACAGACCCTTAAATCTGTTCCCCTCCTCTCAAATACTGAAGGAATTTCAATATGCTTCAGGAAATGCCAATGTTTTTGAAGTATCTAAGCTGGTAAATAGAGAGAGAAAACAAAAAAAAAAAAAAAAGGAATTTGATCAGGCCTTAGCTCATTTGGTTATATGTTGTGTAAAAATTAAGGAGACTCCCTAAAGAACTGCATTAAACAATATTACGCCCTAGTTGGTCACCAGAATGCATGTGATCAGCAACTTTAGTTTCGGAGTTTAATTGACATCCCCACAGATAAAAGAATAAAAATAAGTATTTACACAGAGATGTCAGAGCCTTTTCACTTATGAAATGGAGATCACATGCCAGTAACATTAAGTATAGGGAGTCCCCAAATCTACTTTTAACTTCCATGGATTTATGCACAGCTATGGGAGGTGAGGAATGACAAATGAACTGCAATGGCTCCTGCCCTCTTTGAGGATTATGTAAACTAAGATGGTCAGTTTATTGAAAGTAGTCACACTGAAAATGTGAAGTCACTCAAGTTACACTAGGACAAAAACCATGGACTGAAATAGGCTGATCTATCAGTCATGCCCACAGTGCTTTTTTTGGGTTGTGCACTATCTATATACCACTTTCCGCATTAGGAAATTCATCAAATACATCAAAGATAATAGGGTGAATATCAGATTGGGCAAAAAATTAATTAGTTCCAAGGACTGGTTATTAACAATGGGCACATGGGCATAATGCACAGATTTTTCTAATATGTCCATAATGGTTTTTCACTTTGTGGATCATCTTGCAGGGGCATAAATGACATCAGAATTGCTGCTAGCTAAGAAGCACCTGGTCATGCTCACTCTCCAACCCTTAATCAAAAACAACAGTCAAACAAAAGCAAAGAACTGCATTGTTGATCTACATGCAAAATGCCAATAATGTTTAACCAAATATTATTGCATAAAGAGAGCAAATCTACTGTGGCAAAAGATTACAGCAAGGAGTCTTGATAGGCCAACACAGAGTCAGTCCAGCTGCTTGTAACATTGGTTTACCCAGCAAAACGGATGCTGTTCTTGCAGCTACCATACTGTAGGAAGAGAGCATCCTTTGCTTCCCTGCTCTTTTGTTCTTAGAGCAGCCCACCCATCTTCAGTGACAGGCTTCTGCTTTGATCACGAGCAGGTTTAGAGACTGGAAAGCCACCAGCAGTGCTGACAACTTTGTTGGTACTGGATCTCTGATGCTTAAAAGCAGCTTCTACTTCAACAGTAATCATAGGAGTCACTAAACAGTGACCAAATGGCATTGTTAACCTTTTTTTTAATCCTGACAAATGCAAGAATGATTCCATTGCAAAGTAAAATTGGATCCCTCACAAATAGTCCTATGAAACATATCTAAGAATCCTTCAAAAGAGCACATGTTGGAATTAATGAAACAAATCAATACTTTCTCTGCTGGTCTGTATATAGCTTCAAACATAACATCTGAGTTTGCCATTGGCAGAAAAAAATATTTGTGTGTGCTGGGAGGAATGGGTTAAAATGCAGAAGACCAGTGAGGAGGACTGTAAATTGCTAAAGTGAACTTGCAGCTGGGCATAACCCTTAATAAACCTGTGAGAACAGCGGGCCAGCAATTCCCACTGGACCAAAACATAACAGTGCCTGCATCTCCACTTGTCTATCTCTGCCTGGGTACTACTTCAGGGTTCCCCCAGTTCACTCTTTACATTCTAGCTGCAGGTTTGTGATTGTTCCAGCTGCCTGCCAGTGTCGGCTCATACCGTGTGGCATCATGGTCAGAGTCACAGCAGAAATAAACTCTAAGAGGTGATGATGGTGACTCCTCACAGACAGACATCTGAAATGAAGCTGGTATTTGTTCTAGCTAGGCTGTAGCTCCAGAACTGATGTGTGCTGTGTACTACGGAGTGATGTATGACGTATGGAATTATGAAGATCCACCAGACCAAAAGGGACACAACTCTGCACTCCTCTCAACTCAGTCACTACTTCCCATGGGCATTTGACAGAGGTTACCAAGATGTTCTTTTGCTAAATGAAGGCTTATAAGAAAACAGTGAAACATGCTTCAAAAACACCGATGTGGGTTCCTCACTCCTCTCTGTCAACAGCATCCTGCAGCGCAGAAGCTCATAGAAAGAACACTTTGCCCACCCCTGCCCTCAAAAATCTAACTCTAAGCTTCACTAATCAGAGAGTTCCCAATGAAAGGAACACGGGAGCTATCAAAATAGCTCATACAAGTGCTACATCCAATCCAGCATGCTGCCTGTTCATTAGCCTGTAGCAGATGGTTTGACAGAAGGTGCAAGAAATTAGTCAGTGGACAGTTCTGGATAGGGAAAGAGTCTTTTTAGTTGTTCCAACTAATTTGCTTATATTTTGAAGTGCAAGGATTTACAGCAGAAAGCACTTCAACAATACTGAAGTGATTTATATATCGTATGCGCATATTACACTTAAGCATCTAATCTTTTGTTGTAGAAATAACAGCATCCTCTCACTGTTTTGATATTTTTGTCAGTTAATTACGTAAACTAATAACACACCTTTTAAAAAGAAATTCTTGCATCCTTGAAGTTTTTTTACTTCATTACACAGCTTTTAGTCTTTCATAAAAGGGGTACACAGAACACACCCTTTCCTCATAAAGTCTACTATTCTGCACACAGTTCTAAGTGGAATAAGTTGCAAAGTGCCAATCTTCTCAATCTTACTTTATATGGTAGGTTTTCCAAAGCCTATTCATCATTGCTGCCAATCTCTGACTTCAATTTCTACACTTTTTTTCAACTGCAAATAACTGCACATAAACAGAGATCTTCATGTCTTTTCTGACAACTAATTCATACTGTTGAGTCAGGAAAAGAAGTCCTTTTGGAGCCTAACTTATCTATCAAGTCATCAACACAAATGAATATTTAGTCTGTTGTCCCAACAGTGTAAATGTATTTTATTTTATTCCCTTTGCTGACAAACTAGATTCTAATATGTCTTAACATTGAATTTCACACAACACAAACTTGTTCAGAATCTTCTCTATTTTCTACTAAGCAAAGTAACCTGCCATCCACAAGCATATCAGCATTAACTTTTCATCCAGCACAGTATCACAGTAGTCTATCAATAGGTAGTAGTTTAACTATCGCCTTTCACACTCCTCTTCAAACACAGTTTTTATTATAATAAAATGTTAATCTACAGTTTTAATCTACTCTAGCCACTGTTGTAATAAAAACAGCCCCACAAACTGTATACAAAGAACTACCCGCCACAGCAATGCCTCAATATGGCTTACATGGCATATTAAGGATATACAACAACAATCACCTTTATGTAAGTCTTTGAAAACAACAGACAATCAGCTCAGCCATTTCCTCCTTTCCCTCACCTTTTAATAGTAGTAGAAATTAGGAGTAATAATATTACAGATTGCGTGTGACATCATTTAAATGCTGCCCCTTATCAGGTGGATTCGGTGGCCTAAGGACCATCAGACTTTCATCAGTCACAAATCAGTTCTAGAGTCCTGGAGGCTGTTTATCCTCCCAAGGGATGGGGAACATAATCTGATTGTTCAAAGAATGGAGACTCATTTGTGAATAGCTGGACTGTATATTCTCTTACCATATATTTCAAAGCTAAGTATTAGCATGTGAATTACTAAACAAGAATTATTAAGGGAAAAAGGACTCCACAACAACACTTACAAGGCAGAGGAAAAGAAATAGTGATCGGAAAAAGACAGCATAGGAATCACTCAAGACAATGAAAAATAGCCATCTACAGCAACCTTCTCCTTCCACAGTGTTTCTCTCCATTGGTAAGTTTGACCATATGAACTAAGGAAATGTTAGTGTTTTCCATTTTTATGATAAACAAATGCAATAACAAAAACACCCACAGTCTTAAAATATGCTTATAAATTTAAATTGTAAATTCACTCAAAAATTCAGTGGAAAGCTGGCAAAAGCCAATCATGTCATCTTATTAAATACCTGTATTTATAGAGAACTTTGTGCACTGTGCAATCTGTCAGAGATAGGAATACGATCTTGACTGTTCCTTTTGGCCTCTTATTTGTGTAAATTGCATTAGCACTTGCAGCCGAAATCCAATGAAGAATTCAGATTAAAACAGTCTTCCTTCCCCATGCCCCCAAAAAAGAGAGAAAATAAGAAGAAAAGACCCCCTCTCCCCAAACTATAGCTTTTGATCTCTGAGGTTGTATTTTATTAAAATACAGAAATAGGAACCTTAAGCAATATATGCACAAGAATTCAAGCTGGTTTGTTGCCAGTTGATGCTATTAAAAAAGCTCAAAACCAAAGCTAACCCATAACTATGTCCCTGTGGGAAATACTTCTTTTTCTGTACCTTACTTCCAGCCCAGCAATCTTCAGCCATTTCCTTAGGACAAAAATGTCCACACAGTCTCCTCCAAGGACCAATAAACCATTTAGAACAACTTCTTCTAAATAACATCACTAAAAAATTAGTATTTGCATAAGCCTGTACAGCATTAGCTCCCTAAAAACCTTTTACCAGAAAACAAAAGGCTGGACAAGAAGCCAGCCCAAGCACCAAACCCCAGCTCTCCACACTGCTCACCATTCATCTTTCCCTTGGACCTGAATTAAGTCTCACTACAACAGAGCTGCTCCAGACTGAGGTCAGCTTAGCAACATGTCCAGGTCCAGACCTGTAGACACAGTGGTACAGAAGTAGCCACTGAGGACTGACTTCTGCTGGAGGCAGATCTACACTTCTCCATCTACCAACCTTTACCTGCGCTGCACCTTCTGACTTGCTGCCTCCTTCCTCCTCTTTGTTACATCTCAAAAACTGCTCCAGTTGGATCATAACTCCTGTGAGGGTAACTGAAGCTCTCTCCTCTTTTCAGAAATGTTCAGTTTGACCCAAAAGACAACAGTTAGGGCTAAATATATAGGCAGCCGTTCTCCCATCCTTTTATGATGGCAGTGTTTTCCAACAAGATACACTAAGTATACAAAGATGGGAAAAAAATTACATATTTTTACATTCTGAGATGACATTAGTAAGCATTTTAGGAACGGCACGAGCAACATAAAATAAGTATTTCTGTTGTGAAGGGCATCTGCCTGTGTTTTCATTAGACTACTGGAAACGGTGTAGTCCTTTTGCTTGCCATGCTTTGACTGGGGAAGAAATACCACTGCAGCATTACTAAGCCTATGTGGTGATAGAAAGTCCTTGTTGTATAAATCTTCCAGTATTGTTTCTAAGCAGGGAAAAGGACATACAAAATTCTCATGAGGTTTTGACACTGCTCGCACATACTTCCAAAGTTTATTTTCTTCTCAAGGGACAAACTTTGAGAAGTGAAGATTCAGGCCCAGGTAATTTACACCTAGTTTACAGCTAACAAATCATGCAATGAAATGAAAGAAACTATTCAAAAAGTCAGCTTCACACCAAATAGAATAATGCAGACTCTTTTGAAGAAATATTTCAAATTACTAGATGCAGAGGTATATGCTGTTCTTTGACTGGGATACTCATGATTTTCCAAAGGTTTTATCTGCCTTCATTTCTCTTTTCCCAAAAAGGGTAATTTCTCCTCCTTTATGCTTTATTATGCTCTTCTTTCATCCTATCTCTACCCAATCCCATCCCTCCAATGCCTTCATATCAAATTATCAATTTTCCTTAAATTAGAAATGACATTTATTTTTGCAGCCTTTGCTTTCTTTTTCTCTCTTCAGGATTTCACTTCTCATCTCCTGTTTTTACAGTAAGACTAAACGCTTGAGAATGTTCAGCATGTACAATAGCACACTTCAAAGTACTGTAAGGTTTAATTGTGATTAATCATTATCGACAGAAACCAATCTTCTATTATTCTTTCTGCAACTGAAGAAACAGTACATTGACTTTTGTTATAGGATAATTTCCTATTTGCATGGTATGGCTTAATTTCAAGATGACTTCCATAATATGACTTTCAGACAAGATTGCTAAATGGCACTGCAAAACAGGCCAGAACTGAAATAACATCTCATAAAAACCACCCCTACTTAAACTGAGTCAAACATTGTGTTAGAGTATGTGACTCCACAAGTATTTCTAGTAGGGGAAGGAGGAGCTTTATATTTACAGTATATGTTAAAGCTATTATTCTTGACAGGTGACGCAATCCTACATGTGACTCCACACTCCTTGTACAAACTCTTGCAGATATTAAGCTATAAAATATACACTCATCAAAACGCTTGCCTAAATAAACTGTAGCTATTACTGCTTTCAAAATATCCATGAAACCTTAGAATTTATGGGGGGAAAATAACCAGGTCTGACATTTATTAAAAACAGGTCAGTGCTTTTAGGAGTCTCCTACTGACACTAGGCATTAGAAGAAATATTGTCTAGTTTCAGCACATATTTTAAACTTTTCACCCACGAGTAATTTTCTTTTTTGAGATATATCTCTTTAAGGACAGCATCAGAATCCCAAGTGCTGCAGAATAATTAAAATACAGATTTCAGGTCTACTTTGCTAAAGCTAAGAAGCTTATGTGACCACGAGGTCTGCGAACATCTCTCTCTTCCTCTCCCAATAGTTTTCAACCACTTGGCAGATATTACTGATTTTTGACAGGATAGCAACCTCAAAGGTAGTTAAATTGCTACATGCTTTACAGAAACAGATGGCCAAGTGAAGAACATGTTTCTGACAAACAGCTCCAATAACTGCCCTGAATGAGATAAAGGCTGGAGTGTGGATTCACATCACATTACATAGTAGCAGAGCCCCCATAGAGAGAAACCTTACCACTCCTTCAATATAATAAAACCATTGATCATAACCATCAGATGAACCAAAAGATAAAAATTCAGAAGAAAATGAGCTTTCCTAACTTCAGATTTCACAAAAGAACACTTACTGTTAATGGTGACCACAGTTAATCAGGAGACAGAAGAAACAGTTAAATATAATATGAAAGATGCAGATGATGTTATTTTAAATTTTAAATCTTCCAATAAAGACTGCCTAATGAAAATATTAATAGCCAAAAAACCCTCTCTCTCAGAACATGTATTGCTAAAAATATCCCAAAAGAGTAATGCATGCAACTTTTTTATGTATATAAAATGTAGAATTTTAAGGTACTAAAAATGTTCATTTAATAGTAACGAAGCTGAAAGTGCATCTATAAACTAACCAGATCCATTACAATTTCTGAACAATTCTGAGCATACAGCTTTCCTTCTAACTCATTTCAGAGCTCATCAGGCTGTGAGGGAATAAAAAAACAAGTGAGATTGATGAATACTCTGAAGTCTGTTTAAAATTACTTATTAAACAGCAATGTATGGAATTACCCACCTAAGAACAGTCTATGCAGCTATATTACAATTAAAAACAATCATGTTACTTGTTGTCTGTCATTTCACCCTCAGTGCCAACACTAACTGCAGCATTATTTGTGGTATTTCATCACATGTAGAGAGGCTGAAGTCATGCTCTTGCCCAGCAATACTAAGGTTGTCAGTCTCAAGAAGTAATCCTGTTTCTACTGTAGGAGAAAATTAGCTTGCTTTCTGAAAGTATCAGTTTTTATTTGCTTTAGCCTAAGTACAAAAGCACGCAGAACTTTGTTTCAAAGAACAACAGAATCTATTAAAAATATTTTTGCTTTAGCATGGAATTAGATTTTTAGTAAAGACACCTGAAGTAAAATACTAAACCATAAAAATGATGCAGTAGCTGATTTCATAAATTGAAAAAAACCCAAACCTACCAAAACTCCACTGTGGTGATCGTCATACAGCTTGTCAGGTACACATACAATAATCACCATGAAAGTCCTGCAGTTAATGAATATAGGTATTCTGTCTCCAAATAAAACCTTCCCCAAGTTGAGACAAACATTCTTTTTCAGGGGTCCATTGTGCAAAGAGCCTATCTTTGAAAACTGATTTCTATCTAAATAAAAATATGCCTTTTATTTAATTTAGAAGACAGCAATATCCTATGGCACTGATGAATGTCTTCCACTCCCTTACATACACAGCATCCAGAAAAGTTCCAGTCCTACTCCAGAGAGGTGCTCCAGCTTGGAATCCCATGCTAAATTCATATGTCCTGTCATGGCCTGGTATGAAGGTCTTGCAATTGCTGCTCCAAGAAAACCACATATTATGATGCAAAGAATAAAGTAAATCCACATCCTAACAATCACTCATTTACAACAATGACTGACACCTGTATTTAAACTCCTTTCAAATCACTCTAATTATCTGTGCTCTTACACAACTGAAAGAAAACAAACAGCTAGTACGAGCTAATATTTTATAGATATTAGTAACACTATTTGTAATATCCTATGCTTTGCTCCAGCTCATTTAAAAATACGAGAGATTTATGAGAATCTTTTTTCTTAAGTACAAATTTCCAAGAACTGAGTCTTAAGTATGAGAATAAACACCGACTATGTTTTTATCCCTGCTTTTAGACATTCACCTAAAACATCTAAGAAGATTTCTTGGTTGACGGGGATAACATAACAAAAAGTCAATGAAAGCTATGATTTTTACCAAGACTATACTGGGAAAGCAATTTCAATTACCAGGGACACAAAACCAGGTTTTAAATTTAGTTCTCACCTCCTGTGACTGTAGTCACCAGAAATTCTCCCATAGTTTCTCCAGCCTCACACTGCCATCTATAGCAGTCTCGTGCTTGCAGCAATGATGCAAGCAGTGATGAGAACAGAATGTGCGGTCATGTTGCAAATACAAAGAATTCTGTGAAAAATGGGTTTGGATCATACATTAGTACAAATACTAGCAACCAATCATTTATATTGGTGCAATTGTCATGGGATTAATACAGCAGCCTACTGACTTCTAGTCTAAGAGAGGTAACCCTCAAGCAAGAGCAACAGCACTCCTTTCAGGGCCAGTCTGGTTTATACATGTAAACTACGGATTTCTTTATAGAAAAAAACCCCAACAACGTAGAGCCATCCACCTCACATAGAAGCTGAAGGAACACTGATTTGGAACACCACTATCTGCAATTTCAATCAATGTTAAAACACTGAAGTTCTCAAACACGGTATGGAGCCTGCCAGGAGCTCATGGTAGGTACTAAAGAATTTCACCATCTTGAAATCCTCCACGGGGCTGCACGTGAAATCTATGAAGTTCAGAAAAAATTCGTAAGCAATAATATAATGAAATTTATGCTTAGGCTCTCAGATATTCACTGAGTAATACTGACTGGTGCCATTCTACCACACAATGATAAGTTCATAAATCAGCACGTAACTTACTCTTACCAGAAGCCAGCAATATCAAGAATCTAACAGTATTCACATGCAGACTCTTACAATAAATGGGAGATGATAAGCATCCCACATTCAAGATGACACTGATACTGGGATTGAGCAATGTTCAGAAACAGACTATACTACAACAGTGCTTTTTTTTCCCCCACTTTAAAGTCAAGCCCATAGCTCAGGAGACTAAAGTAAGTATGTATCAGGCTAGAGGGTCATTTCAGATGTCTTTGTTGTTCGTTGATGCTGTTCATACACAAAATTGTATATATATATAAATATATACATATATACTTGAATACTCACTAGGACAGCGGTTGGAACACAAAACTTCACAAGTGTTCCAAGTCCAAAATCAAAGGCCTAACTAGCAAGTGCAGGCACAGTCTCTATGCCAATTTCACCGAAGCTGCGAGATACACACCCCAGACCATCCTTCAAACTGGTGATAATGGGATTCTCTGAGCAGCAGTCTCTGTTCCAGACTTTGCTCCAACATAAGCATAAAAGGAATCTGCAACTGGGCAGGTTTCACATCCAGATGAGTGTTGTCATCACTACAGTTCAAACTATAAACATGTGGGCAGAAGCACCTCTTTTTCCTGAATGTCACATTAGCCCTAATTATTGAATCTGGTGGAACATATTAAGTGAATTTGGCCCGAATCTGTAAACACTCTCACAACAAGCAAGGAAATAAAACATCTGCATAAACTAGATGTCCCCCAAATTAGCCACAGATCTAAATTGGTTACTTATATAGGCAACAAGTATGTCCAAAATTATCATAATTATGCATAATAACATCTGAAGAGGCTATTATATATTATGCAGATTGGAAGCCAATTCCAAAACTACAAAGTATCAGATTCACCTTGAACATGGGATGCAAATTATCTCACATTTGTTCTTACAGTTCCCTCGGAAGCATCTTTTATTAGTCATTGTCACAGACCCCAGGTTTAATTTAGCACAGCTATTCCAACCTTCAGTCCTCTGGGCCATAAAACTGAAAGTGTATGAGCTGCATTATGAAATTCTTTCCTATAACAATACAGTTCAAGCTAGTGACAGCCTTTATGGCTGCACTACAGTAAGCAAACCATTCATGAGTCTAACAAGTGCATTCCCCTTTTTTTGTGCAAATTCAAACTGAAATTTATTATACAAATCACTGCTACCAATATCTGCTTGCAGACATCTGATGACCTCCTCTTATGAGATTTTATCTTAACAGTCCAAGATAAACTGTTTTTCAAACTACACAAATACTGTCAGATCAAATAAAAGCCTTTATACCCCCCTTTTCCCCCCATAAAGGTTTATTTTATGGAAGTGTAATGTGTCATTAATTTGCCTATTTTACCATATGACATGCTAACAGGAAACTAATACAGACTGGGAAAAATGTAAACGGACTAAACAGTCCACTTTTGAAACAGAAAATATAATTTTTAAAGTGCTAAAATGTTTGTAGTGGCAAAATTTAAAATCTCAAATACATAATCTAGAGTTCAATGAGCCTGCAAAAGAGATTTATAAATGCCAAGAATATCTAAGACTCACACAGGCATTACAGGACCAAACAAAATAATATAAAACAACACCATAAAAAAACAACCCCCCAAAAAACATCAAACATACTATTGTTTTCTTCCTGAATGGAAGCCCACCACAGTTAATACAAACCAAGGACTGTAAGTACATCAGGTGTTCCCATCATTATAAAATAGCAGCTGTTATCTGAAAAAGCAAGTTAAATTATTTATCAAACAATTCTAAATATCATAAAATTCAGTGCAGCCAGTCATTCAAACGGCTTTTGACAAATTATTTGATATGGGTCTAATGGAAACCATCAGTTATTCAGAAGCATTAGCTATTAAGCAGCACCATACTAATGTTCTGAAATTTTACCCAGACACATCCAGAAGTGACATACTATGAGTCATACTACAAATATATTCCCCTGCTTTTGAGATATTATCAACAACATCCAAGAATTAATGCAAATTAAAAAACCAAATAATTTTGACAGTCATATGTCATGGTGGATAACATGCAAATTTTTATTCTGCACAGCCCAAAATTTGCCTGTTGGACAAAAAAAAAAAAAAAAAAAGGTGCCCACATAATTTTCCATATCAACAGCATCATAAATATAAACCTAGGCTTCTCCAGGCCATTAAACAATATCTACGTAGTACAAAGGCAACTTCTCAGTAATAATAGGTTGCACTGTATTGTTCAAGGCACATCCCTTCTCTAGGAAAATCTATTTCAAGACTAAAGCCATAAAGCTTTCCTTCTACTAAAATAAGTAGACACGCTGTCATTCCAAGAGCCCATATGACACTGTTGAAGGTGAAAGGACTCTAGCAAAAGCTGGGAACAAATTGTCTCAAATTCAGAGATGGGTAAATTATTTGAGACATTTTTGTGATTTTCATGAGGTGTTTATACATTTTAAATTAATATGCCAATGTGCTATTAGCCACATTCAAATAAAAAGGAAATGTTAAGCAAATGCTTGGGAAGAATAAATTTCCAATTTATGAGAATAAAATCTGGCAATTATAGTTAAAACTATGTCATTAAACAATCAGATCTTTGGTCCAAAACACAAGAATGGTTTCTGCTAGCTTCTAGAACTAGAGATGTACATGACTATGATCACCCATGGATGGATGCGAGGTGTACAGTGGCAGGATAAGAGGAAACACAAATTGCAACACAGGAAATTGCCAATAGATTAAAAAAAAAAAAATCACCACAAAGGTGGTCATACACTGGCACCACCATAATCACAGAGACTGTGTAATCTCCATTCTTGGAGATACCCAAAACTCACCTGGACAAGGTCTGAGCAACATTATACAACTGCACTTGCTCTGAGTGTTGGGGCAGGACTAGATGACATGCAGAGGTCTTTTCCAATCTAAAATACTCCATGACTCAGTGCTTTTTCTAAAAGTTCCTTTCCTTATCGGAGATGTACTTTTACATTTTCATTTACACTTAATTTTACACAAGTTTCCCATATATTTGTAGTGGCTTTAAAATAAAAATCAGAATTCGCCTTTGTGGGCAATCATGATTACACATTTGGCGCAATAAGACCCATTTATTTTATGGTAGTTCCATCACTACAGTCAGCTGAGATACAGTAGCTAAAACAAAAGCAAAATATTTATTTACAAAATAATAAACAGCTCTGATCCTTGCAGCTCACCATCACTCCTTCAGTCTGCATCACCCACATGTTGCAGGCATTCCAGAGAGAAGTGACCGGGCAGAAAATTAAGGAAATGGCAGATCAAAAAAGCTCGAGTGACCCTATAAAAAGTATTGCATGAATCAGGTGGGCACGTACATAAGACCTCGCGTCTCACACTGAAGACATACTGCGGAGGACAACGCCATGAGCGAGTACCTTTGTTCACACGCTTCTGGGGTGACCTTAATGAAGATACAGTGAAAGCATCCTGTGTGCACCTGTGGATATTAACCGTCCCACAGCTGACCACTGGAACACTTTTTTTTTTTTTCTCTAAAAAATGGCTTAAAAAAACCCCGAACCCAAAACCACATCACAACACGAGGCCTCCACAACCAGTTTCTTCCCCACTTCTTAAATAAGAACCGTGCTATTTTTAAGACGCATTGTGATGGGAGGCACATCTAAAAATAAGTTCGCTGCCGGTCGGCGGCCCAGCGTCGCTCCCCACGCCCGTCCCCGGCAGGGCAGCCGGCTCGGTCCCCGGGGCCGCCCCGGGCGGGGAGGGGGCCGGGGCGGCAGGTGGGGCGGTGGCTTTGTCTGCGATCGGGCGCTGAGCAGCGGCGGCGGCGTCAGGGCGTGCGGCCGCCGGCTGGCGACGCGGCT
>VYXB01004885.1:292880-325827 GCA_013397135.1 Pachyramphus minor
ACTCACCCGCGCCCGGCCAGCGCAGCCACCGGCGCCTCCTTCTCTCGCTCCCTCCCTCCTGTCAAGTTGAGCCCGGCCTCCCTCCCTCCCTCCGGCCCCTCCTTCGCCACCGGGAGCCGCCGCCACCAGCCGGGCCCTCCCCCAGTGGAGCCGGGCACCGCCCCGCTCTCACCTGGATCCTGCCGCTGCCGCCGGGGGAGCGGGGGAAGAAGGAGAAGGCGGAGGCGTCTCCGGGCAGTCCCAGCCAGCGGCGAGATCGCGCCGCCCCGCCCGGCGCTCCCTGGGCTCCTCCCCGCCGGGACGCCCCGGGAGGCGAGGGGGGCGGTGGGCCGGGCTGTGCCGGGCCGGGCGCGGGGGGGACACGGCTGCGTTCTGTCCCTCGGGGGCACACGGAGCGACCTGGGAGCCGCGGCAGGAAAGCGAGGTAGCTTTCCCGGGAGAGGCGGCCGGGATCACGCCGCTCTCTGAGGAAGAGGTAGCAGGAGCCCGGCGTTGGGGCTGTGGAGCCCGGCTGGCAGCGCCCTGAGCCTCTGCAGGCCAGACGAGTTCCCTCTGTGTCACACGGTCCCAGCGCCGCTCTCCGCAGCAAGTGTCCCGGGTGGGATAACCCCCCCCGGCAGGAGAGATGCTCGATGTACGAAACAGAAAAGAGGGTATGAAACAGGAGATTTTCGGGGAAACGGCAGTGCCGGTATCATCTGACACCAGTGAGGTCTTAAAACTGAAGTCCTGGTTGGAGTGCGGGGCTAAAATGAGCCGGAAAGGGTTAAGTAAAATCCGAAAAAGGAGAAGCTGCAGTAAGTGCCCTGCGCTGTGATCAGGAGGGGCAGGAACGCAGTTCCGCCGCTGAGAGGTATCCCCGGGGGACAGCACTCCATTAGCTGCCCGCTGAGGGGCTGGTAGAGGATGGGGGTTTAATCTGCGGTGTCTGGTAACTTGCAAGGTGACAGTATATGTGAGAGCAAAGACTTAAACCCGTTCATGTTGCTTTAGATCATTGTAATAATACTGAGGAATAAAGATAGGAATGCAGACAAGTTGTGAGTAGGTTGTTGTTATAAGGGTGAATGTGTTTGCTTGGGAAATAAAAAGTTTGTCAGCTGTAAGATACCAAGATATATACCAGCTTCCACTCGGCTTTGGACAAATAGGCTTGTAAAAGCAGGTTGGTGTCTTTTTCCTATGAGAAACACACTTAAGCAGCATAGCTGATGAGGCCTGGTTGCTTAGGGAGTGATGTTCCTTCTCCCTGTTTACTTCCACTGAATCTTCTGCATCTCTTCCTACTGCCAAAGTCACCTCTAGTTTTTACCAAACGCGTCTGTGCTGGGCTGACATCCATGTACAGAGCCACCAGTCAAGAGATGCGTCATTACTCTTTCCAAATTAGTAAGAGACTCAAGTAAAACTGTAAAATTAGTGGTGACATTAGTGGAGAGACTAATGGGGTGCCTCTTCTACTCTGAATTCTCATGAAATTTCAAAGAATCCAGTGTCTTTGAGATTTGTATCACAATTGCCCTCTTGACTTGTGAAACTGGCGAAGGCTTCAAAATTTGTGAGGAGCATTTGGTGACAGGCAAAAGGACAGAATAGCAAAATAGTCAGATAAGCCCCACATTGTTTTGGGTTGATTCCAGGCTAAAACTGGACCATGTATGACTCATGTTAGTTTGTTGTCCACTATAAAACATGTTATATTATAGTTAGACACATGTGTGGAAACTAAATTATTGTGTGAAATAAAACATATCACTCATAGCAATTAGTTTTGCATTTAAAACACTTGAATCTCAGTAATTATGAGTGGGAATTTTTTATCCAACAAGGATGTATCTAACAGGGTGTCACAGGCTGGTGAAAAAGTAGGTGTTGTTGTCTATACATCATCCGTACACCATCTGTGCTGTGCATTAGCTGCCAGGCAGCACAGAGCCATTAGGGGAGAGTAGGGTAATAGACCTCCACCTGCCTTTTAGTGCTCTCGGTATTCTGCAGTGCAAGCTCTTAAATGTCAATGTCAGAGCATTCAGAGTGAGGAGGTAACTGTTTTCTGTACCATCAGCTTCTTCACTGCTTCAGCCTGCCCTAAAATCTCATCGTTGATGTTCTGTAGGAAAACTGTGTGATAAATACATATACACTGAGAATCCCCTACTGTCGGTTGACATTTTCTGTTCTTTTTCCTGATTAACCAGCTTTATTGTGTTCCTCATTGCATCCCTCTACTCCGCACGAGGTCAGTTGTTTGGTCTGGAGGCATCTCATCTACGCAGACCGGTATCTTGGGGATTATTTTATGAGAAAAATCAGCATCTTCACTCTAGATTTTGACCTTTATAATAATTCATTAATGAAGATAAGTTATGATGAGCAGAAACTTAAGGGTGTTCTGAGGAGATACAGGAAAAGCAGTGTCAGTACCTTGAACACCTGCAATGTCTTATAGGTTAAGACTAAACTCTTAGAAGGCATCTTGAAATTTTGTAGGGGTGTAACATTGCATGAGAACCCCAATTAAATCTCTACACGCAACTTTCAAACACCACTGGGAACCAAGAATTTAAAGGTTGTATACACAATATTCATCTCCTAGAGGGCAAGAAATTAAATCTTGTCTGATTCCCTAGACTACACTAACCAATGCAGCTGAGCCACTACAAGACTGATGGGGAGTGTGTGTGCTGGGACAAAATTTCTGCCATTCAAGGGAAAAAAAAGGAACAGAGTGAAAATTGTGACTTAAAAAGGATTGAGAGAGCCCCTTTTTCTTCAGGGTAGCTAGATTTTGTAATTATATTTAATTAGGATAGTTCTTACAAAATCTGGTTTTCTAATGTTTGTAGAAATCAGTTTTGAGAACCAATGACTTCCTATAGAAAGGAAGTCCTTTTGGGTGTAGAAGGAGGGGGCTATGACAACATAATGCTTTATTTATCTATTACTCTTTGAAATACTTGACTTCATTAAAAGAAGCTGAAACCCATGATGTCCTATGTCCCTGTGTCCCATATTTGACAAACACTAGAAGTAGACAAAAATAAGGAGTTGACAGTCAAGTTGTGATGTGTTTGACAGTGACTGGAAAAGGGCCAGCATTAATTATGTGTCAACTGAGTGCCATCCCCCTACCCCCCAATATTTTCTCACCAATAATGTTTTAAAAGATTTCAGCAGCATATAGCTGATAGGAAGAGGAGACTGCTTTGGGAAGAGATTGGAATGATAGGGAGCATGGAGACAGGCAAGCTGAGAAAAGGCTGTGTGGGGGAAGAAAAGGAATAAAAATGTGTTGAAGGGGAAGCAAGGAAGGAAGTTGAAGAAGAAGGTACTGTGGGGGTATACTGGGAAAAATATTGGTTTGCTGAATGTGAGGGCCAGTATTAAAGGGATGAAATGGAAAGCTGAAGGACATTGTAAAGGAGACAAGCTGATGTGGAGGAAATATTGAACTGGAATCTGTGCAAGAAAGGCCACTGCATGGAAGAGGAAGGAAATGGACTATATCTGAACTCTTTGGGCCTTATTTTCTATAATTTATATAATAATAATGGTAGCTCTTCATAATAGTAAATAACAATACTTAAGTCCCTTGCAAGCAAATTAGAATACCTGTGTTCCTACAAGGAGACTAAAGGCTGAATTTCCAGCCTGAAATGATTACTCACGAGGTGTGCATGCTGGCTGCAGGGCTGAGAGCTGGGCTGTCACTTGATGAAGTGGCCTGCACACTTATAAAGATCATGTGTTTTGTCTGGAAGCTCTCTACAGCTCACTATATTTTAGAGTAGGAAGCTGAATTTTTTTACCATTTGATCTCTGCATCATTTGTCTTTAAAACTGCCTGTTTTGATGACTTAACAGATATTTGGAAGCCACACATAACAGAAATTTTATAGCACAACTTTTAATGAGACAGAATTTTGTACACTGACACAGAGTGATACACAAGGGCGATTTGGATTCGTTTGGTTTCTTCATTTTGCAGTTTCCAAGGAAACGAGGAAACAGGCTTGAAATGAATGTCTGGAAAAATCATTCAGAGTTGCAAATGATAATTTACTTGTTTGATTATATTAATAACAAATAGTTTTCCTAGTTTGGGCCTTTTCATACACCTGAGAACAGAATATTGTCACAGTGTCTTTTGGAAGAGAGAGCAATGATCCGAGCAGCTAACATGACTTTCTTTACCCAACTTTTCTGCTTCTTCTCATTTCTTCAGTTAATGACCTATCAACAATGAAGGACAGGGGAATCTTTCAGAAAATTTCAAACTGATCAAATTTGAATTATTCAATATGATGACAGGGGAAAGGCATTAAGCACTTTTCTGCTTGACACTTCCCTGCTTTTTTTAAGTATACAGGGAACAAGTGTTCCTCAGGTGTTTCATTACACTTTAGTCAACTCTTTTTGCTCAGTTATTACAAATTCTGTTAAATATGTGATTTTGCAAATTCATTTTCCTATGTTAACAAATGCTACAGTAGCAGAGAGATAAAAGAGGAAGTTGTTAGTGCTAAGAGCTGACACTTCCTTTGTCTCCTGATATTGAGAACTATTTTTAAGTGAAATGTAAGTATCTACAATTACATCATTTTATACTAAGCAGAGCTTGTCCATTTTTTTTAATTTAGATTCAAGAAAATCCTGCTTTCATTCACTGAACACCAGGATCACAGGAATGCATTCTTAAATACTCTCTTAGTTGTTTCCAATATCTGGAACAGATCTTACCTTTTAAAAATTTGTATTTCTTTGCAGAGTCCTTAGTCCAGAAGTGACTTATTCCAACAATGAGATTTCAGGCAGGACTCTGGCAACTACTGACTCCTCATGAGATCTGTGAACTGAGCTCTGCCAGTTTGTGTTAGTTGGGGTAAAAGTGGACAGAATGAATGGGAGATGATGGTGGAGCTACTTTGGCATCTGTCAGAAGTGAAGAGGGGAGTATGCTCAGTGACTTCAAAACACCAGCTGCAAAACATGCCACATGGAGATTCGTCCTTGGGGAATAATGGAGGAAATTCATTTTGAAATTTAATCTTATTATGGAGAGAGGCACTGTCTTGAGCTACTTGCATTCACCATCCTTCAGATGCCTACACACCCTTCAGATGCCTTCCTCAAACTGCTTACTGTGCACTTGCATCTAATTATACTGATTTTTCTGGCAGGGGAACCAAAAGGTAGAAATTGGTTGCCAAAGTCTGAATAGATGAGACTGTAATTGCTTGTCCCCCCTAAAGAACTCAAGCATTCAGTGCAGTTCTCTGTGGCTGCTTGCCTTTCTTTGTGATTTTTACTAGTGCAAAGTGCGTGCAAAACTGTGATGATTTATGATACTTTGCACAAGTGACTTCTCTAATAGCATGATTTATTTGTGAATAGGGTCATAGCTGATTGGGAAGTAACGGGAACTACAATACTAGACCAAGCACTGAAATGATTTTCCCTACATTAGAATATTTGACAAATCATAAGGAAGAAGATGTTACTCACTAAATATATACTACACCAGCTTCATCTGTATGCTGCTTCCCTGATCTGCACTGGTGAATGACATAGCTGTGCCTTGAACAAGACATATAGGAATCTAACTTTTAGTCTGCTTGACTGGATTTGTGTGTAGCAGCATGGCCAAGATAATGACACACAAATGCAGCACGTTTTCACCTATTAAGATTTTTGTGACAATGGAGATCCTAATTTTAGACTTCTCATGCTCACCTGTCAAGAGTGGTAATAAGCTTAGAATGTGCTAACACATGGGCTCTTTGAAACTCATAGAAACAAATGCTGTCTCTGACTGTTACTGTGTCTCATATCAAATGTTCTGCTGTCTCAGTAGTGCGAGTGCTGGCTGGATATTACTGCATAATGAGTCAAATAGCAAATAAGAGACCTTTTTGACTTACATTTCACAGCATTTGCTGCTTGTTTTTCGGAGATGTTACATCCATTGAAACAAAATTTTTCTAAAATGGGAGGTGAGACCTTCTTAATGAATTAAAGACCTTAATAAAAAATACAGGACTGAGGTGACATGATGAGGTATGAGCTACTTGAGGAAGAGTAGCTCATACCTGTATCTGTGTGCTGCTCATGTAAAACTAGTTCCCTTTGCTGCCTGAAACATCATTACCTTTCTGGAAACTCTAGAAAGAAAATAGGATATAATTAGACCCTGCTTTCATGTCTGTGCTTTTTTTTTTTTTTTTTTTAAATTAAGAATGGTGAAACTGTTTTGCCAATGTACTAAGCAGTGAAGGAATAAACAGGAGAGGCTTTTCACCTGAGGGCAAAACACTTATCCCAATAAATCAGTTGGTCAAATAGGTGGAAGTTGGAAAAGTATCTTGAGATGGGCAGGCTTCACCCCTAGACCCTGATGTCTTTGAAATACATTGGTTGCATATTTCATGGGCACTTGCATGTATACAGCTGTGTATATTTTCAGCCTTTTTCTCTAACTATGCTGGTGGTGAGCTGTAGTAACACAAAGCACCAGATCACCTGCACCAGATCCTACTTTGCTCGTCGGAGTCCTGTGGGCTAGAAGGAAGATGAAGGTCTAACATGCTCTGCTTCAGCAGCTGCTGTAGCTTTTTTTTGTTATTGATCTGGGTGAAAATCAATTCTACAACCTAGGGATACCTACAGCCTCCTGTTCCTCTACGTCCCTCTGGTGTAAAAGATTTACTTCTCTGCAAAGTACCTTTTGGTATAAAACAGATAGCAATGAATCTCACCTTTGCCAAGTATAAGCTAGTGATTGTAAGTGCAAGGATGAAGCACTACAATCAACAGGCAGTTTTTTAACCTTTATGAGCAGGTAAAGATGGACAGGAGTGCATATGCTTCCTTGGAAATTGTCACAAATTCCCATTTCTTCCTCAGACTGAAACGTGCAGAATAATTTTCTAGGCTGTCTTTCTGATGTCATCTAATTCTATACCTGAAGTCACCAACTGATGCACAGGGCTGTAATAATCTCATCTTCCCTGTTGCTTATGCTTATTTCGCATAAATGCTCTGTGTGTCACCATCCTAAATTAAAACTGGTTATTATCAAAGGCTCTATTTTCTTATGCAATGTAATCTTTGTAATAGGAGTCCTAGTTTTTAGGGCTATTGGCAGAAAATATAAATCTAAAACTCATGAGTGTGCTTAGATAGACTAAAAAGGTTGAGTTTTTAAACAAGGAGTTAGGGCAGCATCCTTTATAGAGTGTTTTTGTGGGATAGAATTAGTGCTTAACAATAGCTACCTTTTTCATTCCAGATCCTCCTAAAGAAGAATTTTAAGTAGTTCTTAACTGCATGATAGACACTCTGGGTGGGATTCAGCTGCTTCAGCATAGACATCTTTGAGATGTCAGCATAGACACCCCTTTGAGAAGCCCTGTGGCAGTCAAGATGTCTGTGTGGGGTTGGCAGATATAGGTGGGGACCTGTGAAGGTGCCTTTTCTCCCAGAGACCATACCTTGCCTTCTCAAATGGCACTAGACACCTGTGTTTAGACATCTAGATGTCTAGATCTTAGAATTTCCATCTTCCTGACAAGGACTTGCTTGGAAGAATTCCCCACGTACACATTACCAGGCTTTAGAAGTCCTAATGCTCATTTGAGGTTTAACTTCAGTGGGAGATTGGCAGAGCTAATACAAAAGAAGTGGAGCTGCATAGCTGGGCATTGAGGAGGGGCAGGGAAGCAACAAGGGCAAGACATTCCACTTTGGTAAATTCATGATAACGTCAGCTGCTTGTGTAACCACAACCAGAATTCAAAACTGGAATTCACAACCAGGAAATGGGGGTATCACTGTTACCCTTAGCTCATGGCCAAAATAGGTGCTGAGCCATGGATTTAGCAAGCGGTTAATATGGATCTGTACAGAATCACATTGCCTAAAGGAGCCAGGGAAGGTATATAATTAATCAGGTGGTCGCTGCTGGATTAATAAAGTCATGAGGTACTGATTCCTGTGCCAGCCCAATTATTTGTCATACTGCTTTCTGCCCGAGTTTGTTTGCATTTACCTGTCAGTTGGCTTCTGTATATATTGCCAGGTGCCAGCCTTGTTGCATAATGTGACTTTTTGATGAGATTTGTTCAAGTTATTGCTACCAAAAAGTCGAGACTAGCACATTGAACAACTGAAGGGATATTTCACAGCTTGGATTGAAAATAAGAATATAGTTTTTCTGTACACAAAACACTTGCTTTTTAGAGCTGAAGACTGCACACAAAAATCATACAGCCCAATAGTTCTGGGCACTGAAAATCTTTGGAATAGGTATGATGCTTTGAGTTGATTGGTAATTAAGAGATATACTGCTCTGTGTTATTCATAAGTCTTCCTAATTGCAGGATAAACTTAGGCAAATACATTTCATGGCGTAATGGTGGTGGCATTATAAAAATCCTACTTTGTATGCATTCTGAGAGCAAGGGCTGTGTCTGAAAGTTCCAAACATGATATTGTCAACTTAGTGCTCTCAGGAAAATCAAGGACATGTCCATTTAAAGTCATACTGGTTTCAACCTCTGGTGCCAGAAAGTCTGAATAGTTCGAAGTTGAACCCCAGATAGCTAAAGTTACTAGTGTGGGGGGTTTTTATACCCCAGAATACTAAGACTGAAAGAGCTAGATTGTCGGCTGTTCACTGGGAACACTATAACTTTAAGCATATTAATAGTTTAAGTATTAATTACACAATTTTTTGAAATCCATTTTATTTCTTCTCAATTTCCACTTTCTGAAACCATGAACAACATTTCTTTGAGATACCAAGATATATCTCAAAATGTACTGACCCAGTTCTGAGTCCATTTTTCTAAAGAACTTACCCACCCCCAATGACTGAGGACATGGGTTTTGAAACAAGATTTTAAAAATAGCCTAGATTAATTTTTTAATGAATTTGGAGGAGGTTAACTGATTGCTCATGATGGCTCCACAAATAATTCCACAATTTCTCAAAAGCTGAATATAATTTAAGTAAAATGAAAAACTACCACACACTTGCTAAATTGACACATAAAAATAATGTCATAAGATGTTGTTTTGAATGGAAGATAGATAATATGTGTCCTGGTTTTGGCTGGGGTAGGGATAATTTTCTTCATAGGACCTGGTATGGGATTATGTTTTGGATTTGTGCTGGACATGGTGTTGATAACATGGGAATGTTTTTGTTATTGCAGAGTGGTGCGTGCACGTCATCAAGGCCTTTTCTGCTCCTCACCCACCCCACCAGTGATAAACTGGTTAGGGGGGCGCCCAAGGAGTTGGGCGGAGTCACAACAGGACAGCTGACTCCAGCTGACCAAAGGGATGTCCCATATCATGTGGTATCATGCTCAGCATTTGAAGGTGGGGGAAGAAGGAAGGAAGCAGGGTACATTTGGAGTGATGGCGTTTGTCTTCCCAAGCCACTGCTATATGTGATGGAACCTGACTTTCCTGGAGATGACTGAACACCTGCCTGCCCATGGGAAGCAGTGAATTAATTCCTTGTTTTGTTTTGTTTGTGTGTATGGCTCTTGCTTTACCTGTTAATCTGTCTTTATCTCAACCCACAAGTTTTCTCACTTTTACTTTTCTGATTCCCTCCCCCTTCCCACTGGTGGGGAAGTTTTTGAGACTTGCTTTAAATCTTTTGATCACTTTTATTTTAAGCCTTCTGAGCTGAACTGTGTATTTAATGATTTGGGCTTTATTAGAAGACTAGGAGTATATACCTGCCTTTTAGAAGGTTCTGGTAGCTGTGTTTTTGTTAGAAAATGTAATTAAGATTGTTGGTACTACAATACATATTTGCTTTCTAACAGATATTGTCAATAAAACCTCATACTTTATAAAAACTTCCTGTTTACTGTTTTACAATTATAATCTCAAAATATTAATACTGAAAGAGAACTTATTTTTATGTGGCTGCTTATTTACTATTTGCATTTCACTAGGTTTACATGATGAAACATAATGTTTTCCAGTCTGTTTCCAAGGATCTTGTATGAATACTCAGATTTAATTTTGATCTACCAGATGAATATTTGAATTTAAAAAATGGCTTTCAGATATACAAGGAGTAAAATGTAGGAAGTATGAAATTTTTGTAGTATTTTTTGTTAAATACATCTCTTCTTTCCTCATGCCTTTTAAGTTATTTGTTAGCAATGTTTTAATGGGAAGAGAGGCTTTTACCTGTGGCTCTCCTTTCTCCCTTACTTACAAATAGTAGAGCAACTATTGAAACTTCTGTTAGTGCAGCTTCAAGAAGCATTACCCAAATCTCCACCTGTGGTCTCATGACCTGTTTTAGCTGATTTAAAATTGTCAGCCACTAAAAGTGGCACCACTCTTTCCCTGGACACTGGTTGCTGATTCCTGACCTCTCCCGTGAAGCAATGCTGTTTTTCCTCTGTTTATTCAGTGAGCTGAATAAGGGTAGTGAAATGGCTGAGAGGCAGCCCTGCAAGAAAACCTGGCTTAGCACCAGGCTAGGATGGGAGCAAGAAGAGAAAACAGCATTTCAGCACAGAGTAGTTGAGACATGGTGCAGGAAGCACCTTGGCCAAAGTTACTCCTCCAAGACACGTTTTTGTGATGGCACAGCCCATCTTCTGCAGCTGTGCACTGATGACACGATCTGACTCTGTGTGGGTGACAAAGGGTCAGTAAAACTGTTCCAGCAAATCATGGTGACAGAACTCCAGCGCTTACAGAGCTGGAGATGAACTTGTCAGGCAGTGGACCTTGATTCTTTAGCATCTTTCCTGTGTGCCCAAAGCTGATTTACACAAGTGGTATTAAAAGACTCCAGAAAATCAGAGCAGAGGAGTTTTATAACCCTAAAGAAGACTGCAAAATTCTTTGTAGGTATGAATAAATGGAGATGCATTTGGTGCATGATCTCAGTGCCTTTGTTTGAATACTTCTGTGCTGGGATAACACTTCTCTCATGCTGAGTGGAGCTGATTGTAGAGAGCTGAGAGGTAGTTTTATGACAGTGAGCAATAGGAGGAGATTTCTTTTTTTTTCTGCTTTCTTTCCCAAGGTGCACAACTGATTCAAAGAGGGGAAATGAAATGTGAGAGAGATTTCAGTTAAAATACTTCTGCTATGTGTCAACAAGAGTCATACTTTTGCATCTGTGTCTCTTTTGGGTTTCTCATAGAGTCTCACAGGTCCTACCTCATCCTACTCACCTGGAAAACTATATCTCATCAAGGATCACCCAAGATTGAAAAGCTACACTGAGGGACTCCTTCCTTTTGAATAAGTATTTTGTAACAAAAGTGTCAGAGAACATTTGTGTGATCTGGAAAAAGGGCACTTTACTTTGACGCAACCCCCTCATTGGCTGTTAGAGTGGAAAGAGAGTTGGATTCTGAGTGGTTATATATGGGTGATTTGTAAGACATGATATTAATGCTTTTGCCACCACAACAAATACTGATAAGTGCAGCATTCAATAACTCTACAATAGTACTCAAATTATATACTGTTTCATCTATATATGTAAGTTTTAAAATAACTGCCTGCATAAACTTAGTTTCTTCTTGTCTCTTGGTGATTTTTGTATTTCAAATGCCTTCAATGGTTTAGGTTTAATACTGCTTGTGTTGAAAAGCGAGACAGCAAGCAGTTCCTGGGTAGCTGGATCTTTTCTGGCCAGCACAATCCTGTGGGGAGAGGTCAGATGTAGCAAAGCTACCTTGAACCCTGGAGGTCCGTAGGGATGTCATGCTGTGGTCACAGATCAGTTTCCCTTTGAATAGGTACAGTGTGAACTCTCCTTGCTGTTTGACCAACTGCTGCTGATTGATGTAAAAACATTAAAGCTTTACAGGTTGTGTCTGCAGTCTTATTATATTGCTTATGCCACTTCCTTAATGAAGAAATTTCCTTCCTCTCCCCTTTGCCTAGTAGCCCTTGGATAACACTTGGACATGCTCCCAAAGCATGGGGAAATGCCTGATTCTAAAATTGTGACTGGTGTCAGTTTTGGTGGCATGATTCCTTGGTTGTTCTATGCATCTGACATCTGGTGCTTTGTCCAGTGCCTGAAGCTGTTTGAAGCACCCAGCTCTCCTCTTTTCCATGGGTATGTCACATGAGGACTGCTGGGGTCAATGTGGATGCTGAGACACTGCAGCAGGAGCAGCTCATTACTTGGAACTGTATGAGGGCATCCCGGGATGTAATGGGGAAAATATGAGTTGGGACCAAGGTCAGCAGTGATCTGGATATTACAAACCCTGGTGGCATTTTTTTAGTACCAAAGGGTCTCTGAAGGAGTATATGGTGGATTTGCTCAGGGTAGTTGATGTGGAGGTGCTTGAAACAGCCTTAGAGGTGTGGGCTCTGGGAGTGTATACGAGACATTAACTGTTAAGTGGAAATAAAATCCAAGGACTGCTCTTATCTTTAATAATATCGAGAAGGCCAAAATATCTCTAGTAAAAGTGAACTCCTCTCTTGAGATACCTTCTCCCTTGCAACGAAAGTCTCCCACATATTAGAGAAGTGATTAAAGAGCTAAAGAGATGCCATGAACATCTTGTTAATTCCTTTGTGCTGTGCTGCTTGGTGAACCTTTACAAATGAGATTATTTACTCTCCAATTCCTCCATTGTCATTCCCTCGCCCCCATCTATGTGCGGTAGCAGAAACAAAGGAAAAGTAACTAAAATGTCAGCTCCTGAAAAGCAGCATTTCATTCAGTTACATGATGTTATTATCAGTGCACACAAAACAGAGATGAAAAATGATACAGGAATAAAATGCAGACGGAGAAAAGACAGCAAATGGCAGGGAGCATAAAAAAAAGGATAAAAAACCTTGAAAAAGTAGAGCATCTTCCTTCTTCACATTGATCTCTAGTTTTCTGGCTTGGCTTGCAGTAAGATTATGAAATAGTGCCAAGCATTACAATTACACTGTGCTTCGGGAAGTGCAGGATTGATTCCAATCCCTAAAACTCTGATTTTAGGTGCAGGCAAAATTCCCAGAACATTTTTGGGGGTTCCTATCTTTTTCAAGGAAAGAGGGGTGTTGTGTAGGAGATACTTGCATTACCTGCTCCTTTGGTTTTATTAATGAGATTCAAATTTTAAAGAAAGACATTAGATTAAAAATTAATTTTCAGCTAGTGTGCCCACCCAGCATTGTAGTATTTTATCTTATATGCAATGGATATTTCAGTGATTGGGTTTTGTACATTTTTAGGCTACAGAACAGATAACATTGAAATACTGCTCACATCAGTGAACGAACTATCTTGTTTGACCTTTCAGAAAGTGTTGATATTGATTTCTAATGAGTAGAATAATAAAAGATATTAGCCCAAGCCATAAAGATGTTTTGCTTCAGCCTTTTTTTAGAATTAAGAGACTTTCTTTTGAAACACAATTTATTTAAGGCATCTGTGTGCTTGAATGCAGAGATGATGTTCAACATTCAGTCCACTATCACCACCATCTATCATACTGAAATACTTTTTATAGATTTATGCAGATAGGAAGGTGTCTAACTTCACTTGCTGTTCCATTATTCATGTGTTGTCCTGAGATTACCTTTGTTGATATTACAGTGTGCCTCCTGAGCAACCTTTGTTCAGAGTAGGAAAACCAAGTGTGTTCATCCTGGACAAACAATGAATAATGCACAGTATTTTAGAACTATCCTAAGGGCACATATTTATTGTAAAACACTAAACATTGAAAATACTGAATAATATGGGTTTCTACAAGAGTTTTAAAATACCTGTTTTAAAATATCTCATCCTCTGGACAGTTTAGGATCACTGCAGCTAGTCCTGTCTGATCCATTTTACCTTTCCTTTCACGTAGGGAGATAATATAAAAGATTACCTTTTAAAAGATCTGTCTTTTTGTTAGATCATCTCCTGTTAGGATTTCTAAGGCTGAAGTGTTTTTTGTTCAGTTGTTCACTGATAAAAGGTACAATGGAATGTTCTCTGCTGCCATCAGGCTGTTAATGACCTTAAAAAACTTCCCTGCATTGCAGACAATTGAACTGCACTTGGGATTGTCACTGTTGACCTTCAGTTCCTGCCCCTGTGTTTCATCTGCAATTGATCACGTACTAGTTCTGAAGGACAAGAAATTATTTTATTCATAATTATGTTCTGTCAAAAAATTATGTTGTAAAGCCAAATTAGGGTTTTTATATTTTCTTGTTAAACAGACCCCAATAACAACAGAGCACAAATGTTTACCATGGTATAAAGGCAACTCTCCTTTTAGTTCTTTATGGTAGCAATTATCTGAACAATATTTGTTCAGGTGCAGCTGTTTGTTCTGGTCTTCTTTTCTTTTATTTTGATTAAAAATTAGGCAAGTAGCCATGGAAATGTTTATAAAGAATTACAGCCATTAGAGGCAAGAAAAAACCTCACAAATGTTTTTAAGACCCCCAATATTTTATATACTAGGAAGCTTTGTAACATCATGTGAGGGAACATTCCTGAGGACTGAAAGAAAGAAAATGTCACTTTCTATATTCAGGGAGGTCAAGAAAGAGGATCCAGGGAACCACACATCATTCAACTTCACCTTGCTACTTGAAAAGGTAATGGAAAAAATAATCCTATAAACCATTTCCAAACATCTATGAAGGACAAATAGATGACTGGGAACAGTGAGCATGTTTTTGTGAAAGGAAAATCATACTTGACCAATTCGATAACCTTCTACAATGACGTGACTGCCTTGGTGGACGAAGGGAAAGTAGTGGATGCTGTTTATCTCAACTTTAGTAAGTCTTTTGACACCGTCTCTCATAACATTCCATAGACAACCTGATGAAATAAGAACAGTCTGTATGGACAGTAAGGTGGACTTAAAACTGAACTGCCCAGAGGCTGAGAGGCAAACAGGCCAGCTGGAGGCCAGGCACTAGGGAAGTACTCTAGTGGTTGATACTGGATTCAACACTGTTTAACATCTTCATTAATGACCTGGGCAGTGGGACAGAGTTTGCAGAGGATGTAGAACAGATAGGAGTGGTTGATGCACCAGTTGGTTGTATTGCCATTCAGGGGGATTTTAACAGGCTGGAGAGGTGGGCTAACAGGGATTTCGCTAGGTTCAACACAGGGAAAAGCCAAGCCTTACACCTGTGGAGGAATGATGCCATGTACCAGTATACACTGGGGACCCACCAGCTGGAAGACAACTCTGAAGGACTTGGGGGTCCTGATGGAGAACAAATAGGTCATGAGCCTGCAATGTGCCTTTGTGGTAAAAAAGACCGAAGCCTCCTGGGCTGTGTTAGGAAGAGTGTTTCCACAAGGTCAGAGGAGGTGATGATTCCTCTCTGCTCAGCCCTGGTAAGACTCATCTGGAGTGCTAGGTCCACATCAGGGCTCTGCAGCAAAGGAGAGATGTACATGCTGAAATGTAAAGGAAGATGTCCATGAAGATCATTCAGAGACTGGAGCATCTGACATACAAGGAGAGGATGAGAGAGCTGAGGCTGTTCATCCTGGAGAAGAGAAGGCTCAGTGCGAATATTACTAACAAAGGAGCAAAGAAGTCAGAGACAGACTTTTCTCTTGTCATGCCCAATGCCAGAACAGGAGACTATGGGCACAAACTTAAATACAGGAAATTCTGTTAAATGTAAACAAAATAAAAATTCTTTACTGTACAGCTATAAAACATTGGAAAAGGCAACCCAGAGATGTTGTGGCATCTTCAGTCCTGGGAGATGATCAAAATCAAGATGGATGTGATCCTGGAAGACCTGCTATAGCTGATCCAGCTTGAATTCAGATATCGGACTAGATGATCTTTAGGGATGCCTTTCAACCTCAGTTTTTCTGTGGTTTTATGATTCTGTGATCCCTGATTCTGTGTATAATTCCTCCTTTTTTGCTTTTTAACAATTTGTCTTTCATTTTTTATATCTTATCAGAGGAGCACAGGGCTATCAAGGTGTACAACTTAGAGAAAAAAGAGTAGCAGTGTTGCAAAGAGTAAATAGATTTTAAGAATTAACAGTGAGACTTAGATGTTTGAGACATTTTAGTCAGAAGAAGCAAAACTTTTTTCTTCTTTCATGTTCATATGCAATTCGATAACTGCAAGTGAAAAAGCAGAAAACACAAATTTGCTTGAATTTGTTTATTTTAATACATTTTATGCTTTAAATATTAATGTGTTGGAACAGATTGCAAATTAATGTGGAAAAGTGTCCTTCTGTCTCATATAAATCAAATTTGGGTGGGCATATAAGGCTGGATAAAGATCAATCTTTTCTTTATACTAAAGTTCAAGTGAAAGAACCACTTTAAGTGAAGTATTTTTCAAAGAGAAGAAAACATGACAAATCTTGTCTACGTTATCCTAGGGAAGTACTCAGAGTGGTGTATTCAAGACCAGTTTCCCAATGTGTTCCCACTATTTATCCAGTGCAATGCACATGGGTTGCTGCAGAGGTGCAGCAGTATGTCAGGAAAGGGTGCAAGGGACAAAATTCCGGTTCAGGGCGGGCAAATGAATTCTGGATGATAGGTAGCTGCCAGCACATCTGTTTCCAGAGGCAACACGTATTTTAGGTGTCAGAGCAGCCTCACTGGGGTTCTGCCTCTGACTTTTGCCCCAGCATGCAACCACACCTTCTACAGTAACAACAGTGGGTCTGCTTTGCTCCTCCCCTGGCATCCCCATGCATCGTGGCAGCGTGGTTGTAACCAAAGTCCTATTATGTCTGAGGAAGGACACTTCCTATAGCACCTACAACAGCCAGAACCTACTTCACCTCCACGACTACAAGCAGATAAACTACTGATATGAACCATCCAGCTGTTCTGCCCCTGGACTCCTGCTCTACTGTCACCAGGCACATGCTGAATGTAGGAGGCTCCAAGGGACCTTGCAGGCCCAGCAGGACAGTGTCTACCAAATTAAGGCACCCAGTGGGTTGGTCAGTACTGGAAAGTAGGTCAACCATGTCACTAACTGAGAGCATCTTCTGATAGCTAAATGAAAATATAGATTTCTTCAGATGGAATCCCATGCTAAAGTGTGTCCTGTGTAAACACTTGGATCAAAACTTCCCAGTTGGGCTCATTGCCACAGTACAATGAACTTATTATTGACTTCCTGCCTTCATGGTGGTTCGAATATATCCATCATATTTCTGAGTCTGGGTGGGCCTGAAGCACATACTCAGTCGCGCCATCTCAGCTGAGAAATGTTAACTCTTCAGGCTCCTCCTTAGTTTCCGTGATTTGCCCACACACTTGGGGGTTTCTCTCCATTTCTGGATCTTCCTCACTTCCAAAACCCTTTGATGACACTTCAGAATGACTTATGAATTAGAACTTCTGAAACAGTTTCTGTATCTTTATGAAATATTAAAACAAAGTAAAAGTTTGCTGAAATTCTTGCTTTATTCTCTTTGTAAGAGCTTGATTCTTCTGTTTATAACAGGTCAGCAGCTCATATGCGACAAAGTCAATATATAGCTAAGGTGGTTATGAAAACATAAGCAATAATGGGGACTTGTTCTTCCTTAAGAGTGCCTCAGTCCCATAAATACTCCCCCAAGCATGTACTTGCCCATGCTGCCCGGATGCCTATGCTTCATAAAACCTGGTGTAATGAAAACTGAATTGACTGCTTTCAAGGGTCGTTCTGAGAGCTTCATTATTTAATTCTTATTTCAGCCTGGGCTCTGTTGCTTACACAGGAAGTTTCACTTGACTTTTAGTACCTTAAAAATATAGTAATAACACTGCTTGGGTCTTGCAGTCCTGAGTAGTGATTTTATGTGCACAAAGAGACGTTCACCACTCTGCAGAGCTCACATACTACTTAAATCTTGCAAGATTAATATAGATTTACACATCGCATAGACTGTTCTGGCCTTCTCCCACCAAGGACTTCCAATCCTGACACAAACACCTCGCCACAAGGATATATCCCGAAATAGGTAGTACAGACCAAATAAGACAAGGTCCTTTCCCTTAATCTGTACATATTATGTGAAGATTATAGCTAGCAAGTGCAGATGAACTGACTCTCCGGGGCAGAGGGATGAATAGCAGACAAGTATTGCTGGTTTTAGCCCTTCTATGCTGTCTGTGCTTCAGTATGCAATACAAATGTACCCTGATAAACGCAACAGTTGTGATTTTCCTTTCTGGGAAGATGGATACAGAGATGATAATGGCCAAAAAGAGTCTACATATGAATCTCAAATAGATAATGCAGCTGTAAGGAAGTTAGGGCCTGTTTCCGGTATCTCACTAAGAAACAACCACTTGTAATTGATAAATAAAAGTTAGTGCTATCTTCAGAAGTTATTTTTTAAAACTCCAAAAAAAGATTAAGAGCTATGGGTGAGAAAATTGTCTTTCCACATGACTGAAGTGGCCAAAGTTATGTAATTTTTGAAAATTGCCTCCTTCAAGTTCAGTGACTGCTTCAAGTTCTCCTTGATGAAGGTAGTTGTGACAGAACAGAAAATAGGGTTCAAGGCACTGTGTATTGGCAGAACAAATATCACTATGCAGGAAGTATCTAGGGGAAAAGGTAAATTACTTTGTATGTCTTGTTGCAGGAATGCTAAGGAAGCAAATGTGTCTTTAAGTAATTTTCACTTTATGTCCTTTGTTTTGCTCTGTGTCACATCATTTTATCTGATTTTGTCTGCAATTATAAGAGAGTATTATTTTTACAAGAAAGGAGGTTGAAGGGGTTGAATTCAACATTGCTCTCTGTGGTTTTCATTGAGTTCACCATCAGTTTTCATGAGAAGGGGAAAAAGCTTTTCAGCAGAGAGTGTTTTTATCTGCTGGAATTTAATAAAAACACTTAACATGAGCTGAAGCCCATTTCTCATTGGGATAGTATTTAATGTAAAGCCAAGTCCCATACTTATTTTTTACATGGCAATTTTCATCAGTAGGTTTCAAAATGCCTTACAAAATCTTCATTATTGTTTTACAGAGGGGAATCTGGTGTTCATTTTTCAGAGAACCATAAGAGCCTCACCATCACGGACCCCATACCAGTCACAGTCATACATCTTTGGGACACCCTTTTGATGACCATGTTTTATTTCTAACAACCTACATGTAATCACTTCTCCTGTGATTATGCAAATGGAATTCAGCACTCCCAAGGAGGCTAAATAGGTTTTGTGATAAAACCATTGACAATTTACTATGTATCTTTAGTGTCTTTCATATTATGGAGGATTACTTACCCAATTTCTACAAACAAAAGGCATCAGTTTTCTAGAGTTATGATGGGAAAGTAGGATGTCTTTATTACTGTGTTATCTGTTACCAGCTGCAAGGTTAGCAGGGCTACATATGACCAGTGCATTGACAGAGAACTGTGACACTGTACATCTCCTCCATGGGCTGGCAGGGGAGAGGGCATGCTGCCCTGTGGGAGCAGGGAAGGCTTCTGGCCACCTCAGAACACCCTGGAAATCTTTGCTGCACTTATTTATGTGTTATTCTGTTGTAGCTTTGTTTTCCCGATTATCAAATTAGCGGATTTGCTCACACATATTGCCATGAGATTTTGCATCTGTAGCAAGGAGAAGCTCTTCCCTGGATGGTCTGATACTCACCTATATACATGAATTGCAGATTTTATGTATGTACTTTAAGGCTCAATTTCTGAATATAGAAAAAGTCAAATATTTTGAGGAATACTTACTCTTCACCAGTGCTTAACTAGAATTCCTCTGGCAGAACTTATTTGGTTTAAACTGAATCTTTAACAGAAGAAATCACACATGCAGAGCATTATTTGGATTTTCCACCTGGAATGAGGAGAGGATTTCAATGACAAAGACAGGATTCCAGCAGATGGCATCAGTGAATACTATTGAAAAAAATATCAGTTGGCAACAGCAACACCCTGTATATGTGACTCCTTAACTCTGATGCCTGAAAAGTGGTTTTTTGAATGGAACAAAACATGCTGACCTGTGAAAACGCGATGATGATGGGGGTCACACTTGTGGGGAAATCAAACAAAAGCTCAAAACAAAGAGCATTGAAATGGTCTTTCCTCTCTTCCCTTTCTCCTGACCATTTCTCTTTTTCATTCTTTTCCTTTATTTTGTTATAATTTTAATGTATGTGTAGTACATAGATACCAATTTTATTTTAGAAACAGCTCCTCGATACATACTGTCACACAGTCTGCTCATATGTCATATATCACGTGTTCCCATCTGTTACACAGCAAGATGTGAATAAGTTGTAAGAAGTAACTATAGAAACAATTAATGCACAGCATGGGTGGGCACGTGATTCCACAGAGATCTGATCTCCTGACTAGAAAAGCTGCAGTAAATCTGGAGCAGAAATCAGCTGCAAAATTCTCACATAGTATGGAAAGAACAATATATTCCTCAGCATTGTGACAAACCGATCTGAGGCATGTGTTCATTTCAGACTGGCTTCCTCAGTTCTGTATAGATATCTGTCCCAAAGTACTGATGGAAAAAAATGTGCAGCACAAGATATGCAACTTGGAAGTTAATTGCACTGTGCTGTGCTGGGGAGCAAGGCTTTTAACTGTGCATTAAGTGGCAACTCCATGAACTGGAGAACTGCAGTAAGTAGCTGAGTGCCATTGAAAGAGCCATTATGTAAAGATCCCAGCACCCGTTTATTGGGTTTGTGTGGCAAGGTTTTGAAAGTGGAGGGGCTACAAGGGTAGGAGAGATTCCCATACAACCCATGGGGAACACCATGGTGAGGCAGGCTGTCCACCTGCAGCCCATGGAGGTCCATGGTGGAGTAGATATCCGCTGCAACCCGCTGTGACCCACCTCTTGCCACAGCAGGTGGATGCCTGAAGGAGGCTGTGACCCCGTGAGAAGCCTGTACTAGAGCAGGCTCCTGGCAGGACCTGTGGCCCTATGGAAAGAAGAGCCCACACTGGAGCAGGTCTGCTGGCAGGACTTATGACCCTGTGGGGACCCATGATGGAGCAGTCTGTTCCTGAAGGACTGCACCCCATGGAAGGGATCCAGGCTAGAGTAGATTGTGAAGAACTGCAGCCCATGGGAATGACTCAGATAGGAGAAGTTCATGGAGGACTGTCTCCTGTGGGAGGAAGCTCACACTGGAGCAGGGGAGGAGTGTGAAGTGTCCTTCCTCTTAGGAAGAAGCAGTGGCAGAGCCAATGTGTGATGAACTGACCACAAGCCCCATTCTCTGTCCCCCTGAGCCACTAGGGGAGGAGGAGGGAGAGAAAACTGGGAGTAAAGTTGAGCCTAGAAAAAAGGAAGGGGTCAGAGGAAGGTGTTTTTCTAAGATTTGGTTTATTTCTCATTATTTTATTCTGATTTGATTGGTAATAAATTCAGCTAATTTTCCAAGTCAAGCCTGTTTTGCCCGTGGTAGTAATTGCTGACTGATCTCTCCCTGTCCTTTTCTCTACCCACGAGCCTTTCATTTTCTTTCCCCTGCCCAGCTGAGAGGGGAAGGATAGAGCAACTTTGACATGCACCTGATGTCCAGCCAGGGTCAGCCCACCACAACCTGAAAATAGGCTCTTCTTGATCAGAAATATGGATTGAAACAAAGAACCCAACAATCCATACAGATGTAAGAATGACTACAGTCTCTTGCTTTCCAGGATGGATATTACTGAAGGAAAAGACAATCACAGAATACTTTTCCAAGGTCAGATATGTCAACAATAGGACTGACACCTCTGTAGATAGCACGGCAATGAACCCCATGATATGGCATAGTAAACTTTCAACCCACAACATAATTTTTATATTGTCAGTGTTTTTTAATATCCAAAACTACATAAGCACGTATTGCTAGTGGTTAAACATAAGCCAATGTCACTGACAATTACACCAGTAATGCAATTAGATGCAAGGAGCTGGAAGAGAAGAAATTTTAACAAAAAAATTCCTAGTGCACATAAGGGACATATATTGTGACACATATTAAATCAAAGGAGGCTTTACTTAGACATTTGTTTGCAGCCCGTGTCCTTTCAGTCCCCAGCAACAATGCTGCTGAAAATGGCCACAATCACAAGTGATTTCCTTCACGTCACTGTAATATGCCCTAGTCAGAGCTGGTATATGTTTTTGTTTTTACAAACCTTGTAAGGACTTTGCTTTACTCCTCTTCATTTGTTATGAATGTGCACATGAGTGTTCTTTATGCTAAAGTGCTTCAAAACTAGAGTATTTTTGCTGTCCCTGGCTGAAGGATTTTACTTGCCTTAACAGATTGTGGAATGCCTGTGGAATGACTTAAATTTGGTAATGAAGATTATCACATCTTATATGTTAGAGTTTCTTGATCATTATTCAAAGAAATAGTTGCCTGCTTCAGTGGCTCTCATAATGATTGCTTGTGGGATAGGACATAAAGGCTCTAATACAGGAAAGTCTGCAAGAGCAGATTTGTTTTGAAATGTATGCTTACATGACTATGAAATGTATGAACAATGATATGTCAGATTTTGCATGTTTATCTGGTCTTATTGATTGTATCCACCATCTGCTGGTAAATAAGTGGACAGCAGCTGACTTAAATTTTATTTTTCAAGAGACAGGAAAGAGTGGAGTAAAGAGTGTAATATGAGTTCTCTAGCAATAAAGTAAGAAAGATAATGCTTGAAAAAGTTAGTTGAAGACAATGACTACATTCATGATGTAAAATAAGCAAATGTAAGTGTTTAAGTGTGATTCTAGACAAAAGAGCAAAATCAGAAGGAAAAACTAAGTTTAAAGATTTCTCACCAAGAAGGACATTTTAACTATTCAGAGAGGCAAGAAATTTACTTTGAGTAAATATCCTGGCTGGCATTATCAGTGCCTGGCTGGCAGGCACAGATGCCTGGCTGGCATCAGTGAAAGCGTGACACTGCTAAAGCCCTTTGCCTTCAGCTCAGGGATTGTAGTTCAGAGTCACCTGGTGTCACTGGCCTGTAGCTGTGGTATACTGTGAAGGAAAAGGGCCTGCTTTATGACAGCTAATTAAGATGTCTATGCAGCACACATTCTATCTTCTCTATGAACATATTCATGTCAAAAATATGATCACTTCTCTGTTTCTTGACTAACTTCCCAATTTTAGGTGCACATGAATGAGGTATTCTACTTCTTCCTGCTAACTTTAAGGATACAGTAATGCCCAAGTAAGCAAAAAATGTTATTTATTCTGCTTCAGCCAGAAAAAAAACCCAATGTGATATCTAGAAATGAGGGAACAAAATGAGGAGCATGTTTCCTTTCTCTGTTTAATATAGTGAAATAGTTAATCTATTTTTTTAGAAATTAATATAAAAAGCAACACCCTGGGATGGTTTGGGGCATTTTTATATGGACCTCTCACCCCCTTAATTATCTCTTCTTTTATTTTGCATATATGCATGTGGAAGTGGTTCCTCCTATGTTGAAACATTCTTCCATTTATATTTAGAATCTCAATCATTTCTAGGTATCTGTGAAATATGTAAATATCATGATCCATAAATAAATTATACGAAATGGGATTTTCTGTAGTTATGAATTTTTGAATTACAAAAACGAGCCTTGTCTTAAATGATAGGTCTTACAGAACATGTCTTATGGAAAAATTCCTGACTTCATTCAGTAGGAATTATCCTATGATTATTTATCACACTGAGCTATTCACTGAAAGATTGTGTTGTAAGGAGGTGCCTTTAGCCTGAACTGCCTTTGTAGTTATGCCATTCAACAAGCAATGCATTATCCATTAAGGGAAGCATGAGAAGTGATTGCACAGGGTTTTGTCTCTTTCCTTCAGTGCTAAGCTCAGCTGCTCACAGCAGTGTGATTTAAAATCTTATTGTTATAAACCTTGGCCAGAGGGCCTTCTGACTAACAAAGGAGTGACAGAACTGAAAACACTAATAAGCCCAGAACAGGCAGAGAAAAAAGATAGCTTCTGCTATGAGAAGCAGAGGAAAGGAGGACATAAGACAAGAAGACAAGGTTTGTATAACATTACAAGCATACAAGCAGAACCAGTACTGGCACTGAGAGCCTTAAAAGTGTTCAACTTGATAAAAATCCTAAGGGTGATAGAGGCATGAAAGGACACTTTGTGTACTGAGTATATTCATTAAGCATTTCCTGAAGTGTCTGAAAGCAGAGCTTCATTCTGCAGCATCCTAATAGACCTTCAGTCTGCAAATTCAGTGTCAGGAGTGCTTGTGCTGGAGGATTAGCAAACCCAGCAAGTCCAGAAAAAGTGACAGAACATCATTATTTTGCACATTTGGCTATACTGGAGAAAGAAGACATGGAAATAGTTTTTTTTGATTAGCTGTGATACCAACAGGAGGAGAAACCCCTGGCATACTCAAAGCCGGCTGTAGCCACGTGCCAGAGGCAATAATGCTAACAGAAACCTGTGGTACTGAGTCCATTGCAGTGGACACTTAGTGCAGGTACTGGCATACCTGGGCTGGCATATGCATTGGCTGGGCAATAGGATTTCAAGGGATTTGATAGAATCTGCACAGATGGTATTTTAGGGAAAGGTGTGTGAAATAATGGAAGAGTGACAGGAAACCCTGTCAATGACACTCCAGGAAGAATAAAAACAAAGGCCATGCTATTCACACAATTTTGTTGGTATAACTTGAAATTAGCTCAAAGCAATGGCAAGAAAGACAGATACACTTCAATCACGTTTTATAAAAAGGAAACATCAAAACTGAATCAAAACCAAAAATAATATCACCAAGTCAGGTGATCTGCTTAGATAGATGGCACTTGGGTTTTGTCCCTTTGAAATTACTTTGATGAAAGGAGAAAAATAACTGTTCCCAAGGATTCCAGATATGGTTTAGGAAGAACATATGAATCTGGTATAGTGGGAAAGGAAAGCCTGAATTTGAAAACCCCAATAAAAGAGGCGAATAATAACTTCTGCATTTGTAAAGAGCATCAGAAACAGAACTGAAGGGAATCTCTTGGCACATGAAAATGGGTGTGTAGCATCTATGCAGGCCTTACAACCAATACAACATTACTGCTATGGCTGTAGCAAGGCTGCCCAGAGAGGTCGTGGATGCCTCATCGCTGGAAACATTCAAGGTCTGGTTGGTTGGGGCTCTGAGCAATATGATCTAGTGGAAGATGTCCCTGCTTATTGCAGAGGGACTGGATTAGATGAGCTTTAAAAGGTCCCTTCCATCCCAAACCTTTCTATGATTCTAGGAGTAAGACAAGAGAATGCTCATGTCTGTTATTTGAAAAGATTAAGTCCCCAGTTTTAAACTCCAGAGCTTTGGTGCTGGGGCAAACATCCCTTCAATATCTAATCCAGGATCAGAGATTCCTGTATTTCCAAAGCACCTAGTAGATGCTCCTGACTCAGTTATTCCCAGCTCTATTGTCTGTTTCACTTCTAGGAAGACACAGGGAAGATTCTTTTTGCCAAGAATTTCAAACTCTATTTGAGGATTTGGTTTGGCTTTTGTCCTGACCTGAGCTAAGAGACATTTGCCTGCCTCCCCTCCCCCCGCGCCCCGACCCCCCCATTTTAAACTTTAAACTCTTTTTTTGGATTATATACTGTCTCTCCCATAAAATAAAATGCCTGTCATCTTGTCAGCAAGGCTTCGGGAAAAATGAATGATTACTGAATCATTTTGTTCTGGTTAATTCTATCCCAGATAGATTTTTGGGGGGGTGACATTATGTCTGTCTTATATTCTTTGTTTCTGTGCTGCATGTTCTCAGTTGGAAATGTAGATCAGACAATCATTTTGACAGGCAGGCAGGTGGTACTATTACATTGGCAGTACCATATCTGTCACGGTTAATGTGCTCTCAGATTGAAGTAGCTATACTTTCCCTTGCTGGTCAAGGTTTGTATAGCAGCAGAGCATGTCTCCATCCATGGATCAAAACAATGTTCTGTCTTATGATTACTGCCTTGTTCCTGTGGTGGCTTATGGACTAGAATATTGATACTTGCTGCGTCTAATTCTGTGAATAATAATGAAACTAATCTGCAAGGCAATTTCACAAAGAATCTAAAAGGAAATTATTCTGACACAGCTGCTGCATAATTGACTCAGTTATCCCTCAAAAACCATTTCAGGTGTCCTGGAGAAATCCATTTGAGATGCCCATGCAGAGCTGTCTGATAAGACAGATGACGTACAAGGGACCTGTGGCCTTATGAATTAGCAGGTGGCAGTCCAGTGACGTACATACTCAAGGGCATCTCCAATGGCACCTGTACATGGGCAACAGAACGAAGTAGTGGTGAACGCAGTTACAGGGATTCGTAGAAAGTCGTCTTCAACCTAGACCAGCTTTTGGATTGCAGTATGGCTCTCCAGACTCCATCTAGTATTTTTTGGCAGGTCCTATGGTGACCAAGACATCCATGTAGGCAGGCAGACGTGCCACAGGACCCATGAGAGACCAAAGATTTTCTGGAGTGGGGGCACTGTAGGGATGGCAAATAGGTTTAGCAAAAATAACTGTGAGCAACTGAATCAATTGCCTAAATTTTGCCCTTACTGTAATGACTTAAAGACACATGGATCACTTGGCTACCCTTGGGCATTTATGGGGGGGCCTACAGTAAGGAACTGAATATTACCCTGTGTGTTGACTTCCTCACAGTGTCACCATGTACCACAAGAGAAAAGTACCAAACAATGAGTTGCAGAAAAGCTTTTCAGATTAATTCAGGATGTTTTTCTTTTGTTTAGCAAAAATTAGGGTGAACTTGGAAATAACATTTGGTTCTTCTTTTGGACAGTTTTGTAAGAAAAAGCCAATACAACACAGAGTGGGTTTTTTTCAAAAAAATCCTGTAGGCTTCTTTTTCAACCTTGAATCCAATGAATCCAATAAGAGGACTTTCAGATGAGTGTGAATCTTTGCAAAGTAAAGAGGAAATAAAAATTAAAAATTCAAGCTTTGTGTAAAATCCTTAATTAAAAAACAAAATATGGCTGTATTCTCAGCCCTGAGAAGTGAGTATTTCATAAACTACCCCAAAGGATTGTTTCTGGCAGTTCTAAGATTCTTGTAACCATTTATTCATGCCCTTATCTGCACCAGTGCCCTGGCTGTACTTGTTGTGTAATTTATTCTTAATTTTTGTGTTTTGCCTAGACATCATTTGTGAATAGCTGTTAAACTGAGCAAACTGCATGGCTGTGATTTGTATATTCTGGCCTGTTACTATAGTGTGTTGAAGAAAGAGAAGTTAGAAGTACATTAAGCATCTTACAGAATAGCAATCAGTACTTCACACACCTTTTGTAATTGATTACTATTTCTCCTGGAAAGAAAGGATTTCATTTAATGTAAAATGTTTCAGGATTTACTTACAAAAACTGAAGCTGCTCAAAACTTTCAATGTGATTCTCAGAGAATTCTCAGAGAGGTGAGAAGATGGACTTAAAGAAGGATTGCTAAAAGAAAGAAAACCTGTTTCTTATTTTATTTCAGGAAAAAGACAACCTAAATTAGTTCATTTTTTAATCCACTTGGGATTCTCATTTAAAACTTACAGCTTTTGTAACTACTTCATGTCTTTAAAGAGATAACACGGTGATTCTGTAATCATGTTGCTGGAGAGATCCCTTTGAGAGAACAAAAGCAGCCAGATTCATCCTTAGTATTCAACCCATCCCTTTCAATACACCAACCTTTAGTACTCCAAGACTGAGATTTTCTCCTTCTTATCGGTGAGGAGGCATGCTATCTTACTTAAAATTGTAGTAGCAGCAAAATTAGCTTTTATTATCACTTCAGTTCATCCAATACTTCCTTTCTCTGATTTTATCCATAAATCACTTTGAAGCTAGTTGGTACAGGTACTGACGTTTGGCAATTACTAAACATGGATCATTTCAGCTCTGATTCATCATAACTAATTCAGCTGAGGTATCTAATTTGGGAACCTGGTTGCCTGAGGGTCTGTCTATAATTTATGAACTTAATAATTGCTGAGAGGTGAGATGTATCAAAGCCTAATTACATAGATGTGAAGCTTTCACATTTAATATAGGTAGAACAAGGAAAAAACAAAGAAAAAAGAAATTAAAAATCCCACAGTAAATTCACCTCTGAAGATTGGTGTTAGTGAATGAGTTTTAATCATGCCAGCAAATCAGTCTTCAACAAATAACATCAGTTGCTGCTCTCGTTCCACAGCCAGTAGCAGCCTGTTTCAATCACTCATGTCACTCCAGTCACTGACAACTACCCTCCTCCACCAAGCTTTCCCTTCTCTTTTCTGCTTCTACACTTCCTGCATCTGTTTTCTGTTTCTGCCTAAACATGTCATGTCAGATAATGAGACAACCAAAACCCAGATGCACCATGCCTACTTTATATGCAGATGAGCCTAATACATATGCACTTATCCCCAGGGTTAGTGAAGGCCTCAAATCTTAAAGTAGGTGTCTAAGTTTCCCGGGCAGCTCCTGGGAGAGGCTGGATCACCTTTAAAGCACAGAGATGCTGCCCTAGCAATCTTTCTATAGACTTCACAGGGAATATAGGTACCCTCAGTGTGTGAGCTGAAGCAAATGAAAAATGTCTTAAGGACTCCAGAGGACCAAGGTGAAGCATTCGTGAAGCACCCAGTGGGCACCTGTGTACCCAGAATGGAGGCAGCCTGACAGTCACTGGGATAGAGGGAGACCTTCAGCCCATACAACTATGCTTGTTGTAAAACCCAGAAAGTCTTGGTATTTTCCCCTCTCCCCATGATGCTGCCCTAAGCAATGCCTGCGGCTCCCTCTTGCCTTCTCCCTTTCTGTCCTTCTGCCTTCAATTCTGCATGGCCTCATGCTTCCACCTTTGGCAGGAAAGGTGCACTACACTCACAGATTACAGGCACCAAAGAGTTCACACTCCATAATTTATAAAGAGATACTAGAAACCTCGCAATTCCCCGCAATCTTTTAATGAGGAAAAGGTATTTTCAGGTAGCAAGTGAGTTTGATTTCCAAGAAGAAACCTGTAAAATAAAATATATATTGGAATAAGTATTTAATGATTAAATTTAATATGGGGTGCTAATTTCATGTTTCGGTATGATTACTTGATGTATTTTTTTCTAGTTGTGTTATAAGTTACACAGCACTTCAGTAAATCTTTCCAAGTTGCAGCAAAGTGTGTTACTGTAGTGAGTGCAAAAGAAAACTACACAAGACTAAGTAGTTGTTTAAGTAAAACTTCCCTTAACAGTAATTTAAAACAAGCAAATTGAAAAGTAAAAGAAAAATCTGAAGTTTTGTTTGATTAAGGACTTTCCTATTTAGACAGAAATGCTACATATACAAATTTAGCTTGTTTTGCTTTTGCTCTCACTGTGATTACCACAGCCCCAGTTCCTGTTTGTCACTGGTAAGATACCACATGAATAATACCAAGAAGCATTTTATATTTCTTAAGCTGTAAAATATCTGTTCATGAACATGATTCTCCTTCAGATTCTGCTTTTCTTGTCCTATGATATGAGATATACCTGAATATATATATATTAAAAAAATTAATATGTGAGTCACTACCTTACACCAATATATTTAATTTTAACACCAACAAAATGCTTTGCGTGGGTTTTCTGCAAAGGGAAAACCCATTCTGGAAGAGTAATGGATTCCACAGTAGAAAATATCTGTATGCTGAGATACAGGCATACTATACTGTTTCTGCTTCGTGATCAGATTGTGAGTCCCAGGATTTACTGGAGTTTAAAAAGTACCCTGGTGCTCCTGATCTGATCACAAGGCAAAAATAATACAGTAGGCCTGTTTCGTACTCAGTTTGTTGTAACAAGTTATTGTGACAATTGCCAAAATGTGCCATGTGACTGTGCATACAATAGTGCAATTAATTGTAAAGAACACCTCCTTGACAATAGCCCAGCTGTCCTGATGAGGCTTTATACATTGAGACAAATCCTATATTGAGAACTGAGAGTCACGCATATTCAAAAAGGTTTTGTTACCTTATTTTCATACTTCTTTTCTCTTACAAGACAGTGAACACATCGCATTCCAAGAAGGTGGGATTAGTTAAGGCCTTAATATGATTGCCTTCCACATCCCTGAACAACAAAAAGAGAAGTGGTTTGATTCATGTGTTGTGTAATAGTTTTGCAGGAGGGGGTTTAAGCTCCAGGCTTGTGTTCTTTATTCTGACCTTCCTTTATTTATTAATTAATTTATTTATTTTGAAAATAGCCTAGATTTATTACCTAGTTTTGAATATGAATGTAAATATCAAATAAAGCAAATAATACCCTTTTCTTCGGTGTTATTTCATATCTATTTATGGGCTCACCAGTAATTTTAACAATAACAGGCAAATATATTGTCATTTCTTACATGTAATCTGAGTACCACAACAAGTACCTCCACTAGGTGGAGATTTTACATTGCAACATGTATCTATATATTGTAAGTTATACTTAGGATAAACACACATTCACAGTAACAGATTTCATTTTCACTGGGAAATTAATGTGAAGGCAGAATTTTGCTAAACTCATGACAGTCATGGAACCAGAAGCAGCTCCCAAGATTTATGCTGGCAAAGGACTGGTATTTTTTAGACATCTAGTTGAAATACTGTGAGGTTCAACTTTGGCAAGGTTATACTTTTTTCTGTATGTCATGCCTTTAAAAATGGCGTGGTGTAATGGAATGAACAAATTATGGATTTTTACATTCACAGAAAAAGATATATTCATTTATCAAATGAAACTTTTGCATCATTTACTTATATCCAGTCAATGAAGAGGCATTTGAATACAGATCTTCTTGGAAAGAATCTCAAGTGTACTGTTTATCATTGATCTTCATAAATTAAATTATAGTTAGAAAACAAGATATTTTATCATACTTCATAACACAATATGTAAGTGTAAGAAAGATATGCAAATGTAAGCTTGTGAGAGAATCCGAGTTTAGATTCAGTTACATTGCTTTGAAATTTAAAGTAGATTTTACAGAAGCTACACAACAGAAAAGATTTTTTTTTTAAGTTACCAGTAGCGAGACATAACAGAAATAGTACTTTTGATACTAGCTCATTAATTTATTTGATTTATAGGCGGTAGATTCATTGACTGACAGAGAAATATGCTAAATTGAACAACTCAAAAAAACTCCTGTGTTTATTAAATAATTTACATTCTTTGTAGGATTATTGTAGTTTTCCATACAGGCTATGTCCTTCTTTGCCATCTTACTGTTTCCTGTGGGAGCTGGTATGAGTGGAAAGGTATTTCAGCTCCTGTTCCATCCACTGCTTCAGCACTCACTCTGTGAAGCCTGGTCCAAAGGCTACTGGTGCCAGCTCTGATGCCAGCAGCTGCCTACTGTGAGCTTGGCTGACACAGCTGAGTCAATGAATCATTAAAGACACAAAGTTCTTAATTTTCTTTGCCCTGAGCCAAAGGGCTAACAGCAAAACCTTAATTTTCTTCTAGCAAAATCAAATTAAGTATTTCCCTGGAAACAGCTTTTATAAGAAACCAAGATTGTACTTTTCAGGGCTAGTGATGGAAAATGCTTGTAGGACTTCATGCCTCCCTCCCACACACTCTAAGCTCTGTCAGATATGGAATTTTCTGTTACAGTCATCACAGTGATATCTGCATGGGAAATTGTTCAAGTACCTAAATGTGTTCTAAAACGAGATGCTGGATTGCATCCAAGGATTTTCAATTTACACCGTGAGGTCCCAGTAGGCATTCTGAGAAGAGATATAATTATAAACAATTTTACAACTTCTGGGATGTGCTTTAGATTTAACAGAAACATGGCAAAGATAGTCCTAGCATGGAAGACACCTATGAGAAACCTGAATCCCGGTTTTGATCCAGACATGGTTAACATGGGGTATTGACAAGTGTGATTCCTTCATGGGGATGTCTGGAAATCTTAAAGGAAGAAAGGGTCTTTAAAAAAAAAAGCTTGGTAGATAACTGCTGTGAGATTCTTGCAATGGGGTTATAATATACAATTCTGGAAAAAATTAGTAGTTTACTACAACACCAATCCTTATAAAAAACAGTGAAAAAATGGCAGCGATGAGCAAATCATGAGGGAACTTTTCTTCTGCAAATCCAAAAAAACTAGACCTAGGTATTGTCTCCAGAAACTGAACTGTAACTTGTGTGATAAGGAGTTGTAAACTTCAGCAGTCATTCCAAGTTAGTTGTGCAGAATAAAATCGTAGAATCATTGATGTTTAGAAAAGACCTCTAACTTCATTGAGTTCAACTATTGAGGTAGGACCCCCATGTTCACCAATAAGTCATATCCCCAAGTGTCACATCTATGTGTTTTTTGAATGCTTCCAGGGACGGTGATCGAGGTGGACAGCCTGTTCCAATGCTTTGTTTCACAATTTCTCAAGTTTTATACTCCAAATAATGCTTTCTGTGACATTGTCTGAAGGCAATTGTGGTGTAGACATCTGATACAGGTAAATAAGGCAAGAAAGCCAATGTAATCATGATTCATTAACTTCTTAGAAATGTAAATTTTTATAATCCTGTATTTATTCCCTTTTGCCATTTTAAACAAACTGCTAAATTAATGCCTTATGTAACACCACTGAAATCAGATTCAATATTTTCTTCCAGTACAGAACTTTCTCATGGCTTTTTGAGGCTATTTCATTTGGGTCTGTCTCCAGGTTGTATCATGTCCCATTTCTTGATTATGTTTTTGACACAGAAGGTCATAGGGTATAAAAAAAAAAAGATACAAAATAGAAAACACTGGAGGCTGGGCTGAAAAGTCAACACTGTTCCAGGCTACAGGTGTATTATTCTGAATTTTATTAAATGTGAACCATCACTAGCCATCCTTCCTGGCACACTTATTTTAACCCATATTGCACCTCAGCTGAAAATTAGTGGCATATATAGTTT
>VYXB01004886.1:6893-24406 GCA_013397135.1 Pachyramphus minor
CTTGGGGTTTTTTTTTAGGGAGCTGGTCCCTCTGCTCTTGGCTCATGCACTGCAGGAGGGTATTCCTAGGGTGCTGTTGCTGCAGGCCTCTCAGCGCTCCCTTCCTCGAAACTAGCGGCCAGTGGAGAAAACAGGTTTGGCGGGGAAGGTGTCGCAGGAGTTAAGCAGCGGTGGGGAGCCTTGCTCGGCCTCCGTGGGTGGAAGGAGCTTCTCCTCCGCGGGGGAGGGCTCGTCCCGCGAGGGTCCCCGCGGGCGGGGGAGCGCAGTGCCCCGCAAAGGGCGCCAGGGGGCAGCCGCGGGCTCGGGGGGTGCTGCGGGGGGCGCACCCGCATCATCCCCCGCTCCCAGACCCCGCTCCCAGCCCAGAACCCTGGGTTTGCCGTAAGCAAACTGCTCTGACCGCGCCGAGGGAGCGACTCCGAGCTCCGCGGGTGCAAGGAGGTGCAGCTCAGGTTTTCAAAGTAGTCCCCCGCGGGAGGGAGCCCCGGCTCAGCCCGTATTGCGGGGGGAGTGCGGGGGTCTCCCAACAACCCGGTGCCGCGGCACTGTGCGGCTCCGTGCGGGGGCTGGGTTGTGTCCCCGAGCTCCCCCGTAGCTTCTGGGCTCCCAAACGTTAGGAAAGGAGGCATCTCGACGCCCAAGTTGAGCTTCAAGGGCCTTTCCGAGCCCCTCATCCTCTCCCTGCCTCCCTCTGGGACGATGCTTGCTTACTGCACGGAATAGAGCCCCAGCACTGCGTGTTATCCCGACATCTCCCCGAAGAAAGAGGGCTCTTTCTTCGCCCTCAAGTAGATTTCAGAGCAGAAAAAGGGGCTGCCCTTCTACTTCCTCGGGGTAGTGAAGCCCTGCAGGAGGGTGACTGCAATCCCTCTCCGTCCGTCCCTCTCTCGACGATTATTCTCCAGCGCTTTCTCTCAAGAGAGCCGGAGGCTGGGGATGATTTCGGAGGCCGAGTGGTTTAAAAACGTAGGTGAGGGGTCCGTGCAGCGGCGGGCAGATCTACTTATCGAGAATTATTTACTAAGCTCTCCCCGCTTCCCTTAACACGAAAAATACGAAACGAGACGAAGATTGGCCCCAGCCGTCACCTCTGTAACGTGGGGAAAGAGGGAGAAGCTTGCTAACCCTGTCAGGGAAACCTTTCATTACTTTGTTTTCAAGAGTGCACAATAGGAGCGACCGTGCAAAATACACCTGATCCTGCTAATTTCAGCGAGGACAGAGTGAACGCGTCGGCAGATAAAGACGTCTGCCAACCTTGTTTTGTTCAATACGAGCTCGGACACACGACTTTTTCCCCTTTCTCGGCTTTATTCGTTCCCCACTGCCTCTGCTGGGGCTAGCTAAATATGCCTTCGGAATAAAAGCAGAGGCGTGAGGTTTGGAAAGCCATGTGTGATCCCGACTGTGTATCCCAACCTGAAGCTCTTCTCAGACTTGCTATGCGATGCTAAACCTCGTGTGGCCCCGCATCTCCTTGCCTCCCCAGAGCCGGAGCATTGCAAGTCTCCAAGCCCCGGCGTGGCGGGAGAGGTGATGGCGGAGAGGGGCGAGCCCCGAGCCCTTCGCCTCTGCTGTCCTCCTCGGGGCCCAAGCCCGTGGGTGGGCAGGACTACACACCTCTGTGTCCCCATCCAGGTGATGGGGGGCTTAAAGCACGGTAATGACTGTCTTCATCCTGTTTCGGCCAAAGCGAGCGTGTTTTGCTGACACAGGGAATAAATCTGCGGGTTACCGAGCACCCCGTCATTTATCATTTGATCATTTGAGCACTTTGGGTTTAGCGAGAGGCAAAACTCCAGGCTCACGTGGAAATATCCCGGAGACAACGTGCGTGGGGCAAGCGGGGGAGGCAACAGCGGCGGGCTGCAGTGCTCGACCTTTTCAAGCATCTCCGCGGGGAAAATTATAGCAACTTCCTTACAACGAAAAACAATTTAGGAAGGGAAAGAATTAGTGAGTTGCTACGTTTCGAGAAATGAAGACTTGAGCGCCGTTCCATGCAGGGTGCAACGTTAGTTGCCATAGATAAATCCCGCTGCTCATTTTCATTCTTCTCTCGGTAAAGCCTAGCGGGTCCTGCCGATCTTCCCACGCCTTCGGCGGAGGCTCCGGGTGCTGGAGCCCGCGGCGCTGCAGCGCCGAGGGCGGGTAGCGCATCACTCCTGCAGCCGGTCTCTCCCCTGCCCCTTTGGTGCGCATCCCAAGCGGGGTGTCTCCGCGCCCGTCTTCTCCCGAGGTCCTAGGGATCAGCCCCGCCGAGTATCTTTTCAACATCTTTTATTTCAGGTGACTGAAACACATACACCACCGATCCTCGTAGTGCCTCGCAAACTCTCAACCAGGCGTTGTGATGCCCGAAATAAATTTTCAAAACAAGCATTTGCCTCCCAAATACGGATATAATCTTCACGGGCTTTCGTTTTAATGACTTCCATTGAATCGATGCGGCAAAGCTCTTTATCTTATAGTGCAATACAAAATGTGGCGTTGTACACATATGGTTTAGGTTTTTTCCCCTAATTCCTGCTAGCTGGGCAGCTTTCAGCCGGGAAAGGCGTATTTATACATATTTGACTCCTTGCACATTCTAACGGTATAGGATGTTTTGGGAGATCTGTTTGGGCAGAGAGATTAAATTAAGTCTAGGTAAAACGCACTTTAAAGCCGATTCCGGAGGAGTGAGTCTATCTTTAGGACACAGCTAAATATGCCCTGGAAATTTGTTGCTGCTGTTGCTGAAAATAGGCTAAGCACGGAGTGATCAATTTTCATGGCAAACAGATCAAGAACAAGAGTTAAGAGCTCATATGGAAAAAAATTACATATATAAAGAAAAAAATACAGAAGGAAGGTACATGTAGAGCTGCTTATAAGAAAGGATGCATGCAGAGCGGGGAGTGCTGTGGGCGTGGGTCTGGCGTGCAGCGCGGGCGTACCTTGCAGGGGTGAAGGCAAAGGGCAAGCGAGGGGAGGAATTGTCTGGCAGCTTGCCCGCAGCCACCACCAGGTACGGCCTCCCCGGGGCCCTGATAGAGCCGGGCACTCCCCGCCTGGGAAGGTGTATTTGGGAAACCTGCGGCCGACGCAAAATCTTGCCGCCGGGTACCATCAAATCTTCCCTCTTCCCGGTTCCGGGAGAGCAGCGGGGCTGCGAGGACTTCCCTCGCCTCTCCCGAAACTTATCCCAGCTTGGAGCCTGCACTCAGGGGCTCTCCTGCCTCTCACGCCGCGTGTGTCGCTGTGTGTGTGTGTGCGTGTGTCGGGGGGACCGTCCTCTGTGTGTGTAGCTGCGTTATACTGCCGTGTCGGTGCCTGGTTTCTGTGTGAAGGGATCTGGAAGTGTTGCCTCCTCACGACCAGCTGGCAAGGCAGAGGGGGTGAGTATGAGCCCCTGCCTGTGACCCCTCTTTGTGCTGTGTCTGAGCTGCCAGGCCATCTTGTCTGGAGTGTGATTCTTATATTCAGCTGATACGGAACAGTTCACTCCGCGTTCTTCTTCTTTCTCTGAACTTGACAGGGAAGTGTTGGTGCAGTTTTATTTCTAGGAAAGCAGTGTCTGTAAAAGCAATGTACACTTCCGTCCAAAGAAACGAATCCACTCTCTGCCATCCCTTTCCAGGCTGAACTCAAACTCCCTTTTCTAACTTGCAAAATCTGTTCACGTCCCTGCCCGCTAGTGCGTCCATGTATTTGTCCATCTATCTACCTTTGGAGTTGGGTTTTCTGAGATAGGCAACACAGGTCAAACCACTGAGTACTCAAGTTCATGTCCAGTCCTTTTCACTTTACTTTGAATGGGTTTGCCCCCAAACCCCCCTGAATTCGTTCTTATTTCGGTAATGAGACAAAGAAAGACTCATCTCCCTCCTGAAAGTTTAAGGCCTCCAAACCAAAACCCGATCACAGCACTCAAAATCCAGAGGGCTTCTCTCGAGGAAATGTATTTATATATATATATATATATATATACGAACACAGACCCATAAAAAGCTCTCGAGCGGTGCTAGCGTGTAAACGAGGTGTCAATCCCTGAGTATGTGAAAAGAGATAACATTGATCCTCTAGACGCATTTGAAATAGGTTTCCAGTTTATTGTTGATTNTTACAAACGGGACATGAACAATTTCGAAATCTCATATCATGGCTGGAGGACCAGGAGAGTTAATGCTGCCAGCCCAGCTCTGCTTCTAGGCAGACATATTTTGGAAAATGGCAATACACTGAAGAAAAGGTGCTTCCGAAAGGATAAGCCGCTCGGCGTTAGCCGTGAAACTGTGTAGGAGGGGAACGTTGCAGCTGCGGAGACCCCGACCCTGAAACGTTTGCTCTGTAGCTCTTTATGATGATTATTTGTAGGGCGTGCGCAAAGGCTGGAGGGTCGAGCTCTTATTGCAGCTCCGCACAGGTTTATGGCCGCAAACCGTAGGGGACTGTACTGTAAAGCTCCCGAGAGCTGATGGGACACCAGGTCTTCACGCTTCACGTGGTGCCCCCGAAGTGTCTTCTCTCCAGAGGGGCTTTGTGTCTAGTTCGCCGTGACGGTCTCTCGGGAAGTGTTCGCTAAACTTGTTTTCAATGCCGAGTTAAAAAGAAAAGGCGGACTTTGAAGCGACGCTTATAAGCCGCGACGTGCAAACCTGGAAACCAAGTCGCTAGGGATCGGTCGTGAAACGTAAAGAGAGGATGGAGAGTCTGCAGACCTTTGCAGCCTCAAAGAGAATTAATCGCGTAACACCGGCTAGACGGCGTCCGCCCGAGCAGTGCTTTTAAAAATCAAAACAAGGACTAAAAGCCCGATGCGAAATACAGAGAAAATGCAGCTACAATAAAAGTTGGTCGGTAAAGCCTACACTGCACACGGCATGCGACCGACCCGCATACCCCATGTAAGGGCGGAGGGGGGAAGGTGTGAGCCAGAGGTGTCACATCTGCCGGCGGGGCCTACGCCTTGATCCCCCGGGCCAGCAGGGAAGGCGGCGGGCGAAGCCGCGGCCACGAAGCGGAGCTGAGAATCGCGCAGCTCCACCGCCAGTGCAGTAGGCATTGGGAGGGGAAGGATCCCCTGCAGACCTGCAACTAAAGGCCCAGAGCCCCTGCCCTGGCCGTGCACTGCTTTTTCGCTCCTGCTGACCCAGGTCGGCCTTTTTGGCTACATGAGGGGCAACGTGAAGCTGCTCTTGTTTTCCCAAGCAGATGACAAAGCGCTGCCATTTCTCTTCCGCTGTTCCCTGGGTGATTCCTTCTCCCTGTTTCCTACGCTTGTCCATTAATTTTAAAAACTTCGCGAAGGTTTTCTGTTCCCGGGGCTCCAGATACATCTCCTGACACTGAGGAGTCACGATCGTCTTTTTCCCTCTCACGGGAAACCGAACAGCCCACGGGGGTTTCTCCTCTGCTCCAAGTTCAAAGGCATGGTCCTGAAGTCGTTAAGGGGGCAAAAGGGACAAGTGTGGGGGAGGTACCGGGTCAGGAGCGCAGGGTCGAAGCCATTAGAGCCGCCGCCTCTGCGGGCTTGCCCTTTACGGCCTCAGCATTTCGCTGCGAGTATCATTCCGCCCCGACCCAACGGTTTAAGGGACACGGTGGAGAACGCTAGGGCAGGAGGGCGGAAGGGAAATGTCACGGTGTTTCTCTTTGGAAAACTAAAGATATGGCACTGGGGGCCACCGAGCACCCGAAGAAGTGACCCGGCGGGGAGCTGGGTTTGAGGAGCGCGCGGTTTCCCCACCCGCTCTGCTCCCTTCTTGGGGTCCACGATAGCTAGGGTACCGGGGCAGGCATATCCCTGTTAATAAACAATAAAACCCGGGACCTGCTTCTCTCCGTCCCCGGCAACTCCTGTCAGCCCGAGGGTGTCTGCTGGTGAAATCTTCCCCTCGCCTCTGCTCTCTGCTCCTCTGCAAGTTATTGGGTTACATTCGGCTGCTGTGTTATACGGGGCATGTGCTGGATTGTTAGAAACCTCTATAAAAGAAAAAAGACTTAGTGTCAGCCCGCGCCTGAAACTCGTTTCCCTACACGTTATAACACAGTCCGCAGACGCCGTTTAGTAGCGACGGGACTGGGGCGAGTAGAAAGACGAGTTTCCCATTATTTCTATTTGATCGAAAGAAGAAAGCCGTGTAAGGTGTTTCCTGTCTACTTATTTTGTGCGGCCCTTTAGGCAGGTTATTTCTTTGGAAAACAGCCACGGATCCCATTGTCTTTATCTGATGCTTGAAAGATTGGGGAGGAGAGGAAGGAGAAAAATCATTGTTAAAAACCACTTTGAAGTTGTGCAACTGTTGCTGCTCCAATTTTTTTCTCCAGTTTCCAGATGCAGCAGAAATCGTTACTTTGATCTCACAAAGCAGCAATTTATATTTTTTAATTTTTTTTTTTAAATGGTTGGGTAACTCAAAGCGTAATGGCAAACATGCCGAGGATGAGGTCATCGGGCCGCGCGGGGAGGCCCCGGGAGGCGGGAGCGAGCGAGCGCCGAGAGCGCAGGAATGAGGCAGCAGGAAGAACGGGGCTTTTTCTCCGAGCGAGCCTGGTTGCTGGAACATCTGCTCAGGGCTAGTCTTACATCCCCACACGTTCACAAGGAAGAAGTCTTTGCCAGTGCACATGGCGCTGGCTGAGCGTGCGATGGGACCTTCTCTTTTATGCGCCTACCCAGGGCTGGCGAAGGGGCGGGATGCCACGGAGAGAGGAGCGCACACGTCGGGTTGCGAGGAGCCCAGGAGCTATTAAAACCGCAGCTGGGGACGTGGTGGGGGCCAGGACCCAGCTTGGCAGATGGTCCCGATCCCACTTCGTCAGAACAGGAAGGAGATCATAGAATCAGAAAACCGTATAATACACTGAATTGGAAGGGACCCACAAGGATCATCGAAGTCCAGTTCCTGACCCTGCACAGGACAGACCCAGGAATCACACCGTGTGCTTAGTGAGGGGGTTGTACAAACACTTCTTGAACTCTGTCAGGGTTGGTGCTGTGACCACTGCCCGGGGAACCTGTTACAGTGCCTAACCACCCTCTGGGTGAAGAACCTTACCCTAATATCCAAACTAAACCTACCCTGACACAGCTTCATGCCATTCCCTTGCGTACTTTGGTCACCAGAGAGAAGAGATCAGTGCCTGTGCCTCCGACGTGTGAGAACCCTCTGCTTTCACCAGTGCATGGACAGCCCTCTTTGAGCATTCCTCAAAACTGGGTCGGCCCAGAGAAAACCGTGAGGCTCTTGTCTCTTCCAGCGCTCCCAGCTCAGAGTAGCAACGACCAGGCTGGCGTTACCAAAGCCAGGCCAAACCTTTGCCTGTCTGTTTTCTGCTTCCTCCTGCCCAGAGGAGCCTGGACGGTCATCCTGGTCCTCAGGGTCACGGCCGCCGCCGGGCCCTCAGTGATGGCAGGGGCAATGCTAAAGTCGGCCGGACAGGAGCAGCAGGCTATCAGCTGCCTCGCTCCGAAGGGCTGGGAGCGCTTCTCGGACCGCCCGCTCGCTGACCGAGCCACAGCCACCTGCCTAAGGGCTTGACTCCCTAGAGACAGGCACCTATGGGGAGGTCAGGAGTTTTTTTTGCTAAGGAAAATCAAATGTAAGGGAGGGTAAGAGGACTGTGCTTGTGTGGTGAACCAGAGGGACACCAACCCCATCACTCTCCCACTGAGAAAACAGGGCCGTAGTGAATCATCGGCATTGAACGCGGGTGATTTTCTTGCTCGGCAATCACTGTCGCTGCCTGGTTTTTCCACTCCAAAGATACCGACCCAGATCAGCCCAGATCAGTCCCTATAGGCCACGCAAAGCGTGAAGTGGCTCTCTCGGGAGCCCATCGTGCCCCCGTGGAGATGTTTCCAAAGCCCGCGCTGGAGGGAGTTCGGTCTGGGTTCTGCTTCTGCCATGTTTGCCAGCGCCCCGCTCGGGTTACGCAAAGGATACGCCCTTCTCCCTCTGTGCGGGTGGAAAAGGACCTACAGCACCCGCATGTGAGCAGGATTTCGTTGTAAGGCCCCCTGGCCCCATGTGAGCAAAAAGATCTGGCTCTGATCCCGATACTGCCAAGGGGCGAGGCGGCTCCAGCTGCCGGTCGCGGGCCAAGGGGCCCAGACAGACACCTCGCCGCAAGCTGGGGCCCCGCGTGGGCTGGCGTGTCACCGCCCCGGAGGCTCCGGGAGCGGAGGCTCCCGCGCTGCCGCAGTCCCCGCTCCCCTGCGCGGTGAGGGCAGCTCTCTGCCCCCTCCCCCCACCCTCCCCACCCTTCTCCCCGCCGCGGGTAGGGATGCGGGGAGAGCAGCGCCAGCGGGAATGCCGGGTGCCCGGGGGGGACCTGGGACCTGCCGGCTGGCGACCAGGCACACGGCCCCCCACACTGCCGTCTGAGGACAGGGAAATCTGTGCTCTCCAGGGTAGGGGGCAGACCAGCACTGCTAGAAGTGACTCTCCCCTGGGAAATGGGACAGCACTGACTCGTGGGTGAGGTGGTGGGATCTGTCGCGACCCTTCAAAAACCTTATTTTTGAAAGGGGAGAAATGCGAGGGGAGGAGGAAGAAGAGACAGAAATGAGATGCTGACACTGAGGAGTCGCAGGGAGACATCAACAATTGGTGCCTATAGACCACATCAAAGAACTGCAGAGCAGCAATAAAATGCCTTGAAATACTTCTTAATGCAATGTTTGCATTGGGCAAGTCCACAAATGACGCCGAATTTGCCATCACGGGAGAAAGAAAGCAGCAAATGAGGTTTAACCAACATTTCTCTGAAACCCAACTATAGAGGGAAAAGCGAGGAAGGGAGAGGGAGAGGTTTTTATAATCCTGAAAGGCAAGAGGAGAAACCACATCAACGCAGAACGAGTAAAATACGGCAGGGCAGGATTACCAAGGCACAGGGGAATCTTAACAAATAGACCGATATGCCACAAAACATCTGTAAAGAAGAAAGCTTCCAATCTGGATTGCTACGGAGGCATTTTTGACTCTGAGGCTATTGTTCGGCCCTGCTATTTTAAGAGGTCACACTTGACCCCCTTGCGCATGCCCTCAGCCCCCGGGCGATTTGAGGGCACCCGGAACCTGAGGCTCGTTCCGATAGCTGGAGAGCTTTCCTGGGGCGGGATACCTCTCACACGGATGGTGAAGGAGGGAAACGGGGACGAATGTGTGTGTTGGCGAGGGGAAAGCCTCTGGGTTCCGGTCAGTCTCTGCCAAACAAGCAGTCACACTCAGATGAGCCCTTAATTGCTATTGTGTTTTTGTTTTCCAAAGACAGAAACCCTATTCCCCGAACGCGGCTGCAGTGTGGCACAGGCTGGCTTTGTCTGGTTGCTGTGCGGCTGCTCTCGTCATGCTGGTCCCGCCAGACTGAAGCCCAAAGTCAGGAGTACCTATTTAGCCTCCCGCCACCCACGCACGAGAGAACGGCCGGATGCAGGCGGCTGAACACCCCTCTGTCCTGCAGCGAGTCTCCCTCCTCACCCACGAGGAGATGAAGACCCGATCTGTGCTGAACAGTCAGAATCCCGCTCTCCATTTGCTCTGCTGCTGTCCCCTCTGCATCTCTCTCTCCCACCTCACCCTCTGGCCGGCTGTGCCGGGCGAGAGCCGGCGCCTGCTGCCTGCAGTGCATTTCCTAAAGCCGGAGCCCATCTCGGCTGTGCCGCCTGTGCTGGTTTCTCGTGAAACCTCCCGGTTGCTGCTCCCACGCCGGGCAGGCTCGGGAAGTGCTGCCGGGCTGCCAACCTTAGCTCCGGCCGGCCGGGGGGCTCCGCTCTTCCCTGCTGCGGAGATGTCCCTGCGGACAGGAGCTGGCTGCTGAGCACCGCTGCCTCAAAATACTGTTCTGCGAGAGGCTGAAAGACGGCTTGCGGAAGAGGGCAATGGAGTGGGGCTCCCGGGGCAGGCTGTGCATGCCGACCTGCGCCCTGCTGCTCTGGAGTCCCGCTCCCGCCGGTCCCCGACCCCCTCCCGGCTCCCAGCCCCTCGCCGGCCCGGCCCGACCTCGCTGCGGCTGCCGAACCCGATGCCCGGCGCCACGGCCCCAACCCTGAAAGCGCTGAGGAGTGGACTCTGCTCCCCGCGGGTGGGCTGCAGGCTCGGCCCTCGGGCTCCTCCTCCGGGGATGCCACACGCCACTCCTTGACCCGGGACGACTCCTGCCAACTCCGACAGGGATGGGTCGAGGCGAGCACAGGGCAGGCAGAGAGGCCTTGCGGCGGGGCGAGCATCGCCCACGCTGCCGGGCTCGCTGCTGCGTGGTCTCGGCTCTTCAGGGGCATGGAGAGAGAAGATAATTTGACTTATAGTATCGTAATAGAACGTGACCCCGGCAGGAATGCGGCCGGCACCGAGGAGGGAGTGGGGGGATGTCTCTGGGTTTCCGCGGCTTTGCGGGGAATTAGCGGGACGGACTGTGGGGAGCCGAGCAAGCTGCGCCGATGGAGGGATAAAGGTTCATCTGGATCAGGGGGTGTCCCAAGGCGTCATCGCCCGTCGTTCTCCGTTCTCTTCCTGGGCCTGGAGCTTCCAGACGGGAGAAATTCCTGCGAGGTGTGCAGCTTGAACGGCAAAAAAGGGACCACATACACCAGGAGAAATTCCTCCCGTGACAACCCAAAATTTCGTCCTGAGAGACCCCAGTCCCCGGCAGCTTTTTCATTACTAGACACTCTATAAAAACAGTATTAGAAGTTAATAAAATATTGCTTAATAACAAATCTGGATAAATTCCGGGCGCCGAGGAAGAGCGGGCAAGGTTTGCGATGCAGAAAGGGAGCCTGGTTTGGGCTCCAGTGGGTCATGACCACTTTCGAGGGGCCTGGAGCCACGTTTCTAGAGCTTTTCCTTTACACAGCAGTCGTGTTTCACGTGGGTCAAACCAAGTCGTGTTTGAAGTTCCCTGGTTGTGCCACGAACACTGCTCGTGAAGTGTCCGGGGACCTCTCTCCCTCTTCTGTAGTGGTGCCTTAGCGTTGATAGCACGGCGGGATAAACTTCTGTTTTCCATAGCGGGAAGATTACATACCGCGGCCACAGATCATTTGAATAGTCCCATTAAAGTCTGCTGCGTTTTGGGTTCGGCCCTAAACGGGATTGTTTCCAGTATAACATATCTAAGATAGGAGAACGCAGAGACCTCTCTTGGTTCAAAGACCTGTGCCTTGAAGGGAAAAAAATTCCCCTTATATTCATTTTTTTTTTGACCAAGCACACATTGAAAGGTTGTGCGCAGCTCGGCTTTCTTCCCTGGAAAAGCAGGCTTTAGATCCCGTCTCCTTAAAAAGGGACCTGTTGTCCGCCTGCAGCACCCAACACGAGAACTATTGTGCACAAGTCCAGCAGCGTTTTCTGGGAACGCTGTTTTTACGGCGTGTGCGATGCGTGGGGACAAGAGTGGGACACAAGAGACTACGCGGCTGCCGGGTGGGTCCTGCCTGGAGCCGGGGGAGGTTAAAGCACGCTTTGCCTCCTCCGTTCCTCCTCCCCGGAGGCGGAGATGGCTGAAAGGTACCGTAAGCCCCGTGTGCAGTTGAAGCCCACTCATCTTCCCACTCATCGCAGTCAGCCCTGTGAGTTTGGGAACCGAGGGTTGCATTCGGGCTGGAAAAATAATCCAACAAAAAGAAAAACAAAACCCCAGACTTCCATCACCTCAAACTATCCCAAATTACAATACCAGCAGTAATCTGTGAAGAAATAGCTCTTCAATGCACCGCTGTGTAAATACTGTTTGCTGCCCGCGTAAAACTGATTTCGATTTCTTTCCCGACGCTGGAATCGAGCGCCCTACTGAGAACAGTCACCTTTTAGACTGGAATCTCCCCGCCGGGACTCGCGCTTGGGCTGCCCTACGCCTAGTTTTGGCCCGTCTTTCCTGTTCCTTGTCGTATTCCTACCGCCACGCCGTGTGGGACGATAGGACGATACGTGCCCCGATCTGAGATCAGTACAATAGGAGTGCTGAGCCCAAGCACAGCAGGACTGAGCCCCTCGCCCTCCGGGAGATGCTTGGTGGGTAACCTCCTCAGGAGGGGCTCTTGTGCCCTGATTCCGACAGTGGATCTGGTTAAATCTCTTGTCCTAGAACTTGTCTGGGTACAGTCCCCCTGCTGGCTTTCCCCCACTCTTTCCGAGGTTCCCTAACGCTCTAGACCTTCTCGGAAATTCCACAAGGTGGGTTTATTTATTGAGAGAATAAAAAACCCCAAGCACCCCCGAAAAACACAAACAAACAAAACCTACAAAACAAACCAGCAAGAAACAGGCAACATTGAACAAAACCCCCACCCTAGACCTATGAACCTATATCTCCCAGTCCCTTCTCGCCGGCTAACACCACTACCGAGTCCACCTGCAAACGGGGCAGGGGCAGGAAGAAGGAGGCCGCGAGGAAACCTCAGCGACCCACTGTAGATGAGGCCGGGGGAGAACCCAGGGGGGCAGCGGAGCCCAGCCCCCCTTTTCCTTGGTACCAACCTCCCCCTGTGGGCAACCTCAGCTCTCTTTGCCACCTCTTCTCAGGGGAGTAAGTGTATGTGCAAATAAGTCTGTCAGGAAGGTAATGCGGCGGGTGCCAAACTGTGGACAAGCTGACATGTCTGATCAGGCACCACTGCTCCTCATTCTCGGAACAGAGTGCTGCACAGTCTTTTTGGGGGGAGGGGAACTGCACTACTTTCCTGTGGGCTTGCCAGCCTCTGCCCTCCTTGGAGCTGGCTCTTGCCGCTCGCCACCCGAGAGCTGCAGCCACGCGGATTCACCTGCCATTAGAGACCCCAGCACTAGGCAGGGAGAAAATCTGCAGAGGAGAGGGAGCGGAAATAAATATCTTATAAAAAACAGGGAGGCAGGAGCAGCTGGGACTGGGTCCGGGGCGCCCGTGGGTGTGAAGTGGAGTGTCCCGGGCGGGCGCGCCCCCACGTTGTGCCCTGGGGGCTGCAGCGCATAGGGAGTGTGGTGCAGAACAGCCTGCCCGTGCGCCGGTTTCACGCAAGCAGCGAGAGCTGAAAGCTGCAGAAATTCCACGACCGTGCTGACAGGCAGGAGAAGAGGGTTTGTAGGCGGCAGATGAAGAGAGAGATCAACTAGTCCCCCGCTTATCGTTCTGGGTTATTCTGAAGTTTGGCGTGGTAAATACAAATGCATGGCTTTTAACCCTGCCCGTGTTGTTTCAAGTCAGTAGCTGAGAAGGCAGAAGGGTCTCTTGACGCGTCTTTGGTCTTTGTTTGCGAGAGGAACCTGCTTTGTGCGAATTATTAATCATAATTGCCTATTTCCAAACAGCTCCGCGGGGAGTCTCCGAGATGCAGTCAGGTCTGGATAGTGCCTACGAAGAAGCGACGCCCGGAGCTGGTGGAAGTTCAGGCATAATTTTGAATTCCCGATTCGCCTCTCCACGGGGAACACTGGGGACGGGATGGAGCTTAATGGGGGGAGAGGCGCGGGGACACAGAGCATTTTTTTTGCCTTAAGCCCAGGAAACCTGCCGATTTCTTTCTGATCTGCCTACTCTCCCCGTGCCGCCCCGAAAACAGGAGTAACAAAAAAAAAAAAAAAAACAAAAAAAACCCAAAAGAAAACAAAAAAAAAGGCGTCTTGGTCCGTAGTATCGAAACTAGTGGGAGAGAAGTCCTGGTAAAATTGAGGGAAAGTAGTGACTGTTTTTTATGGTCCAAATGTATAATCGGATTTTTTTTTTCTGTCCTGATAGAAAGCAGATAAATTTAGGAAGGGAGAGCTAAGAGAATAATTACAGGGTGAAGGTAGTTAAATTTTATTTGGAGTCCCAAAGGCAAAACCTGACATTTTATTGCAAACATCTGGAAGGCTTAAGAGACTGGCATGGTGTTTGTTTAAACACTAATAGAGATTTTTATTCTGTAAAACACAAACAAAGCCCATTTAAAAACACTTCAGACTGTAAATATTTTGCGGTGGTTCAATTCTCAAAGCCTGAGAAAACCGGGAGAAGGGGAGGGGGAAGGAATCGACAGCATAATAAGTGTATAATTATGAATTAGTTAATATACGCAACAATACCGTTTGTGCAGACCATAAAAATAAATTGCAGGCGTATTTTTTTTCCCGCAGTCACAATAATTGACCCCGCGCAGCACGGGCACATCACCTCGCTCTTGTTTCCAAGCGGCGACTTGTGTTCGCTTTAAACTTGCCTCTTAAGAGAGAGCCAGCCTCGAAATCCTCCGATCTGTTTTAAAAGATAATCGACGCTGCATTAAAGTCCAGTAAATCACTCGCTCACATTATCAGACAACCTTCAGCCCGCACCCACTGACCGGTTTTATCGTTGTTTGCAATTACAAACTTTAAAAAAAGAAAAAATAATAACAAATCCCCGGGCTAGGTCTGGATAAAGGACCTTCGGAACGGTTTTCTTTGCTGTGAAGCAGTGTTTCGAACTGGCTCAACCCCTGTGAACAGCACATCTGGACAGCACTCCCGCCCCACAACCGGCTCCCCTTATTTCCTCCCCCCCCCAAATATTTCCATATATAAACAAATATTTTTCAGGCTCGCTCTGCGGCAACTGGAAAGCAGGAGTGAATGATTTCTTTATAAACCCCGGGGCCTGGCCCTGCGACCCTTGCTCCTGCCACTTTATTCCAGGGAGCAGTTTCCTGGATTTAATGGGAGCTACCCCTGCGAGTAAGAGTCTGGAATAAAGACCAGGCAAAGGGACGCATTCATCTTTGGCGGCCGGGGGTCGGAGTCGAATCTGAATCCAGATTAAGCCCAGGCCTCCGGTAGAGTCCAGGTTTACACCGCTTGCCGCGGGGAGAGGGGACCTTGGCCCCAGTGTCGCTCCGGCTGAGAGGAGCTCGGGGACCGGGTGCCAGCGGCGCAGCGCGGATGCGTTTTGCTCAGCCAGATTTTGGTGCAAAAGCTCAACCGAAACCTCATCCCCCGGTTTGGGGAGAGGGGGTTACCTCTGGTCGAGCTTTCTCAGCCCAGGGGGCAGCGAATCTTGCGAGGGGCCAGCGTTGGCTCTCGGTCCCCCCCGCCCCTCATCCCCATCCCTCCCCTTTTCCCTGGCACATCCTCGTGGGACCGCAAGGCCGCTGCAGGTTCTGGCCTCTCTCTCCACTCGCACGGCGGAGCAGCAATGCCTCTGTGTTTACCGCTTTTGCACTGCCCGGCGTGGACGGCGAGAGCGAGCTATCCTAAATCTCCCGGGCACCAGGGTAGGGGCAGGGAGGAGGGGAGAGAGAAGCAGTCGCCGGCTGCCGTGTGTCCCCGCTGTCCCGGGAGCGGTATCCGGGACAGCGGGGACCTGCTATCCCGTCCCTGGCAAAAGGGTCTGCTCCCTGGGGTCTGACAATTAGGTGCCGTATTGGCGTGGAAGCTACGCTGTGTTTCTTCTCGCTCCTGCAGAGGCAGTTCGGCTGCCTGGGCCAGACTCGGAGCGCTCGGACACAACTTGCAGACCTCAGGTGGCAAAGGGGAGCGCCCTAATGTAAGAGATCCAAAATGGGTTGGGGATTCGTTAAACTGGCCACTAGTAAAACCACACTTAATTCTGTGGAAAACGTGCGTCTGAATTCTTACATCAGCCCTCAAATTTCGTTTAAATCACACTGCCTTTCCAGCACGACTCCTTCTCACTAAAACGCTATAAATAAGCCACTGTTTTCTTGGTCTCTTTTTCTAAAATCACCCTCCAACTTCTTTAAAAGCCTTCCTCGGTGTCTGTCTCCCAGGCAAGTGTTTTCGAGGCTTTCGGAAATAAGGAAACGGATTATTTTTTTTTTTTTGAGACATTCTTTCGCTGGGGGAAGGACACACAGCCGAGGGACCCGTTGGAAACACATGTGCCCTCCTACGAGTCCCCGCTCCTCGTTCAGTACCGCTGTCAACTCCCTCCAAGCCCCTGCCTCGGCCGCTCCCTTCTTCCCGCTGCTCCCGCCCCGGTATGGCTCCCCGCGGAGTGGGGGAGCTTGCAGTGCCGGGATGGGGGACACACGACACCCCGTGAGGCAGCGCCGCTGTGCCCGGTGCTGAGCCCGCGGCGACCAACCTGTCAAGGAGGTGTACCGAAGGGGAGGGGAAAAGAGCAGAGAGGAGGGGGATGAGGGCTGTAGCGCGGGTGATGGAGACTCACAAAGCCTGTTCCTCGGCCTAGATATCAGGAGTTAGCTTTTCCGAGATTTACCGAAGAAATGCCTTCTTTCCCGCTTTTCATCCGAAATCCGTTTCCGTGCTTGTGAAGCTCGGCGCGCTGCTGTCAGTCAGCGCTATAGGCCGTGGAGAGAGGAATGAAGGGCTCCGCCGTACCATGCAGACGTGGGCACCGTGGATTCACTTTGGGAGCAAAAGGAAGTGTCTTTCCCCCTAACACTCCCACATGTACCTCCTTCACTTATGTCCAGGCCCATAGTGAAAAATCGTTTACGAAAAATCTCAGTCTTCCCCCGGCGCTGCCCTAAGCAGCTCTGCGCCTTCAGGGAGCAGGGGAGAAACACCGGGCAAAAAGTAATTCCTTCCTGAAAATTAGTGTGTCTTCTCGCCCGTTTTTCCACCATGGCTCGGTCCATGTTAATTTCCTCCCGTACTTCATAATTATCTATGTTTTATTTTGAACTTGTATTCGATCCTCCGGATCGAATTAACCCCCCGCGGCTTTCCCCGCTGTATTTTCCCTATACAGTGTTTTGCTTGACTTCACCTATTTATCCGGGGCCTCATCAGTCAATGAAAACACACACTTCCACCACCTTCTCAAAAGCAGCGCTTGTTGCTTTTCACTGAGAGCCCCCCCCGCACCACGCGTGACCGAGGGGCGTGGGAGCAGTTGCAGACCCGCCTCAGCAGGGAGGATTTCAGAGCAGAGTGAACAGGAGAGCAGAAATAAAATGCTGAATATCATTCAAGCAACCGGCCGGGATCTATACCTAGCGGGTTTGTTCTCGCTGTAGCTAAAGCGACAAAAAGAAGCGGGAAAGGGGGGAAATTTATTCATATATAAAAAAATCCCCCTTCCCAAAGAGAAGGCGCTCCCACTAGCCGTGTTTGTATGGGTCTCTCTGCCAGCCCACGCCGGCCGCTCAGCCCCGCCGCTCCAGAGACACGCATCGTTTTGAAGTGAAATTTCAACCCCCTCGAGACGTTGATTCTGCGGGGCCAACACCGATTCCACCGGCAAGTGCAAGTAATACATGGCATAAATGACTTTTAAAAACACCCCCTCATCCGGCACCACTGGGTGGTAAAGTCCCTTTCGGGTACTTTGCGTGGGGATTAGCCAGTAGCAGCCTCTGGGAAATCTGGGTGCGGCGGAGAGAAGTGCGGGAGTTGTTACCTCTCTGCATTTAGAGCTATGGGTTTCCCACTGGCTCCCCGTTCTTCAAACAGTTAATTCTCCCGGCCGGTGCTCCAGGACTCAGATGGCCAAAATTCCTCTCCCTGAAGCCCGAGTCTCCCTTCCCTCCCCATTGGGTCGCAGCTTTTGGGTCTCGCCCGAGCTCTTCCTCCTATTGGCTGGGGACAGGTTTTTTTTTTCTTTCT